>JAOTAX010000005.1:15994413-16013112 GCA_025629825.1 Erythroxylum guanchezii | reverse complement strand
TTAATCTATGTTTAGCTATGATTTATGAATTCCTAGGTTTAGGATTTGTAATTTATAGTTGAACATTCTTGATTAGATTTTAGTCAAGTATTGGATACTTATTGTGTTGTTGGGATTTATTGATGTAGAATTTTGAGCTTAAATATATGAAGTCTCATATATTCTTATTTGCGATCTTGTTGAATCTCTTTTATCTTGCATAGTTATGTTTGATATTGAGTTGCCTTGAGATCTCAAGTAACTTATTGCATTGATTTTACCCACTACACACATTAAGGGCATTTACCAAGGTCTTAAGGAATGGAGTTCAATAATTAAGACCTTGGACTTAAAGAGTTCTTTAAGGTTTACCATTTGAAACTTAGTGATTCCACTCCCATCAAAATTTATTTCAAACTATGATAGCCAAAGCTCTTTTTCAAGAGGATACCATCACATTTGATTATTAACTTTATCTTTCCAACTTCTTTTCCCAAAAATCCAAAAATAATTTTTACACATTTTTTTTACAATTCATTTAATTTTATCAAGAATTCCAAAATCAAAACCACATTCCTAACTAATTTAGCTTGCATTTCATGACATATAGTTTAGCTTAGATCCATTTGTTAGGTTTCGATTAAGTGAGACGACCTGAGGTTGCATTCTATATTGCAATCCTTAGAATTATATTTTTGATTTGACCTCCAAAGGTAAGAACAAAAGGCTTGAAATCAATTATCCTTCTATGTATTGTTATGCTAGCTCATACAACACATGTATAAATTTAACTATTCAATACCATCATCATCCTTTCACTAAAAGTTGATTTGGTTATTCTTCAACTTAACAAGTTTCACATGATTTATAATCAAAAGAATACATATATCCTAGTATGTCTTGTTATGTTGATTTAACCAACATGGCATAAAAAGATAGTCTCGGTTATCCAACTTTTATTCTTGTCATTTATGTTAAACATAAGCATCTTTTGATCCAGTACATACAAATTATTTGTATAAAATTGGATTAACTACTTTTACTTAACAATGTTTCTTATCATGCTTTGAAAATTATAAAAATATTAAATCTAAATTCAGTATCAAATACTCATAAGCATGAACTAGAAATAGATATGATCTTTATCATATCTAGTATAGGTGAAAAAAAAACATGCAATTATTTTCTTCTGATGACAACTATTATTATACTATAGCAAATGCCTTTAATTGATGTCCATGTTTATGCTTTTAATAGGCTAAATTAAGTGGAACAATTCAAACAAAGTATTATACCTTTCAGCTCTACTCTATACAACATTTTGCATTTGCTATCATAATGTTGAGACACATTTTACATGTTGTCGTCAAAGTTTATGAGACATTAGTTAACTAAAAATTTCAACACATTTGGTCATCTATATAATTTTGACATATCTCTAAAACTTTGTCATTGAATCCTCAATAGGGATTATAACGAAATTGCATAATAGGCATACAATTTTTCTTTTCTAGCTTTGAGAATTCTTCTCAAACATAATCCTATGTCCAAGAAATATTGTTCACTAACTATTAGTATCAACTATACTAAACAAGGTGAATTCCACTCAGAACAAAATATAAATATAAGAAAAACAAGTAATTAATTACATGCCATGACTACCAATTGAGATTAGGACTTTAATTATGTTCTTGGTTACTCCTATTATTTTATTCGAAATAAAAGCCCTCACTACTATTTGGAAAAATTAATCTTTATACTGGGCTAGGATCTCATTCAAATATAGTTGATCATAAGTTTGTTCAACAAACCAACTAAACTTAAATTAGGTAGATAACAACTTTACCAATTACATCTAATGTGACTCCTAGATTTGTTATGTGACAACTCTTGCCAAATTATATCTTATATGTTATTACTAACCCTACCTCTAAATTCATGTGATCATGAGTTTGCTCATTTAAGTCATAGAAATTTAGTTAAGTAGAATCCACTATCATAAGACTAAACATGTTCGGGTTAAAGTGGCCTTGAGTTTATTCAACAAGCCTAACAATAAACATAACTTTTATTTATTCTTATAACAATAGAAGGCAACAATTACATTCTCAACGTGTACATAATATTTTAGTGATGAATTTAATTTTGTTCATCTCATCAAATACAAAATTGCATGTAAAATATCACACATATAAAGAATACAATTTAACATGCATCCAATATATATATAGATATATCAAACATATAAATAAAGTTTGCAACTTATGCACTCATAATCAAATTACATGCATAAAACATCAAAGTTTGTTTTATTCTAGTTATTGATCTTCATAATTTAAAATAATATTTCCAACTCCTTGAAAAAATTAAATTCAATTAAACTCTTAGATACCTAAATGAACTAACTATTCCAAAGAGAAATTTATTTTGAGTTGAAAATAATTTTCAAATGCAATTGGAAACTATTTCCAATTATCTTGACTCCTTTTTAAAAATAAAATTGAAAACAATTTTCAATAAATTATGCTTGCACTTATTATAATTTTAAAAAACTCCTTTTAAAATTATATAAGTAACACATTCTAATCCAATTAGAATTCTATTTCTAATCTCATTAAAAATTACTATTCTAATCTCATTAGAAAGTACTTTTCCTTAATTAGAAAACTATTTTCTAATATTAAAAAGAAACTACTTCCAAAATTAAACAAAACACTTTTAAATTTAATTAAGAAACTTCTTTATATTATTTATTTAGAGATTGATTTCTTAATTAATTAGAAAATCTTTCTTTAATAAGTTAAAAAACTATTTTCAAAAATATTAAAGAAATCTCATTTTTCTTAATTAATAAATCAAACATTTTTCAAAATTTAATCAAGAAAAACACTTTTTGTAAAAATAATCAAGAAACTTATTATTCATAAATAAAGAATCACTTTTAAAATAAATTGAATAATAATTCTGTAAATAAATAAAATCATAAATTTAATTTATCTCAATCATATTGAAAAAATAAATATAATTAAGAAAGATGCTTTTCTTAATTTTAAGGAGTCTAATTGATTAATTTCAATTTAATTGAAACTAATTAATTGTAATTTTAAAAATACTTTTCTAAAATTTAGTGGGAACCAATATACTAATTAATCTTAATCATATTAAGAAAAACATAATTACTTTAATTTTGGAATTGGTTCGATAGTTAATTTAATTTAATAATTCAACTCTTTGAAAAATTAAACTAAATTTCTAGTTATTTCTAATAAATTAACCCTTTGAAAATAATTTTCAAAAAATTAGAAAACACTTTTCTAAATTTATTTTGGAATTGATTCGATAATTAATTTAATTTAATAATTCAACTCTTTGAAAAATTAAACTAAACTTCTAAGTATTTCTAATAAATTATGTAACATCTCATGTTCGGGGCTAGACCCCAAAATAGTGAATTGAGTGTACTGTGAGAAATTAGAAGTACATTTCATGCTCATGCATCATTGTATATTCACACACATGTGAATATTTATTTTTGATATATTAAAATAATTGTACATGCATTCATTGAAATTTGTCGGGTATAATTGATTGTTAAATGCGATTAAAATATAAATTGTGGTTTTTATGTATTGAAAATTTATTTGGAGAGTGTCATTATTATTTCGTAATTTTTGGTAAATTTTAGGAAATTTCTGAAATTTTGGGATAATTTAGACTAGGAAAAATATTAAAATAATAGACCAATTATATTGTGACATGTGGCAGCTTATAGATGTGACAAATGGCTCACATGCATGGTGACATGTGGAGAGGTGTTATACGTACACGTGGTTATGTTTAGGCTAAAACAGAAATTAATGTAGCTATTGTTGTTTTCTCCACCTTTGTTCTTCACCATATATATTAACACCAAAATTCTTTTTATTCGTACATCTCACCACCGAATCAACTAATTGCTTCTGGTTGTGTATTTGGCTTTGGATTCTGATATCAAAGTAAGAACTTCAATTTGAATCTTGTGCTGTTACTCTTTATTTTCATTATTTCCATCCACCGAAAGTGTTATGGGCTTTGTAAAAGATTTGTGTTGATGATGTTTTAGTGTATGGAAATAGGTACATTCATGAGTGCGGGTAGGAAGAAGTAGTTTTAGTGATAATTAATGGGTTAGAAAAGATGCTGAAAAAGAATGCAGAAAAAGAATCAAAGTGCAGAAACTTGATGAAATACGTGAATGGTTTTGGTTTTTGAAGTTTGAATATGAACTAGAGTATTTTTACTGAACAACTTTGATTCTTTTGATTATAACTTTTTCATCCAACCTCCAAATGACTTGAAAATTAAACCAATACACTCCTAAGACACTGTTTTTCCTCTCCATAAAAATTTAGAGCCATCTGAATTGATTTGAAAAAGATTGATTGGATGAAAGTGAGAAAATGTGCTGGAATGTTATGAACTGGAGAATTTTCATTGAACATGCTTCGGTATTTTGATTATATCTCGATCTTTAGATTTCTAAATGAGTTGATTCTTGATTCAGATTAAACTTGAGACATATGTATACAACTTTTTTTAAGAAGTCGAATTTTAATTCTGTCTCTAAGACTTTCAAAATTGGCATGAAATTGAGTCTTGGCTTAGGCTGTAGCACTACCATGGACAGAAATCATGACCTGTGATTATTGAATAAACTGTATTGATATAGGTCGAATTAGACTGAGGTATCTTCACCAAAGTTGTATCTTATTCTCTTAGATTTAAATTGATATAAATGTTGTAATTTTTAGATATTGGAATTCAGAGATATGGGCTGTACAGCTTGAATGCATGATCATACTCTAGCCAAAATTTCAAATGTACTCAGTTTGTGGTATTTTGAGAATAACTCAAAGAATAATGAACTAAATTGAATGATTTTAGTGTCATTAGAAACTTAAGACACAGAGGAACAATTGTCTAGAAGAAAGCGTTATAGAAATACATCATTTTCTTACTCTTATTGATTTTGCAAAGTTGACCCGAATGGGATGCTTTTAGCAAAAGTTGGAATAGTGAATGAGTGTATGAATAGTGAATGAGTGTGTGAATTTTGGCACTATTGGAGTACATCAATTTGTTATTGGAATATACCTGAGAATTTTTCATTGCACATGCATGATACATGATATATTATACATGTGTTGTAACAGCCTAGATCACTCGCTTACAGATATTGTCCGCTTTGGGCCTTGGCCTAGCCAAGCCCTCACAATTTTGCTTTTCCCGAGGCCTTCTCAGGAGATCACCCATCCTAGTACTACTCTCACCTAAGCACATTTAACCTCGAAGTTTTGATGGGATCCGGTGCATTAAGCCATAAAAAACACGTCTGTAACGAAGAGGTATCTATACCCTTATAAGGCGTGCTTCGTTCCCCTCTCTAACTGATGTGAGATCTCACACTCTCCATCCACATCGGTTGGGGAGGAGAACGAAGCATGACTTATAAAGGGTGTGAATACCTCTCCCTTACAAACATGTTCTCCAGAACGAGTGTGCGGGAGAACAAAACCTTGCCAAAAGAGGACAATATCTGGATTAGTGGGTGGTAATACTAGGTGTGAACCCAATGCTGAAAGACGCGTTTTTCCAAAGGTGAGAAGAGCAAAATTGTGAGAGGTTTGATCCTAGGGGCAACCTAAAGCGGACAATATCTGTGGACGGATGGTCTGGGCTGTTACATGTGTTTACTCAATTACATAAGCAGTACTGTAATGTAAAATTGTGTTAATGTATATAGGAGAGCAAGTAGCATGACCACATCCTGATATTGTCGGAACGTCAAGGCAATAGGCTTAAGGGAGCAATTGTGAGTAACCTAAGATGGTCTCACTTTAATTTGATCTGATATTACTAAATTGAATTTGATATGTGATGAATATGTACTAATTGTGTACTGGATTCCAGACATGAAATGTCCAAGGAGTTTTGATGTATATGAATATCATTGGAAGTGCTACTTGTTTATGAATAAGACTGCCTAAGTGATTCTCAACTAAATGTGACTAAATGCTATGACTGACTGTATTGACTGAGATAAAGTAAATGGAAGTGATTGACTGTATTGAATGAATTGTGGCATGCATTTCATTTCAATACATGTAATATAAAGGTTGTTATGACTGGTGTTGCTACTAACTGATACTGCTACTGAAAAGAGCTTAAAACTTAAACTTATGTGATTAGAGCTTAAGGCTCACTATGATCAATAAGCTCGGTGATACGGGATATTGAAAAAGCGCACAGTCACGACAATGTAAAAATGAATGTGAGTCTCATACATATAGCATTCACATATGAATTGAATGATTTGTAAAGCTGTAAGATTGTTATATATTTGAATAGATGGTATTAAACCAATGATTGTGTTTTATTCAAGTGTAATGAAGTGATAGTTTGATTAAATTATTTGACTGAAATACAATTTGTTTGTGATAGAATTTGATGCTAATCAAGTTGATATGAACTATGTGACAATATGTTTATTATTGATTATGTTTTATAACATGAGTGAACCATCGAGGATGGTTACTCTACTGAGTTCGCAAAACTCATCAAAATTGTACCGTTGACAATTTCAGGTTCGAGAGTGAGATGACCTAACTTCTAAGACTGCATAGAAGCATAGCTTGTGTAACTTTGACGATCAGATATGACTCAAAGGTCAGTCAGCTGGGAATTGAAGACATAGTCTGTTATTATCTTTTGCTATTACTCATGTTTGTAGCGTACTGTGTAGACTGAGCTGTTATACTCATAGGATGGTATTATATAAACTTGGATATTGAACTTTAAGCTACAATGTACATTATAGTTATGATATAAAATGAGGAAATTTGAATTTTAACAAATGTGTGATTTGTGATTTTAATTACGATGTCATGTGATAAAGTAAAAGGGTGATAGTTAACGCGCCAATTCTATCGGGCATATGCACGTGTGACCGAAGGGTGCATATGCATGTGTCAAATGGGAGTGGGTGTTACAAATTAACCCTTTGAAAATAATTTGCAAACAATTAGAAAACATTTTTCTAAGTTTAATAGGGATTTAAACCTACTTTAATAAACATAAGGTTAAGAAAAAACAAATAGGACACGCACGCGCTAGACACCCACCACAGTCACACAAAACGTTGGTTGACGAGTGTTTTGCACTTGCTACACACGTCTACAGTTTGTCTCTTTTCCCGCACCCGCCCCAACGTTTTCTAGAAACCCAGTTTATCGATTTTTTCCGCCGTCACTCTTTGGGTTTTTCTCCTCGCTGTCGTCACTTATCGCCTGTTGTCGAGTCTCCACACGTCACAGCTGCTCCAACCAGTCGTCGATAATGCAACACTTGTGCCACAACCAACTCCAGCAAGCAGCTCCAAACCTAGCTGCCAATGTCAATGAATGTTCTTCTTTGACACCACCGCAACTTCCTCGTGTCACCATGGAACATTCGCCAACGTCCAACGCCGGTGACAACTTCATGGCTCAGAAGAGCCTCTTAGCTTCCTCTCGATTCCAACAGCGCTTCACGCCTTATTTGCTTTTTCATTCAATATACAATCCCAACAAATCCAATTACAAGGCACCAAAGTGCAAATTCTAGCAATCATAGAAAAAAAACACAAAAACAACACAGACAATACATTCAACCAGCCAGCACTTTCAATGCCAGCAGCTTATTCAAAAGGAACAACCCGTAACTATAACCCTAATTCCTCACCAGACTTCTAATGTTTTGCGTTCTAAATTTTATGAATCTGAACTTTTCAGATTTCAAAGTAGAATCTAATTCGACTCTTTTGGATTTCTAATCTAAACCTTTTATATTCAATAATTTATGATTTTAAGGGGTTTAATATAAACTTTTCAGATTATTTAGAATTCACAACAATTGTAAATTCAATTCCTCGAGATGAATAACAATCAAATAATTAATCAAATTATAAAATTAAAATTTATCTCTAATACTAGTGTTGGAAAATCAAACGAGATCTGATCCTAACTACAGCTGAATAATTTTGAAATCTTTTTATATTTTAATTTTCAAAAAATCAAGATAACTTTATCAATCATAATAAAGCATAAACCATAATTCATACCGTTTTCAAAATTTGATTATACTCTTATCGTATCCCTCCAACTGTTTCTAAAATCAATCAATCTCAACTACTATAGTCGTACAAGTGTCCAACTTTTAATAGTATCCACATAACAGATTGAGAGAACTCTGTAACACTTACAAAGAGGGTTAAGCAAGAAGTGCTAGCTCCATAAAGTTTAAGCCTATTTATAATAAGTTTTGAACATTTTAGTATTTAATTGAAATTAAATTCTAATTTCAATTAAACTTTAATTAGAATTACAAATAATCTAATTTAATACCAATTATGCTCAAATAAGATCCAATATCTCATATTGATCTTTATTTATTAAATATCTCATATTTAATCATAAGGTTTTTCAAACTTTACAATCAAGTCCAACTTGATTAAAATATCTTTGTTCTTATTAACTCTTTCCTTATGTGAGATCTATTAGGTTTCCAAATATATTGGCAATTTATCTAATTCTAATTCATAATTAGAATTAGATAGAATAGAACTCCTTTTAATTTATCTTTAATTCTCTAATTAAACAATTTATAATCGTAGGTCAAGATTACATTTAGCAATGCTTCATGACCACACAAATATTTAGGAATGTCAAAGTGGTTTTAACTAATCTTTCTGAGCATGATTTTTTTGTATAATTAAATCCTTTCAACATACAATGTTTCGATTAGATACAAAGTATGAAATTAATGTCTACTCTACTTTAAGTCCAATCATATTAGTTCTCCCTTATTAGTTATTGATTTAATTAATGACATTTGTAAACTATTTACAAAACGCTATTTTACCTTGGCTAAGGATTTCTGAATCAATACTAATCTAGAGCAATAAAATATTCTTCTTAATTACGTTCGAATAATGAATTCTCTCTTGATCATACAATTACTTCTATATAGTTGAAGCTATATCTAATAAATACCGATTTAACAACTTATGATTAAATAGGCATAAGAAGTATCAAAGCATAGCAATCTCTATACAAGATAAGTTTAGAGACCTCAAATCAAAAGATCATTTATACAATCATCACAATGAGAATTCTATAGACATATAATTAAATAATGTTCTAAATAGATTTCTCATATTGGGTCAGTTCAGTGAACTTATTCTCTACCAAGTACCCACATGTTTATTTAAGTATATTCATTCTTCAACCTATATGATCGACTACTTGTTTCATAAAAAAAACATAACATGTGTTAGTCTTTTTACATTATATTAATGTTCAGCCCTAATAGAACAATGACTAGAAACAATTTACGAATAATACAAAAATGTAATATAAATTTTATAATTATAATTTCATTTTCAATGTATAATTATCTCATGAATTTTATCATATATAGCTAAAAATATACAAGATAAATAATGTTTTTAAATTAACCGTAGGATATAAACTAATAGTTGTTTCAATCACAAATTAGTTACATAAAATACATCATTTTACTGATTCTTAAAAAGCTTGCTTATGATTTCAATTTTGATGGAAAAGGTTCATATAGCTGGATAACTAGTTGAATCAAATTTTGTCTCATTATAATTCTTCCAAAATTGTCTTCATGTTATTTGGTTAATATAAACTACAATGTTAGTGGATTCTTTCTGAAAATTTTTATCAAAATTAAATTTTATTAGTGATAAAAAAAGTTAAAACTAGTATATTTAAATTTAAAATACATAAAAAACCTCGGAAAAAATCAAAGGGGTACATTTTTTTCTTAAAAAAAGAAACGGAGGAAGCTAAAACACTACGGGTGTCCTTTTATTAGGAGTCTGATAAATTTGTTCCATGCTTTGCAGTTTGCACACATGTCCATAATGGGCCATGGGGGCCCGTCATGGAACAAGTTTTGGTGTTTAGCACGTTTTTAAGGCACAAAAAATGTTAAAAGTTACTCCACCGCCGGCTGACCGCTGATCAATGACAGAGGGTCCTACGTAATCATTGGATCACCCAATTTTGACCCCTGCCCTTTCTGGTTTCCCACTTCTTGACCTGCACGTGATTCACACGTTTCTTTTCTGTTCCTTTTCCCATTCGTTGCCTGTTTTAGTCTTCTTCATTCTTACTCGCTTTTTAGTTTTTAACCCAATTGATGTGCCAAAATTTTATTTTATTCTCATTATTCACTAAATAAAATTTCAATATAATGCTCCTAAATCATGTAAAGGGAGCAAATCATAAGAAATTATCCAATTACTTATTATTTTTCCCAACTAAAAATTTAAGTATCAAATTTTGTCCTTAAAAAATTTTACACCTGTCACCTTTCAACGTACATGATATGATTCAATCACGTCATATCACAATTATTATATGTTTCTGTTGGTCAGTACAAGTAAAGCTACATTCATTGTTACTGGGAACTGTTTCGAATAACATTTGTATACAGATTTAACTTGGGGCTTGATTATGCAAATACAGAAGCTTTTTTTACAAAAAATTTAATCCGTGGATCCAGTTGTAAACAGTGTTGATTTTTCATTATATAAATAAAGGGATTAAATACATTGGCATCCACGTGGTATGATTTTTTTTTCATTTCAATTTTCATATGTAAAAAATTATCTAATTATCACAAATTTCCTTTAACATATTTCATTATTTTTATTTAAAGTTATGTTGTGTTAAAAATTTTAATTTTTAATATAATATTATTTAAAATTATAAATGGACAAAACATTAACATAATATGACGAAAAGTAAGTCTCATATAATAGTTAAGCGATACTATAGACACGTAAATGACAATTACATGGATTGAAATAAAAAATCAAATCATAATAATGTACCATAATAGATCAATAAGAGTGGAACCGTTATAATGAAAAAAAAAAATTTCTTTGAAGAGGGAACACTTTTTCGGAAACTGAATATTTGAATTGTACTTAACGTAATGCAACAATTTAAGATATAATGGATTGATTTACGTAATGCATGACTAAAAGATATAATCTTACGTTATGCATAATAGTATTTTCCTGATTGTGATTACACTGACCATATAATATTACACCTCACATCATTTAACCGTCCGATTCTTAAATTGCCTGTAAATTTCGAATTATATGAAACTAATATTTTTTTACCCATATTATTGTGGGAAGGAAAACCAAACTGCCTCCTATTGCTCAATTTCTACTTTGGTGAAAGGGTAAGTTTGATTTATTGATGATAATGGAAAAATCACGTCACGTGCAGGAAAAACTGAAAAAGAGCCGGAACCGGCCCAATTTTAGAATGGCGTTTCTGAACCGGGGAAAAAGCAAATATGGCGGTGTCCGGCGAGTGTCGTCAAAATTCATACACTATGACCTTACTTTTAGCCTGTCATTTAAAGCGCCCCCACCACCATTCTTTCGTCGTTTTGCCAAAGCATTTGCGTCCCTTTTGACATTCCTTTATCACATTTAAAAGATGTAACAAGCTTTTGTAATTAACCCCAATCCTGAATCATATATTTTAATGTGTTGAAAGTGAGACCACATCCCAGAGAGGTCTTCACGTTATTTTACATGGTTAGAAAAAGGTTATAGGTCTTCCACTGTATTAATGTTCTAATTTTAATTTTATTACATTAGTTTTTATGTATTGAGAGTAACCTAGAAAATAGAGCGCAAGCTCAGTTTGATTTCATTTCCCAGTAGAGAGAGTCAATATTCCTAAGGTTTCAACTTCTGGGTTGAGTCTCGTCTATTGTCATTCAAAAGAAACAAACCTGTACGATAAATTATGCAAAGGGATAAAATAGTAGAAAGAGAATATGTAGCAGTGGTTTCGGTAAACATACGCAGGCCACAGCATCAAACTCATCAGTGGGTCCCCCACTACTCTCCCTCTCCAATCATTCACTTCCTCTGATAGTCCCGCGTCACGTCGTAGCTCCTGCACCAAGCACCAGAGACCCGATGAATCAAGTTCACTGAATTAATGATAAAATTTAAATAAAAAACATATTCTAATCCTGCCCTCTTAGTCTTAGTCTTAGTCTTAGTCTTAGAGGATAAGGGGGTCAGAATAGATGCTATTTCACGTTCAAATCAAATATTTATTACTTATTAGGAAAATAATTGCATTAGCAATGAAACAATGGTCTTAACCATGAGCCAGTAGTATAGTAATGTAGTCGGGTTTTTAATGGGATGAATCGAGTTATCCCATCATCAACAGTAATTTTTTGTATTATAGTTTGGTTCCGCAAGTAGACCAATTATTGACTATGAAGGTTGATTATATATTTTGGATTGCGTAAAACAGAATATTGGGTCACTTTCAACTTTTCCATTATTATTTTAAGTAAAATAAAATGGAAGACAGCTTTGCTTTGCTTTGCAAGTTGGAAATTTAGTATATTGGGTTAAATTTTATTAATTATATATAAAAAAAAGAGAACCCTGGTTGCGATCAAGATTATTTTCTTAATTATAACTATCATCAGGCATGAAGAAGAAGACTAGAACTCTCTAACATCACCATCACCCTTGGCTTCATACAATAGCCTCTCTGGAGTCTGAACCTCTACCCTATAGACCATACCAAACCTACAGCCTGGCAATACTCCACATCACACTTGTTAACCAATTATAGCCTTACAAGTTGCACCTTATCGACGTTGCACAATGCCCCTCACCAGCTGTCTGCCTTGCCCTTTCTCCCACACACACCAATATATAAGCACGCCCCCCTTCCCACTAATATATCAAACCCGCTTTCTCTGCCCGCTACAAGCTTTGACCTGAATTATGGCCTCTATTTACCACTCTACCACTCTCCTCCTCCTCTTCTTCTGTTTCGTCATCAACCATTCTATTTCGGTTTTAGTAAAAGAACAGCCTCTGGTTCTCAAGTACCATAACGGAGCTCTCTTGAATGGCAACATCACCGTTAATCTTATCTGGTACGGCACATTCACTCCCATCCAACGTTCCATAATCGTTGATTTTGTCAACTCTCTGACCCCTAACAGAGCTCCGCTGCCATCCGCCTCTTTGTGGTGGAGGACCACCTCCAAGTATCACGGAGGCTCACGCACGCTCAAGGTCGGCCACCAAATCCTGCACGAGGAGTACACACTTGGGAAGCTTCTCAAAACCACGCATTTACTGGCTCTGGCCTCTAAAGTTAACTTCGCCATTGACTCCATCAACGTGGTTTTGACTTCCAAAGACGTTGCCGTTGATGGGTTTTGCATGAGCAGGTGTGGGACTCATGGGTCCTTTCGCGGGTCGGCCCGGGGTACCTACGTCTGGGTCGGTAACTCGGAGACTCAGTGCCCAGGTCAATGTGCTTGGCCTTTTCACCAGCCTCTGTACGGTCCACAGACTCCTCCGTTGGTGGCGCCCAACGGCGATGTAGGAGTGGACGGCATGATCATAAACTTGGCGACCCTCTTGGCTAACACCGTTACCAACCCGTTTAACGGTGGCTACTTCCAGGGCCCACCCACAGCCCCGCTCGAGGCAGTATCTGCTTGCACCGGGATTTTCGGGTCAGGGTCTTACCCGGGGTATCCGGGTCGAGTCCTTGTGGATAAGATCACCGGTGCCAGCTACAACGCACACGGCCTCAATGGACGGAAGTTTATGTTGCCGGCTATATGGGACCCCCAAACAAGTGCATGCAAAACTCTCGTGTGATGGTCACAAGTAGGAAAAAGATATTATGGAAAGATGCATCTCGAGGCTTAAAATCATGATAGAAATGTTGTAACGCATAGTGAATATGGTACGGGGTTGATGTATCAAGTGGTAGCGTTTAGTTTTTGTTTATGTTTCACACTAAAGATCGTATGTTTTAGCTTTGGTTTTGTACACTTCACGGGGGACTTTGTCGTTATGAAGATGACATGTAAATTCTCAGGGAACAAATGTAATAAAGAATTATATAGTGATTAGAATAATGATTACTCTTGCAAAATTGGGTTTGGGTTTGTTTGTTTATGGGGAGTGTAGAGAGTGAAGACGTGTAAAGAGTTTCGCGGAAGGATAAAAGGGGTGGAGTCTGGTGGCTGGGCCTGGGATGAGTAAAGGACTTGTATTAAGTTTTTAGCCGAAATGGAATATAAATAAATGCAATAAAAAATTACATAGTGTTTAGCATAATGATTACTCTTGCAAAAGTGGGTTTGGGTTTGTTTGTTTCTGGGGACTGTGGAGAGTGAAGACGTGTGAAGAGTTGCGTGGAAGGATAAAAGGGGTGGAGTCTGGTGGCTGGGATGAGTAAAGGACTTATTACTATGCGGAAGGAAATATAAATAAGAGTGATATTAGAAAAATATTGTTTAGAGAGAAAGGGGAGGTTAATATAGTATATTAGTTTATACTTTATTTTAAAATTTTTATTTTTTATTGTTTAGAATAGAATAAAATATAATATAAAATTGTATTATTTTAAATATTATATTATAAAATTTTATTTTAAATATTATATTATAAAATTTCAACCAACATAGTCTTAAAAATGAGGAAAGCGACTAGAGGTGGATTGGGTTCCCCATGCCTATTAGACCAACTCCTTGAACTTTGGACCCACTGTCAGCCAATGGATAAGATCATTCTCATGCGTGTCCAAGTTACAATTATGAGCTCTCTTGCCTTTTTCTCCTAAACTAAGCTGAGTTCTTTCGTTAAAGGTAATTCTTGGGTGTTCCTAATATTTTCAAGCATTCAGAGCAGTTAGACACTTTTTATTAGAAAGATCAATTTACTTTCAGGTTGTCGATCACGCTCACAAAACACCTGATTAGACAAATAAATCCTGAGGTGGAATGACACAAAATCACTGGTACTATGTTTTAACTCCCAGGTTATCTTGTTCCTTTGGCTACCATGGTTTGCCTCCCAAGATTACTTGTTTCTTCAGCTCATCATTTGAAACAGACTAAATACAGCTGACAGACTTTCATATGTACAAATAAATAAATACTGCCCTCTATGTTCTGCACATGAAGAATCCAGGATCACCTATTCTTCGTGTGTTTATTGACTAAGGTTATTTGGGAACAAGTGAAGCACAATGCCTCTGAAATTTTTCAGAAAATTCTTTAACCACTATCATTCATTGGTTAGATTGAGAAGCAGCTGTATTCAATTGTTGAGTTTTGACTCTTTTATTTATCTCATATTAGTTGGGGAAAATAATTAGAGCAAAACTCTTAGCTATATAAGGAGGTTGTTATTTCCTTGATTAATGCACTAATATAAAGTCAAAGATTTGTATGACAAATTTGACTTTAGTTAAATTTTTTCTTTTGAGGTGAGAGTCGGAGAGTTTGTTGTGGGTATTTCTTTGTGGATGTATTGGTGTATTAGGAAATTAGGTGAGAGGAAAAATTGTGTGATTGTAAGAATTTTTTACATAATGAATTTTCTTTTTATTGTCCGTAATTTTTTCTCCGGTTTGGAAGTTTCCATGTAAATTCTCTTGTGTTGTTATTATTTCTTTATTTTTTGATATTTTAGTCTATCAAATATCTTTAGGTGTAGGTTTGGGAGGTCTAAATTCTCAATAATTGGTATCAGAGCTAAGGTGTGTTTTTCTTGAAAAATTTGAGTATGCTCTGTGGTTGTAGTTTTGACTGATCTTCTACATCAGAAATAATTTTCTTGAGAAATGTTCATTGGTGCGGTAGAGTTTTGGTGTGGTAGTGTGGAAGTACATGTCTAGCAAAATTCAGGTTAAGGAAAGACTTGATATTTAAATGTATCCTTTGTGTCCCACCTCTCTTTCCTAGGAACTTACTTGGTGTACTATTCATTTCTACGGTAAAATTCATTAAGGCAGAAGAGCACAGAAAAAATTTCAAGAAATAGGGCTTCGAATCCTTTTAGATTTGAGGTGGAGAAATTCGACGGGAGAATCAATTTTAGCTTGTGGCAAGTACAAGTCAGGAATATTTTGATTCAGTCGGGATTACACAAGGTATTGAAAAGCAGACAAATCCTTGGTATCAGCACTACTAGTAGTGATACTGACAAAACGGTTAGTACAAATAGATCTAATATGAGCGAGGAGATTGGGTGGATCTGGATTTGAGAGCAGCAAGTGAGATACGATTGTGTTTGGCTAAGAATGTCCTTACGAATGTGCATGGAATATTTACAGTAAAGGAGCTATGGGAAAAGCTCGAAGAGTTGTATCAAACAAAGGACGACTCAAATCAGGTGTACCTAACGGAGCAGTTTCATACATTGCGGTTGAGGGAAGGTAATACAGTTTCAGATCATTTAAGTGTTCTCAATGGGATCGTCTCTGAACTGGAGGCTATTGGAGTTCGTATAGATGATAAGGATCAAGCTTTGAGACTCATTTGGTCTCTTCCACCTTCATATGAACACATGAAACCGATTTTTATTTATGGGAAGGAGAAGATAGTTTTTTTTTTTGAAGTTACCAGAGAACTTTTTTCAGAAGAGAGAAGACTGGGTGGTGGAAGAAATGTTCCTCCTGAAAACTCAACCCTGGTGGTAGCTGGATATCAAAAAAAGAACTCCATGAAGAAAAATATAGTATGCTAGACATGTGGACAATCTGGGCACATGAAAAAAATTGTCCGAGAGATGGAGCGGATTCGATAAGAGGCTCTGGATCAGTTAATGGAGAGACTGACAATGTAGCTAAAATTGTCTTCATGGATGATGATTTTGTTCTCTAAAAAGGGGAGGCATGTACATCCTCATGGCATACCGCTAATCCCAAAGTTGCCATGATAGAGGATGTGTTATTGTTAGCAGGTCCACAAATTTGCACATAGGCATTGGTTTGACATTAATGCAAGGTGTGTGGTGGAATTTATGTCGATGGCTGATGAACTTCCAGGAAAGTCAAACATGGGAGTTGCACCATATTTTTTTCAGCAAGGTTATTTTCGACATGTACTGAAGTAAAAGGCTTGGAATTGGTTTATTCTGAGTGAGTATGCTTTTATGGTGGAGCATGATGCTGTGGAGCATGATAATTCTCTACATTGAGAGTTATGTTATTTTTAGGAGATCTTCATTGAGGTGAAGTGTTTGTAGGATCAACCAAAGTCGCCAAGGTGGAGATTGTTGAGTTTTGGCTTCTTTATTTGTCCCATATTGGTTGGAAAAAACAATTGGGGCAAGACTCTTGCTATATAAAGAGGTTGCTACTTCCTTAGTTAATGCACCAATACAAAGTCAAAAATTTGTATGACAAATTTGACTCTAGTTAAATTCCTCTTTTGAGGTGAGAGTTGAAGAGTTTGTTGTGGGTATTTCTTTGTAGGTGTGTTGGTGTATTGGGGGATTAGGTGAGAGGAAAAATTGTGTGATTGTAAGGATTTTTTACATAGTGAATTTTCTTATTGTTATCCGTGATTTTTTCTCCGGTTTGGGAATTTCCACGTAAATTTTCTTGTGTTATTATTTTTTCATTTTATAATATTTTTATCTATCAAATATCCTTAGGTGTGGATTTTGGAGGTCTAAATTTCCAACATCAACATTAATGAGTCATTGTGTGCAAACAATATAGAAAGAGAGGAATGCTAGAAGATTTCAAGCGAGGTATAAATCAACTGCAAAACTTATCACAGAAATAATCAATGGGACGAGAGATATCATTATTCTCAAGAACTTGACATTGGATTGTAGAACCAGTATATTACTTTCCTTAAACATCTAAGCAAGGTTTTACGTGCTAGAAGTAGATACGTGAGTAAAGAAAGTCTGTTACCCAAATAACAACCCACCTTAATATGGAGAGGTTTGATTACCAACTCTCTTCGTGCTCTACTAGTGTCAAGGTGTATTTGAAGATCTGAACATCTGAAGCTCAGAATCTTAGAGGAATTTCGAAAGAGAAAGAAGATTTAGATTCATACCTACATGATCAAGAAGTGATGCGATGAAACCCTCACCTGTTAGGCGTTGAGACCATGCATGCCTTCGGAGATAACCTAGAGGAGGAAAGCCTAATTTGGTTATTTTTTCGTAGGAGTTGAAATAGGGCTATAAGATTACTATCTTTCAGTTTTTCTCAGTCGAGAATTTTAGTATGCGGGTCTAAACTACAGCACTTTAGGATGAGATCATTGTAAGACTATCTTCTGAAGACTTTATATATATATATATATATATATATATATATATATATATATATTCAAGTAATTCCTATTTTAAAAAAACATATATGTTACTTTAATTCATAAGGTTAAAAAAAAAAGAATGATCTTGAAACTTTGATCTTAATTCGGGACTTGGGAGAGTACTGTTCTTTCTTATCAAATTTAACAAAGTGAAAAGATAAAAATAAATTCTAAAATTTTATCAAAATTTATGTTTTCAAAATTGTAAATTAAACTTCTAATATTTACCAAATAGGAGTAAAAGAAAAATTAGATGTGTCATTAATATTATTACCTAATAAGTTTTAGTAAACTTAAATTATTAAATTAATTTTATTTATTCATTAAATTTTAATTAAAACAAAAAATATTGGTTAATAGAAAAACAGAAAAAAGAAGAAAACTTAGGCCCTGTTTGTTTCTGATTCTTTTTTCCGTTTTTCGTTGTGGTTTTCAAAAAAAAGAAAACAACTCATTAAAACA
>JAOTAX010000005.1:15956059-15974812 GCA_025629825.1 Erythroxylum guanchezii | reverse complement strand
AGGGAAGAACACCAATAAGGGAAGGAAGGTGGATTTTTCCCTTGATCGTCCAGTGACGAGATCATACAGTAGGGCCCGTACCAGCCTACAATATCTCTCTTCTTACTTTTCTCATCCCCCTCTCTCCTCACCCTCTTTGCCTCAAAACTACCTACTTAGGCTATTCTGTTACAACCCAACCCTTGTGCCAACTCAGCCACTAACTAACTAATTCACTCCTCTCTGCCCCATCTTTCTTTCTCCTCGTGTATACTCTCCATATCCTAGGCTTATTTATGTCTCTGTTATTCCCCTCCCTTCCTAAATCACCCTCCACCACATTGGTCCTAACATTGCTCCCCTCTAGAAGAGCAACATTGTCCTCAAGGCTGCATTGAGGAAATTGACTGCGAATAACAAATTCATCCTCCCATGTAGCATTCTCCATCGGCTTGCCCTTCCATTTAACTAACCATTGGCGTGTTGAGCCCCCTGCCTTAGTAATTATTCGGCTAGCTAAGACATTTTCGGGTTCCACAACATCATCCAACTCCACTTCCATTCCGTCAGGCAAATCTGTCTCTATAGAGTAGTTCCCCACAGCCTCTTTAGTTGAGACACATGGAACATCGAATGGATTCTAGAATGTAGGGGTGGTTTGAGCTTATATGAGACTGCTCCATATTTTTCCAAAATTTGAAAAGGCCCAAAGTATCTTGCCGCTATCTTTTGATTAATACGTCAGGCCACCGTTAGCTGTTTGTAGGGACGGAGCTTAAGAAAAACCCATTCTCCCACTGCCATCAAACTCTCGTTTGCATCCAGTTTTTCACATTTCTTATTTGAAGCCTTTCCATGATCAAGCGGATGTTCCTATTCATCCTATACTGCCACTTTTTCCAAAAGATGAGACACGACTTCAGCCACAAGCTAGTCTAGACCATCGTACAATTCATGGTATTTCCCAAGTGCTGGTTCATTGGCAGGGTTTATCTCCAGCTGATGCTTCTTGGGTGGATGTTGCCACTCTGAAGGAATCACATCCTTCCTTTATGCTTGAGGACAAGCTTATTGTCGGAGAGGGGAGTAATGTTACATCTCCAAAGGTTTACAAGCGCCACACTTATGGGAGGTTTAAGCAAACAAATTAAGCAACAATTCAATAGGAGAAGCAGTCCAATTGAAGCAACCTACTTTTCTATATTTATTTATAATATTTTCTCTCTTATAATTAGTCACGAGCAATTATTTGTTTGAAGCAGTTGTAATTTGTAACTATCAGACTAGTACCCTATATATTGAATAAACAGAAAATTGGCAAAGGTAATTTGTCTTTTCCACCAAAACTTACAATCTAAGAGATCAGAGAGTTCTCTCAAATGAGCTCTCAATTTGCATGAGTAATTTGAACAAGAAGGGAAGGAAGGTGAAGAAACATTCAGAACCATCATTCGACTTCTTTCTACAAAGACCCATAACAAGATCATTCAATCAGGACCATAACAGGCAACAAGGAAGCAAGAGTTAGGCCCAGAATATGGTACAAAAAGCTGACAGCTTAGCTAAATATAAACAAAGTACATTTTAGTAATATGATGCCAAAAGTTGTAAGAAGAATGAAAATGTATCACTTTCTTATTCTCTTGGTGATCTCAATGCACATCCATGTAAAACATATTTTTGCTCCCCTTCAACTACCAAACATGATAAACACGTTTGAAAGCAAGTTTTATATCCAACCATAACTGTACTGAATGTTAATTACAAGATGTTCCATAGTCCTCGCGTATCAATCAGCAGGATAAGTAGCTTTTGCTTCATATGTTTTCAATCTTCACACTTGTGGCTTGTATTGCTCAAACATGATGGATTTTAGACTCAAACTTTAACATCCATTTTGTAGTCTAAACCCGACAACCCATTCCACAGTATCAAGCCTTTTTAAATGCTTGCTTCCCACTCCTACAATTCTATAACTACGACCTCTACAGGTTTGGTTTCTTCCCCCTTCTTTCATCTTTTAGGGTGTTTATTTCAATAATCTACAAATTTTAACTCTTTGAAGTACATATGAAATTCTTGAGTGAAACGCATTCTAATGTGGTAAATAACATTCACCATATAGTTCAATCAAAACTGTTGAGATCAAGTCCATCCTCCTCTTGAGCTGAAAATAGTGGCTCAGTAAAATCTCTGAGAGAATTGTTTTTTAGTATTTGCTCAAAAAATCAATAGAAGGCTAAAAGTTGGGGTCTTTTTTGTAGTTCAATCAACCAAGGTTATGCATCTACAAGCATCAACCAAAGGACATGCATCTACAAGCATCAACCAAAGGACTACGTCAAAGTTTATGAAAAAAGGTAACGAAAATCAAGAAGGAACAAGGAAAGCGAAAAACCAGTTAAATGAGGAAACAAACTGATGACATAGAAAGCAACTTGAAACTACTAGGATATAATTGGGCCCCGTACTACCATAAATGGATGCATTACACAAATAAAAGGCAGTGATGCTTGACAAAAAGGTTCAATTTTTGTCAAGCTAAGCGCAAACATTGAATAGTCGCCATAGGAGAATACTACCCAATTAAAGTGTGTCAAGACCATTAAGCATAGTAGATTGGTGTAACACTTTAAGCTCTTCATTACAAAGGACACACCTTATCTAGTAATCTATCAGGCGGCACCAACAGCTTCTAATTAAGGATATTTCTCTAGTTCAACTTGTGGCTGAAAAATATGACTCTGGTTACGCACCCTAAAATCAGTTAAAGAATTAGTCCAAGCATTCATATGAACAACCCACCATTGAATAGAACCAAAATCCTTGGAGAAGTTTGATTTTGCATCATATAAACAAGGCTAAGAAGAAGTTCAACGGATATCTTCAACAAATTATTCCCTCATAAAAGGCATACCATTAATACTTTGTATTGATCGATTATGTTTTAGCACTAATTAGCTTGGCTCCAATAGTCATTGCTCAAAATTTTCAATTGTGTTATCTCTTACATCGTTTGTTTGTGCAGTCTATCTATTTCACTATAAGTGGAAGTAATAGTCACAAAATTGACTTCAATAATTAATTGAGAACGTCTAATTGTGTCCCTCTAAAACCTAATGTTGTCACATTTTTTTTGTTCCTTAAGTTAGTTTATAGTTTGATGTTTTTCTTCATTTGCTGGAGCCACAACGAATCTGTTTTTGTCCTTAGAACAAAATCTCTGAAATTACCATTTGAACGTAATGTTACTTCTTGCAGGGGCACTGATTGTCAACTTAGACTCTTACAGCCCCCATATAGACATCAATACGTAATCTTACTAGCAAAAGCATTGGGTTAGTTGACAAGACCTGTAATCAATCCAGTAGATGAAATTAAATCTACCATAGTAGATGGGTTAAAAACATGCAAAAATGTTTCACTACCTGCATTTACAAGTACAGGAAGCACAATACCAGTCTTCTAGACAATACAGAATAACTAGTGAGTGGCTACATACTGCATCGGATAAATTATTGGTTTATAACAGCTTAACCATGCAATACAAATAAAGGAGTAATATATCAAGAATCAGCGTACCATTTATCTAAAAACTGAATATTGTTCAATATATGCAACCCGAAAAAGATAATGTGATAAGAGAAGGCCCTCACATTGCCAACAAACACTGATCGAGAATCTACTTCCTCTCTACTTGCTTGAGATACAGAAGCAGCACCAGGATCTAGTCAGAAATTAAATAACATAAATAAATTATAAGAGCAGAAGAACATTGCAGGGGTAGGTTTTGAACTATTTGTTTACTCTTACTCATATTGACCAGGACAAGAAACAGTAAGCAAAACAACAAAGAAAAGGATTTAATTAAGGATCAACCAGTTCGTTGTATGACTTCAACTAATAATGTCATTGAATTTCAAACTGATTAGTAAAATAAGTAGCGTCAGATAAATGAATTACACTCTTAATTACTGCTTCCTCTTGAGAAAACATAACCATGGGATTACTGGCTATTTTGATCCCTTTTAAAAGACAAATTCTTTGGGAAAACTCCACCATAACAGCAAAAGTCAAATGATATAGTTGCCTCGGAAGAGTTTTTACGTCAATGATTATGGTCACTGGCAAGCGGATGTAGCTCCCCAAAGGTCCAATCAACAAGGAAACCATAAATTAAAACAACAGACTTAACTACAGAATGCATTGAGACAAATAGTAATCTTTACTTCCCATTTAGACCTAACAATCAAAACAGGACAGCAGAGAGCGTGTGAGGGGATTAAACCTTGTGCCGAACCCATCTCCTTCTCAACCTTGGCTTGCATCTCACGAAGAGCAGCCGCCTCATCTTCCATCTCCTTTAACCGCTTCTTCATGTCATCAAGCTCCTGCATATTGATCCACCACAGATTGACCGAAACCAAAATCAGGTTTCCTTTTTCCCTCTAAACCCAATAAGAATGTCGGATAAATTGAAACAATTTGAAAAGTAAAATCACAATGCAAAATGACAACTAACAACACATTAACTTTTTTTTAAATGACAACTAACAACAAATTTCTCTAAATAACAGACCCAATAACGAAAAGAGGAAGAGAAAAGAACCCAGAAGATAGACACAGAGAACGAACCGCTACTGCTTCATT
Organism: Erythroxylum guanchezii; assembly: GCA_025629825.1. Lineage (NCBI taxonomy): Eukaryota > Viridiplantae > Streptophyta > Magnoliopsida > Malpighiales > Erythroxylaceae > Erythroxylum > Erythroxylum guanchezii. The sequence continues at coordinate 15,970,183 of JAOTAX010000005.1, read as the reverse complement.
GCTCTCTGAACCGGTCATCTCCACATCGCCATCTTCCATTCTCTTTTGCGTGCGTGTGTGCGTGTGTCTGATAATTTAGTAATTGGGATTCTAATGCACCTTTCGCTTATAATTTGGATATAATTAAAATTTTACCAACACTAAATATTTGTAGTGAATATTTGGTTAAAAATTAAGAATTTGTTCTAATAAAAACTGAAAATCAAAATTTGTTTGATTTTATTGTTCTATTTTATTTTATTATATTATATTATAATATTAAATATTAATATGACATTTTAATTTATTTTATTTTTAATATATCAAATATATGTTTAAATTAATTAATTCTCATTATTATTAGAATGTATAAATATTTAATATATTTAAAAAGTTTACACATCAATTTTATGTAATAAGAGTTTACAAAATGCAAAAATTATATATATTTTTTTGAAAGGTAAAGGAAACTTCTATTAATCATGTAAATGAGTTAAACAAGGTGGAATAGACACCCAAACTTTCAAACGAGAGAAATTGCAAGACACTTGAGCAAGTTCATGAGCGCCCACATTTCCTCGTCGATTAATCCAAACTACAGAAATATTGAATTACTTTCCAATATTAATTGACAATCCTTAATAATTTCCCCAAACTCTGAATGATCCTCTTGGTGTGATTTAATGGCTAGCACTACAAGTTGAGAATCAGTAAAGATACTCCCCACATGTTGCATGTTGTTAACCGTCCAAATAACAACCTGTCGAACCGCTAAGGCCTCCATCACTAACGCTGAATGTAGACCATCAAACAATCCAGAAATTGCATGTTGAAAGAGGCCTTCAAGGCTCTCAATGATAAAGCCAAACCCCGATGTTCCCATGCTCTAAAATCTTGCCCCGTCGACGAAAGTATGCCATTCATCTAAGCTATCTACTACACTTTGTCTTCTCCCAGCAATTATAAAACGATTGGCTACTGGGCCTCTATTGCTGCTGGACGACAAAAGCTGCTGCTGCTGTTTTTGTTCTTGCGCCAAAGTCCATTGATGTAGGTGATCCATTGCAAGTTGCTAAGTTCCCATCGCTGTAGGGAATTGAGCTTGCCATAAGCCTTTGTTTTTGCCCTCCCATATCTTCCATGCTATGGTCGTAAATTTTGAGATGTGTGTTCCATTGTTCGCATTCAGTACCTGCAAGAAAAACTCCCTAAAAGAAGGAGCTGGGTTAGCAATAAAAAATTCACTTAACTCCCACACCTCTCTCACCCTCTCACACCCCACCAAGCAATGATTGACATCCTCCACCTCCCCACAATAGCATTTATCATCCACCTGCGCTCCTCTACGAGCTAGTTGTACGTTAGTAGGTAGAATGCCTTTTAGAGCTCTCCACATGAAAACTTTAACTTTTGGAGAAGAAGCAATATGCCATAATTTTCCCCAAAAATCACCCTCTTCTACCTCACCACCTCTTCCCAATGTTTTCAAAGCTACATAATAACAAGACTTCACCGTATACCTCCCTTTTTTTTAATCAAAATGATTAACTTATTATAATTAAATATAAAAGATGTTAATCATGTGATAATGCTTTAAAACATAATAATAGCATCCTTTGTTAAAAGAAACATATATAGAAACATATATCAATTAGAGTTTTCATTAATATAATTATCCCATATTTGTTTAATAATTCATCTCGCTTTTAAGACATACTTTAAAGTTGTACTATAGTAATATTATACTCTACTTGAAAACTTATATCTTTATTTATACTTTCCACAATTTACTATTTTTGGGTTCAACAGAAATAACCTCTCTACTAAGTTGAGGTAAGGCTACCTATTACAAAACCTCTTCAAACCTGCGTTTTAGGAGGACTTTTACTAGGTAATTGTTGTTATTGTACAATTTACTGTTTATTTTTAACATTACCATCTAATAATTCATCATTTTATCCATGCATTTTTATAAAATTATATATAACACAACAAGTAATTACAAAGTTTTTTTTCCTTCATATCATAAATTAACATGCTCGAAAGTATAAGAAATCCTATTTTTAGAATGCTAAAATATCTTCCATTAATATTTCTTCATGTAGAATGCATATAGATAAGTCTTGAAGACTTCTTCTTCCTTTATAATTTTAAAAAAATGATATCTCTTACATTGACATGGTAAAAGAAATTTAAGCATATAAGTGTGGCCTAAATCAAATAAATAGATCTTACCTAAATATACAAAGAACATGATATTGACAATAATGTAATACCTTTTAGAGGTATAGGAAATTAATTCATTGGATTTATCACTATTTTTAGAATTTGCAATACTTTCCCATTCATTCGTTGCATATGTAAATCACATGTCAAATAACATATAATAGTTTGGGTTAGATTAGTCCTTTTATCCCTATACAGTATTATTCATCAATTGGAATATATGCATTAATATGTGTACTATTTATTTCTCCTATCAATCTTTAAAAAATTATATTATTAAAATAATCAAGTAAATATAATGACATTAAAAATAATAATTAAATATATAAATATATTTGAAAATATGAGAAGATTTTTGAATTATGTTGATTCTCAAATGGTGTATCGGTAATGATGGTGGAGTAATAACTTTTTTGTACTAAACAACTAACTGCTTATAAGACTTTACAAAAATATTTTGAAATTGTACTCTAGTTGTCGTTTTATGCTTATAGTCATTGAGAAAATTGCTACTAGTTCCTCTATAATCAAATGACTTGTCGACTTAAGCCTCCTAAACTTTTCATCTCATTACGTAAACTTATGAAGATTATCTTGTTCATTCTTAAGTTCTCATAAATTCTTATAGGATTCTTATTCAAAAGTTTTAATATCTGATCATGACTTTATAGAGCAGAAGTTCTATATGTTTGGTTGTGTAATGATGGATATTTGTTCTCATCACCAGCTAAAGAAAAAAATAACTACCTTTATAGATTCATCATTTGAATCTAATTCAAAATTTGATAAGGAGGATGTGTATCTATAATATTGAAATTTAATAATTAACAAAATATTTAAATACAAATGATAAAAAATTATGAAACACCATGACATTTAACATAAATTTAAGAAGTTCATATCAAAGATTCATTCAAAAGGATTTATACCAAACATTCATACAGTTAAAACTATAAAATAGGTCTAAACATAAAAGTGCCTAAACCAATAAGACTTCAATATGCAATGACATGAAAAAATAAATAAAGAGACACAATTTAATCCATTTTCCTTAGATCTGGCATCTTCACAAAAATCTAATCCATCTTCAAAAACATCTAAGTAAAGAATTATGTAAAGCTTTCGCAAAATACTATAAGAAATCCAAACTTTCGATCATTATATTATCTCTTGATTAGCTGATGAAGCTTTAAACCCATTCTATTAGGCGAATAATGTTGCAACCATTTTTTCTATAAGTAAATCATTCTTTCTTTTTGACTATCCACTAATTGTAATCAAGAATGTTAAATTATATCTTCTCTGCCTTCTTCTTTTTAGGCAATTTCCTTTTCTTAGAAGGAGAATTTGCAACTTAATCTCCTTTTTCATTGAATGAACAAACTTCATCAACATTAATTCTACATTCTTCTTCTATATTGTTTGATGGAGATTTAACTGACGGATATCCAGGCAACATAATTGTACTAGTATCTCCAAAAATATGGCATAAGCTTGAAAACTCCTTGCATCTCTTTTTCTTTTTGGATTCTGTAAACCATCTTGTGCACCTACAATGAACAAAAATGTACATAAGAAAAATATATAGTATGATATATCAATAAGCAAAGATATAGTTTACCTTAAATAAAATTTTCCAATGTTCATCTATAGCATTAATGCATTATACTTGTTTTTTAATTGAATATCAGTATACTCTTTACTGAATTTTGTTTAAAGACTTTCCTTAATATTATTCCAACCAAATTGAAAAAGGTTTGTATTTGTTTGATTTCCCTTCTTCACTTCTTCAATCGTTAATGAGATTAAATACATCTTATGCATCATTCCATACTCCATCCTTTTCATTTTTTTTCAAATAATCATTAGAATTTTTCATATTATTTAAAGCTTATATCACTAAAAGTAATTACATATAAGTGAAAATAGAAAAAAGTCACAAGAACATATTACATCAAGCAAGAAATTTTATTATAAGCTTCAATATCTTTATATTAGAATGGTGGTTACATATAAACTTGCTATAATATCATAATCTTAATGTAAAATTAAAAGAAAGTTTACAAATAATTGTCTCATAAATTGTAATCCCTACCAGCCAATCTCTAAAATGTATTAATTATACATATTATCTTAGCAAAAGAACAAATTATTCTTATATGCAATTCTTATTATTAGATCAATTCATATATGTAATAGTAGTGTCTTAGTTAGCAAAGAAACTAAATCTTCTTTTCGAAGAAGAAGACAAAATTTCATTAAGCCTTCGAGGCATACAAAATAATCAAAATACAACGGAATTATTACATCATGATAAAACTACTCCTGAAATGGAGATGATCATCAATTACAAGACTGAATTACAGACTGCAATGTTTATCACCCTTCAGCAGGTGGTGAGTTTATAGTTTCCATGAGTTATTGAAGTAGTTAGTATCACCAAACTTGTCCTCATTGTGTAACTTGATTTATTGCATGAGTTTTTTTATGGAATTTCTCCTTGCTTTTCTCTGTGTCCTTTCTTTTATTTCTTTCATCCCAAACAACAACCAAAATTAAAGCCAAGATCATATAAAAGCTCAATCTCTTGGCTTTGTTTGTAAGCCAAACTGTAGTCCACTAATCTACAATTTTATTCTAGGCAAACATTATGGACGTGACATAGGGTAAAGAGTGAGTTGCAGCTTAGACATAGGGTAAAGAGTGAGTTGTAGCTTTAATTAGTGAATTCATATAAAAAGAAAAGGTGTTGCATGTTCTCTTCAACTTTTCTACATAATGCACACAAATTGGGAATTTGCAAATATTTAAAGATTTTGTCAACTGTTTGAAGCTTATTCTTCATAACCATCCATAAGATTGTTGATGTTCAAGGATTATGGTGTTTGAATGAAACTGCATTGGTTTATAGGATAATATCTATTGTGCTTGTTAAGAATTGTCCGTAAGTTGTGTTTGTAAACTTTCCTGTGCTAGAATATTTCCAAATAACACTATCATCCTCATCATCAAGATGCGTAAGCTTTACTTCCTATTTGATGTGTTCTGGTATAAGATAGATACCAAAAACATGCTAGTTGAGAAAAGCATCATCTACTAAATCCTCATTTTGTATGACTGATTCCAGAGTGTGTGTGGAAGGTTGATTTTGCAATGGTCCAATTGATATCCAGTTATCATACCAAAAACTAGTATTTTTTTTCCATTGCCAATCAGATTAATGAACTCTAGTCTGACTTTTCTCCTAGTTAAAAGAATTTTCTTCATAATCCAGGAAGTTCCAGAGGGTGGATTGTAATTCCAAATGTTATTGGCTCCAAGATAGTACCTATGTACCTATTTGGACCATAGAGATTGCTTATTATTGCACAGTCTCTAGAGCCTTTTTAATTAACATGTTTGTGTTTAGAATTTTTAAAGAAATGATGTTGAGGTACCCTTCATATTTTGGCTTGCAAATCTTAATCCACTTGATTTTAGCTTTGCCTCAAGGGTTATTAGTGGCAGCCATAGAAAGTTCTTAACAATCCTATCAATATGTTTGTTCACATAAGCTGGAAATACCAAATGTGTAGCCCAATATAAGTTTACTAAAGTAAGGGCAGAGAAATCAATTGTACTCTACTAATTAATGAAAAAATATTGCTCATCCATATGGAGATTCTTCTATTAATTTGATAAATGAGAAAACTATATTCTCTATAGGCCATGTTGTTGTTAGAAATGAGAAATCCAAGATAAACCATAGATAACATCATCAATTTGAAGCTAGTGACAGATTTTATGTTATACTCTAGATGGTTGGCACTTTTGGAAAGGAAAAAAAAAAAAACCCCTTTTAGAGTAATTAATATCCACAATTGTAAGTCTTTTGAAGATCTTAAGGTTGAGATTAAGGCATTGATGGATATAGGATTAGCATTTATAAGGAGGATTAAGTCACCCATAAAGCAAAGATTTGAAAGCTTGAACTTCTTGCACTTTGAGTGATATTTAAATGATTTGTCTTTTAAATACTTTGTTGAACACTTCTATAGCAATTGCAAATAATTAGGGTGAGATAGGATCACCCTGTTGAATTCCTTTTATACTTTTGATGATCTTGGTAGGTATACCATTAAGTAAAAAACTAAAAGTAGGGATGGACATGCATTGTATTATCCATTTGATGAAGGTTTGAGGGAAATTCATGGCAATTAGAGTGTTAGTGATGAAGTTCCAACTGAGATTATCAAAAGCTTTCCTTAAATCAATTTTAAGGATATATTTCTTCTTGTTTTTCTTCTTGGAGTAGTTCCTAAACAACTCTTAGATTAGTAATATGTTATCTCTTATTACTCTGCTGGAATGAAAGCCCCTTGTGTTTCATCAAAGAATTTGGGAAGCACATCTTTTATCTTATCAACAAGAATTTTAGAGATGACCTTGTATGTTGTATTGTAGCAAGCAATAGGCCTGTAATCTAGAAAAGGTCTCTTGTTTAACACCTTTGGAAACTAGAGTGATGTATGTTTTATTAAGCTTAACTAGAAACACTCCTTTCTTGAAGAATTCCAGTATCACATCAATTACCATCTACTTTGTATCAATCCAAGATTTAATGAAAAAAATTACTATTAAAACCATCTGGCCCTAGGGCCTTGTGAGGATTTAAAGACTTCAAGGCTTTCTCAATTTCTAATATAGTTACAGGCATGCAGAGAGATTCCATTTCTTATATGCTTAGACTTTCATTTATCACTTTCTTTAGAAAAGGGATTGTGGAACAAGAATTATTAGGAACATTCATCAATTTGGAGAAAAATTTAAAGCTTCATCAAGTAACAGTTGTTGGTCATTCAATTTTTGATCACCCTCTAGACTGATTATTCTATTTCTGCATTTCCTAGTAGGTAATACTTTGTGGAAGTAAATGGTGTTTCTGTCCCCTTCCTTGAGCCATCTTATACAAGATCTGTGTTTCATTAATGAAAAGTCATAGCTTATAGCATTAGTAAGATTCCTCGTTACTGTTTTCTCCATGGCTTGAAGAATTGTAGAATGGGACTGACGTATAGCTTGGACTGAATTTTATCCAACTTTTTTTGCCTGTGCCTAGCAGGTGATACGAAATGTTATGTTATTACCATATTTGATGACGCATGAATGAATTGTTATGGTAAATGCTTTATTGTTGTATGGGACTATTTCAGTTATGTTGTTATGAAAAGTTTAATTTGTTAGTAATCTGATTAACACTCTCTGAGCTCATATAATTCACCCTTTTCACCCTTTTTTATGTTTTTAAATAAACCACACCAGGTATGTGTACAAGTGCTGTAGTAATTGCGACTCTATTGTAGGATTAGTTATATTGTCGGGTGTTACTGTACTTGTGTTATTTTTGCTATGCATGTGATATGTTTTAAATTATTTTAGAAATCAAAAGTATGATCTTGTAAATGTTTGTAGGATTGTAAATACTTTTTACTTAATGAACTATGGGGCCTTTAATCCTTAATGATGTTTTTAAAATGTCGAGAATTGTATGATTGTGATTTCTTGTGATGTGGACTTGAGATGCCATTCTAGAATTTGAGATGGTGTATAAATATTAAAAGTGTTTTAAATCGTGTTATGCAGGTTTTTGAAATTTGGGAATCTTAGAAAAGCAGTAGTTATGTTGCTGAATTTTTTAGTAAAATGATTTGGAAAAAAATTTCCCACTATTTTTCATACTTTTAACTTTTAAAGTATAAAAGGTTTTTAACAATTGAACGACTTAGCTTTATGGGAACCTTTCGGTTGAGTTAATATCGATTGAAGGGCTATTGTGGAGGTCACTGGGAGGGTTCCACTCAGGTTCTAGAAGGGGAACTCTAGGATGGGTCCTTTTAATAAAGGTCATAGGTTGGAAAATATAAAATATTAGAGGAATAAGTCCTCACATAATGATGCATAGGATTAATCTCGAGGAAAGAAGTAAGGCAGTGAGGGATAGACAAAGAAGGTTAAACCCTTACATGAAAGAAGTGGTCAAAAAAGTGGTAGTGAAGTTGTTAGACGTGGATATCATTTACCTAATTTTAGATAGTGAATGGATTAGTCCAGTACAATGTATACCTAATAAAAGATGTATAACAATGATGGAGAGTGAAAGTGGTGAGATGATCTATACTCGTATAGTCACAGGTTGGAAAGTGTGTATTGATTATAGGAAGCTCACGATTGACTAAAAAGGATCACTTTTCTCTTCCAATCGTGGATCAAATAATCAAAAGGGTAGCTAGCCATACATTATATTGTTACCTTAACGGATACTCATGATACAATTAGATTGTTATCTATTCAAAAGATCAAGAGAGGACCATTTTCACGTTTCCTTATAGAACGTTGCCTATAGATGGATGCCTTTTGGGTTATGTAATGCACCATCAACTTTTCAAAGGTGTTTCCAAAAAAAAAAAAGTTTTTCAAAGGTACAATGTCTATTTTTACAGATATGAATGAGGACATAATGGAGATATTTATGGATGATTTTTCATTTTTTGGAAACTCTTTTGATCACTATTTGACAAATTTGGATAGAGTTCTTCAAAGATGGGAAGAGTCTCATTTGGTTCCAAACATGAAGAAATGTCACTTTATAATGTAGGAGAGAGTAGTTTTGGGACATAAGATATTGCATCAAGATATAGAAGTGGATAGAGCCAAAATAGAGGTTATTGAGAAACTTCCACCATTGATCAATGTCAAAGGTATTTGAGCATTTTTAGGACATGTAGGGTTTTATCACCAATTTAATAAAGAATATCCAAGGCTTGAATATCTTATGGGCAATTTTTGAAATTAAGACATAGAGTGCCTACAACTCTTTCTCCTTCAGCTTCATTCACATTGATAATTGCATTAAGATCCCTAACAATCATCTATAGAGTACTGGTGTTTTTTTTATAACATCTTTAAATGTTTTCTATAGTGTTATTTTTTTGGCATGCAATGTTATTGACATAAATAAAGGAGATGTGCATGATTTCACCTGTTATCTTATCCTCCACCTTCATATGCATAATTTGATATAAGGCAAAACATTCCATGTTAGGATAATCATTTGCAAGAGTCCCTTATGGGGGATTTTTTTCTTCCTGCTGGTCTTTTCGTAGTCACTAGCTCGATTTCAGTATTAGTGGCAACCATTTAATCTGTGGCTTCCAGGGGTTCCCCTATATAAGTAGATGTGTCAGCAACTTTAACCTCTATGGTTTTTTGATTAACCAAAGGAGTACTAGGTTCATTAATATATTTTGCTTCTTGAGGGGTGCTCAATTGTTTATTATCCTATGTTATGTCTTCACTAAATTTTAAAGAATCATTCTTTAGATTAGTTTCTTCAAATTATGTTTAGTTAGCTCTTTATAATCACTAGTCCTGAAGACTCTATCAGTAGGTTTCCATACCCTTTTCTTACTTGTATTACGTTTCCAATCATAACTAACTTTTACAGCATCTTCAATAGGTTGCATATTCTCATCAAGTCTAATTATAGGAATGATATCAGTAAGGTTGGTCAAGTCAGTTACCAATATGTATAATCTAACAATTTATCCTTTATATTTCAACAATTTCCTAGTCTACGCATATTGGCTTGCCTATGAAGCTTGTCAAATCACTTATCCCTAAAGTAGTCTATGATTCTAGGGGCACTTTAAGTATACTTATCCACACAAGTATGTCTTCATGCTTAATGCCATCAATATTCAATCTTAGTTTCCACATTTGTAGTAGGAGTGGATTATTGAAAACATGCCATAACCTAGCTTCCATGATCTGCTTTGCTTTTTCCTCCTATAAGAATCTAAAGAGAAAAACATCATCTGCATTGATAAGAACTTATTGCAGTCCATTCTTCCTCTAATTGTTGAAGGCCCACTCCTTCATGATAGGAAAAGCCACCTTTTTATTTAGGAAGAATCCCACTATGGTGGCACTCCATCTTAGAGTTCCAACTTTCAAGGTCTCCAATGGTGGAGATATAATTATGCTTTAAGTGATCTCACTTAAAGGGCTATAAATGAGCTTAGAGTCTGGTTTGTGATCTCTCATAACTTGCACCCAAGTTTTCTTCAAAGGTGGAGAAGAACTGTATGGGATGAGTCTAATGTCTAAGGTTTAACATGAGATAAGGCAGGTAGCAAAATGTCCATGGTTGGTTAATAACTAGAGGATAAAAGCAGTAGAAGGAGAGAATGGATTTAAACTGAGTGGAAAGAAGAATAAGAGGGAGAAGAGTGAAAATTTGGGTAACAATGAGGGTGAAAGTATTAAGAAATAAACAGAAACAAGCTTTAGTAGGTACAGGAAAGTCTACAGTACCTACATTGTCAGGTTGATGGGAATATTTCGGAGCTTCTTTTGACAAAATTTTTAGGAGCATAAGATCTCAAGGAAACTAAATCTTTAAGATTGGTATTAACTGGGATAAGATTGGACATTGCTAAGTTAATCTTGTTAGCGTAGACATGGATTAGTCTTGTTGAGTTAACATGGATTGCTTATGTCTACTTATTTCCTAAAATGATGTAATTGAAAATTCTTCAATTGTAGTGATATGTGCTTAATTGATTATCCATTTATTCCATAACACTTAGTGTTTAATGATATGAAATTCTTAAGACATTCATTTTAGTTCATATTTGGTTTTAGGTACAATTCGGAAGTGTAAGAGCTAAAGTGAGATAAAAGCACATTCTTTGAGCTTTCTTCTTGATATTCACACTCACTTGTCTTCATGGAGCAAGAATGATAAGGATTAGAAAAAGAGGAGACGAGAAAATGCATAAAAGAAGAGCTTATGTTGAAAACATCAATGAAGAGTGCAGAAAATTATTTACGACCATGACATAAAAGTTTTGGGCATGAGAACGTTAGTCACGCCCATGACTTATTTTTCATGGGTGTGACACTTCATGCACGCCTATGATTGATGACACCACCATACACACCTATGACTCATATACATGCCTGTGAACAACATATGCACGCCTATTAAAACCTGCCAACTCACCCAAAAACCTAGTTTTGAGTATAAATACATTGTTTTGATGGCATAAATGTTATGAAAGGTTGGAGAAAATGATTTAGGGGTTTCAGGAGGAAACAAAGGGCCAGAAATCTCATCCTTTGGAGACCCATGGAGGGTTAGGCTTTCCTGACCCGGTTCGGAGGTGATATTGATGTCTAAGAACCTAGTTGAGCATTTCTTTCATTGTTTTTATTGTTCTTTCTCTCTTTAGGGATTGAATATGTTATACTATGCTTACGGGTTTGGGTTTTCATGTATGAATGAACTTTATTCTCATTATCGTTAGATTGTTTATGTATGAACCCCATTATTAGAATCTTGAGCACAATCAGTAATTGTTGCATTTGGGTATTACTAAAATCTTCAATATAATCCGTAATTGTTATGTTGAGATTCATTTGTAGCAAATAATGGTTTCAGATCATTAAGGATACAATTTGTAATTGTTATGCTTTTGATTGGTGTCGAATCATTAGAGATAACATAAACTAAGTTAAATGACCTAAGCTTGTGTGGTTGTTGCCTTAATTAATTTATTTTCCTAATTCGTAATGCAACTGTCCAATTAAATCTAGAGATCGTATCTTAGGTTGTTTGATAGCTAGGTTTAATTAATGAGGTTCTCTTACTTAAACACGACCTATGATTAATAGTTGCTAGGAGGAGCAAGAGAACAATGATTTAATGAAGTATCTTTAATTGGTTGGAAGCTGAGATTGAATCGATGATAACGATTTCATCATTTTCATCATTTTTTAAATGTTTTATTTAATTTGTTTTCATTAGTTTAGTTTCATTTTATTTTATTTTAACCCAACCAAACACCCCTCCATAACCTAAATACCAATTATTTTCATAACAAAAGTTAACCGAATACTCTGTGAGATTGACCTAGACATACTGTTACTATAGTTGTAGGTTTAGTTTATGTAGCACTAAAAATCATATATCAATTTACTTATAAAGATTTATAAGTTTTAGTCGCAAGTTCACGATGTAGTTATGGTAGCGCATCGTAATGCTACACAAAATAAATTAGACGTGCTACTATAGCAATGATGAGTCTAGTTGATCCCACAAAGAGTGTTTGATTAGCTTTTGAAATGAAATCAATTGGTGTTTAGGTTTCGGCAGGGGGGGGGGGGATAGTCTAGTTGAAATAAAATGATCCAATGAATGTATTGAAATCATCTTTTCACAATACCTAAACAATAGACATATGATATATAATCAATTCCTAAAGAGAGAAAGAAACAACAAATACGAGGAAGGAATGCTTAAACCGGGTTGCCAATGTCAATGTCACATCTAAACCAACATCGAAAAGTTGGCCTCTATAGGTCTCTCACAATTAAGAGCTTTCATTGCCCTCTTCATTCTCTCTCGAAGCTCTCATCTTCTCCCCCTAAAAAATACCCAAAAACTTTCATAAAAACCCTAGGCCGTCACACCTCTCGGTTTATATTAGAAACCTAAGTGATATGGCAACTTCTCATGCCCGTGAGTTATCTCTCACAGGTGTGAGAAAGCCTCATAGGTGTGACATAGGCTTCACACTCATAAGAAGCTTCTCACGACCGTGAGAAGCCTTACTCATGCAAGCAGGTCGTAAATCCTTTTCCATCCCTCTTCACATCACACATAACATGTATTCTTTATATTTAAAATGGAATCGCAGCTGGTGTGTGTGTGGTGTCTCACTCACGTGAGACATCATACGTGGGTGTGAGAGTGTCTCACACCCATGCAGTTTTTCCAGTACTACTGTGAGCAACTTTAGTTCTTCATTCTTTCATGCTTTATTTACTCCAAGTGCAGCTGTCCACCAAGACATTCTTTTTTGCTTTTAGCAGACAACACCTTTGTTTTATTATCCAAGCTTTGTCACGTTTTATCCAGCTCCCAAATTCCTCTTTGTAGTCGTCCTATATTGTATGGCTGTGAAATTTTCTGGCTGGTTGTGAGCTGTATTTCTTCATGATCTTGTTATTTTCTTGTCTTTTCTTACTCCAATATTTCTCATTCTTGCTCCATGAAGACAAGTGGATATGAAGCTTCAGAAAACAACCCAAATATAGTACTTTTGACTAACTTTAACTCTTTTACTTCTAAATTGTGCCTAAAACTACATATGAGTCAAAGTGAGTATCTCAAGCAATTTCATATCATTAATCGCTAAGTGTTATGGAATACTTATATAATCAATTAAGCATATGTCAATTTCCCCCACACTTAGCTTTGGTCGATCTCGGGCAAAACATCAAAATTAAGCTCATAGACCCAAAAACATATACTCTTTTCCCATATTTTCCAAGAATACATAATCAAAAAAAAAGATGAATGACTTTCAAAATTCATAGCAAGAATTTAACATTCAACGCTTCTACTCATGATCAATCACCATTCAATACCTTTAAAAACTGAGCAATCTAATAGTAAACTTGGAAAATGTGCTTAAAGAAGATATATTCTCGGTACACTCAACACCATTCATAATCAAGACATTCCACAACTTTGCATATCATTTCATTTCACCACCACTAAGGTTCACATGCAAAATGTAACACCCCACTCCCGCGTGACCCGAAACCGACATCATTAGTGATATCCGAGTCCGTGTCCCGCGAGGGTGGCATGCTACATCAGTCAGTCGAAAGTCAGTATAAAATTTTCTTTTTCATTGCATACATACTTGACTGCATACTTGAAATGGGAAAAAGGCAAGAATGCCTTCCAAAATTGTGATTTGAATTGCTAAATGAGTCAAACAAATCAATAAAGCTTCTGCCCACTGAAAGTACCCAATCTGAACAGCAATTTTCAAAATAGTATAACTCCTTGCACAAATGTCAAAAAAA
>JAOTAX010000005.1:15944877-15955959 GCA_025629825.1 Erythroxylum guanchezii | reverse complement strand
AGTAAACTAGTAAAGTGTACAGTATAATTGTCTAATATACCAATATGGACTATTTTGCAGTTTTTAAAAATTTTAGGAACTATTTCATAAATTTAAAAAATTTTCCGAAACGATACTCGGTACCAACCGGTATTTGTTCAGTTCCGTTCTAGAGCTCAATTCGATACTAAATCTGATACGGTATTCATAACATTGATGGGGTTTCGTACGCCACCTCCTTACCAGTAACAGTCACGTCGACAAGCTTAATTTTCCATCTATATCAGATAGATATTTTTCTGACGTTTTTGAGAAAAAAACAGAAAACAGATAGATACTCGCTTAGGCTAGTTAAAATTATGTCCGAGTCTTAACAGTTTACAGTTATCACATTTGCTGTTACCTCTTATCTCTTGTTTCCTGGTTTGCATATCTGCACATAAGAGTTTTGCTTGAGCCAAGCCAACCCTTTAAGGTACTTCCTCTAGATTATCGAACAACATTAGGATTTATTGTCTCTGCTGTAATTGAACAACCTTAAACTACTTGTTCTCTATCTCCAAGTGCTGAAAAACAGTCCAATTTCGTAGTTTATTTGCTTGACGTGATCAGGAGGTCGGCATTTGAAGAGATGCATTTTCTTCTCTTGTCTGGTATTTTACTCTTAGGTAAAAGTGCGAATACATGAGATACCACTCATGGCCGCAACACTGTGTAACCTTGGATTTGGCTTTGGGTCTGGTCTGAAGAAAATTGAGTTCTATGTGAAGCAGAGGCAAGCTTTACTTTTCCTTTATTTATGCTTTTCAATTTCCTCTCTGTGGTCATGGTTCTGACAAATTGATTTGTGTGCCTATTTTTCTTGTTTGTTCTTTTTACAGATATCCAAATTTTAAGATATTTTATGACTTATTGGCATCATACAGGCAGAGTGTTACTCGCTTGAACTTGAAGTATCACTTACACTTTAGTCAGTGAGTGTTCAAGGGAGCTGAAAGTTGTTAGATCAGATGGATATTTGAAATACGTGTAGCTTAGTTTCTGAAATTAGATTAGCAGAGCAAAAGTTTTAAGGATTACCTTACCTGTCTCCGTCAATAATATTTGGTCCAAATTTAAACCATTGTCGATGTTGCTTCTGTGATATCCATGAACTGCTGCAAATGTCTGGTTTAACCTAAGTGATATTTAACTCGGCTAAAGTTTGAACTGTTGCTATGACTTGTTATTTTACTGGGATCTTCTTCGCCACTCTTATCTAACCTGAGAACAAAAGAAGAGAAAATTAGTTTTTCATTGCTGAACCATTGATCTTTTCCATCAGGTACTATTCTATGGTGCTTCCAAATACATTAAAAAGATCGTCCCAGTTCTGTTGTAATGCAGCAACAATTTTGCACTCAAATCATATAAGCGGGACAGAAATTAAGAAAAAGGGCTGGCATTCACAGGTGGTTTCTGACAGTAGAATTAATTATTCTTATGACACCAATGGAGGGGAGAAAGCAGATGAGGTCGATAAAGCGACCCTGATATGGAGGGCAATCAAATTGCCAATATACTCTGTTGCTTTGATTCCTCTAACAGTGAGTTCCTTGAAGATTTTGAAGCATGATTTGGCTATAATTCAAAGAGAATGTTATTATTTATTTGGAAAAGGAGTCCTTGTTAGTTGTTATATACGATACTGAACAGGGAGGAGAAAACAAAGATGTTATAGCAGTCTTATATGTTGCTGACTTTAAGAGCTCTGGTTATACTTAAAAACTTTCTAATGTCGGACAGGTAGGCGGTGCTGCAGCATATTTGCAAACAGGTTTATTTTCAGGTGGGCGCTATATTATTCTCCTGGCTTCTTCAATTCTTATCATAACCTGGCTCAACTTAAGGTGATTTCCACAGATTTTGAAGTATGATGAGAAATTTTCAAGTATTCAGGATGGTCCTGATAAAAATAAATATACATTAGAAACCAAGTTATATTGTTTGTTTTTCTTTCTCCAAGTGCAGCAATGATGTTTATGATTTTGATACGGGAGCAGATAAGGGCAAAAAAGAATCTGTTGTAAATTTGGTTGGCAGGTATGTCTTTTGTCTTGCAATTCAAACATTGCCTTTATATTAATTTCTATCCAGTGTTATGGGTATGCATAGTAAACTTTGACTCGCTGTTGTCTGCTGTGCCTTTGGGAAGCCGTTCAGGTACCCTTATCAGTGCTTATTTCTCACTTTCTCTGGGCTTTGCGGGGATAACATTGACATCCCTAGCAGCAGGAAAGTTGCGGGCTATATTTCTCCTTGCTTGTGCCATTATCTGTGGCTACATATATCAGGTGCAGATAATCTTAAAGATGCGTACGAGAGATTTAAAGTAGTTTCAAAGAACTGAATATACTGTCCTAATTATTGTTCAAGGATGAGTTACCTATCTTGACATCTTTTTTGCTCAGTGGGTTGCCACTAGGATCAACAAATTAAAACTCTATTATGTTTGGTGGAAAAATAGATTCATACTTTCTCTACAAGCTACTATTCTCGTTGTTACACAATTTGCGTAACTTTCCATTTCCTCTATTCTAGTGTCCACCATTCCGGTTAAGTTACCAAGGGTTGGGAGAACCCTTGTGCTTCGCAGCATTTGGCCCATTTGCAACTACAGCTTTTTATATATTGCTGGGCCGCAGATGGTAGTGTGACATAATCAAATTAGAATTCCAATCTTCACTTTAGCTTTCTGTAGCATTACTGAAGATTCATGCGTTTCTGACATCAATCTAGTTGGTTTTGACAGTGGATTAAGCCCTCTGCCACTAACGAGCACAATTCTTTCTGCTTCAATCCTTGTTGGCTTCACCACAGCTCTAATTCTCTTTTGCAGTCACTTTCATCAGGCAATTTTCCTTTTTCTTTCATTTGTCTAACTTCATTTTATGAGAATCCTAGGATGAACACACACTTTGTTGCTAGCATGAAAATAACATGAATATGTTGTCCAACCCAGGTAGAAGGAGACAGGGCTGTTGGAAAAGTATCCCCCTTGGTTTGTACATCTGACAGCCATTCTCCTTGATCTAGTTTTGTAGTTGGCACCACTATCTCTTTCCATTTTTATTTTTCTTTATGCAGGTTAGACTTGGGACTGAAAGAGGTTCTGCTATTGTAAAACTGTCGGTCGTGACACTCTACACGCTCTTGTTTGCATTTGGAATAAGTAGAGCTCTTCCTTACACTTGCGTCGTAAGTCCTTTACTAAATTGATGAAAGTAGTTGCTCCTTTCTAATTCTTAAGTTTAGTTGAAATGTTTGCTTGTGAATGATTCTTCCAGTCATTTAAAATTCATGTTTTGTTGCAGCTTCTATGTGCTATGACCATACCCCTGGGAAAGCTGGTTGTCAATTTTGTTCTAGAAAACCATGAGGTAAACTTTAAACTCGTTTATAAACCTTGTGGAATAAAACCAATGGCCAAAGTGGAGCAAAAAGCATGCTGCCTCTACCATTATGACGAAGAATCCTGATGCAAAAGAATTTAAAATCTACAAAAGAAATAAAAGAGGAAAAATTAGTTAACTACAAGTTTTAACTTTAATTTGGTGGGATGAAGATTAAGAATTGAGTTGACATCAAAGATAAGGGCTGAAATTTAGATTGCATTAGGATGCCTTATTAGATAGGAAGTAGTAGTAAGTAAAGTATGCTATTCTATTTTAGATATATTATCCTACTTGTTTAGGACATAAATATTTTATTATAATAGTATTTAAATTTAATAGGAACCCTTTCCTACTAGAATAAAGGTTCTAAAATCTTCTGTATAAATATATGTATATTCAGCCCTTCAGTGACAAGCAATTTCAAATTTTTTTATAAACTCGAGTTTTCAACTAGAAGGTGTGATGATTTCTTTTAAGAGTAATTTTTAGATCTTAGAAATTATTTCTAGATTTCTATGATCTATTCTTTGTGTTCCTCAATACTTCCTAAATTTTAGTTATCTTAGACCTAACTTTCAGCCATATTAAACCCTAAAATTCTAAGCTAAATTTTCGGCAATCAAACCCTAAAAACTCAATTATACCAAATCTGAAATTTTAGCATTCCTAATCAAAATTTAGACCTATAATTTGATATTTTAGTACCCTAATATCAATCATATTTCTTAATTTTGTAATCTTTAGCTACTAGTTGGTATTTCTTCTATTTATTCTACATTAATTTGGCATCAAAGCTTTGGTTCACAATAACATCTCGTAATGGACGAGCGTATAGAAGGATGTTCAGCGACCTAGAGCAAGATGAAATACTTCTGAATATTGCAAAAAATTTGGCATCAATGATCTTCGTTCTCAAGGTGCTTCAAAAATTGACTTATATGTAACAACTCTTATAAGAAAACATGTTCGACAACTTTTAGATAGGATAGATAACGTTGACATACATTCTCTACAAGTCAAAACTTCCACATGAAAAAAATATGTAAACCAATAACGTATACTCGATGCTAAACATGGAGAAAGTAGTAAGGTTAAGCAAGATGAAGGAACTGGTATTGATTAATAACATATAATGCAAGGAAAAATCTTTGTTGGAAAATCATATACGGATTTTGATTCCTCAAATTTAACGAGCACTACCTCAGAGGAAGTGTCTATTATGGGTGGTGAAGACACTTCTCCTTTAACTAATCAATTAGAATCTTTAATCCTACTTGTAGAAGGAAGTCAGATACTTGATGACATGGAGGGAGATGACAAAAGCGTTAAAGATGACAAACAAAACTAAGTGGATTCTTTAGCAAACCCTAAAGTTGGAACAACTGAATAATAAGTAACACTTAAACAGCAAGATGAAACGCCTAAGTTAGAGATTGAAACACTTAAACAATAGGTTGAAACCCCTGAACAACAAATCAAAACTAATGGACAACAAGTTGAAACAACATGGCAGTGGACTGGAAGATTATGATAGCAAGCTAATATATGAAAACAAGGGCTAAAAAGATTAACTAGCTATTACTTGGGATTTTGAAACTTGTTAGTTCAAAATTATTCTTGGTATTGTTGATCATGATTATATTGTAGTGGGTGATGAAGAAGAAGTAGATTTGAATAAAGATTTGAAATTAACAAAACATATGAATAAAGGAGAAGTTGTGGGTGCACTTGCAAAGTCAAAATTTAGCAATGATGACATATGGTTTTTTAGCCTATGTTGTGGAGAAACCATATGGTTTTGTTCTGAAACTAGTTACAAATATATTGGTCAAGACTTATGATTTTGTCCACACAGCTAAACTATTCTTCAAAGAGGTTGTGCATCTCCATGGATTATGTTTAACCATTTTCTCTGATCGTGATATGAAGATTATGAGTTATTTTTGGAGAACTATACGGAAAACATTAAACAATAAGCTCTAATTTTTAAGTTCTTTCCATTCCCAAATTGATGGACATACTGATGTGGTGAATAGAAGCTTGGGGGACTTGTTAAGATGTTTGGTTGGAGACAATGTAAAAAATTGAGATCTAATTCTTCTTATATTTGAATTTGCATATAATAGTTCTATAAATAGATTAACTGGTAAGATTCCTTTTGAGATAGTATCGGGAGTTCAAACAAGGAAACCTATTTATTTGGTTCCTTTACCCCAAACAATACAAATTAGTGTTGAAGCTGAAGGTTTTGGACAACATATAAGAGACATCTTTGATGAGATATAACAACACGTAATAACTAACAACTTGTCTTATAAAGAACATGCTGACCAACACCGTCGATTAGTGGAATCTAATGAAGGGAATATGGTGATGGTTATAATTCATCCAAAGTAGTTTTCGAAAGGAAAATATAAGAAAACTTCATTTACGGAGTTTTATATCTTATCATTAAGAAGATAAGTGTTAATGCTTATATTTTGGAATTACCAAGTGACATTAAAATTAGTCCTACTTTTAATATTGTGGACGTAACTATTTATCATGAATATGATGATACACAATGTCCTACTATAGCTGTGAAAATTTCAACCTTTCCCCGTCTTAAAGACATGATAAAAGATGTTCATAGCAACGTACCCAATTTACAAGGCTCTCTGCTTTGCGGGAGTCTGAGAAGGGTCATAATGTATGTAACCTTTCCTTTGTATTTTTACAAAGAGACTGTTTCTGTAACTTGAACCTATGATCCTATGGTCACAAAGGAGCAACTTTACCGATTGCTCTAAGGTTAATAAAAGATGTTTTTCATGAACAAATTGTAGTCACAAAAGATAAAGGATATCAACAATTTCTTGTCAAGTAGAAAAGAAGACCATTTTTTTTTTACAATACTTGGATTTTAGAATCTAAATTTCAGAAGTTGAACTCAGACTTATATGATGAGTATTTATCATTTTCTATGTTAAGGAATTCAGACTTATATGATTGGTACTTATCACATTCTACGTTGAGGATGACTTTAGATAAACCGAGGAGAATTGATGCAAAAGAACATAAAGTCTATAAAAGAAATAAAAAGGGAAAGATTAGTTACCCGTAATTTTTAATTTGGTGGAATAAGGATTGAAAATTTAGTTGACATCAAAGATAAGGGCTAAAATTTAGATTATGTTATGATTCTTTTTTAGATAAAAAGTAGCAATAAGTTAAATATGTTATTCTATTTTAGATATGTTATTCTAATTGTTTAGACTTATATAATTTTATTATAATATGATTTAAATTTGTTAGGAACCCTTTCCTACTAGAATAAGGGTTCTAAAGATTTCTATAAATATGTGAATATTCAACCCTTTAATGACAAGCAATCTTGAATTTTTCTACAAACTTAAGTTTTTAACTAGAAGGTGTGATGCTTTCTTTTAAAAGTGATTTTTAGATCCTGGGAGTGATTATTAGATTTCTACTCTATACTCTGTGTTTCTCAATAAATTATAGCAAACCTAACCTAAATTTCAACTAAAATTCTAAGTCTAAATTTTCAACAATCAAACCCTAAAAAATATGAAATTTCATTATTCTTAATTGAAATCTAGACCTAAAACTTGATATTCCAGTAGCTTAATATCAATCATATTTCTTAATTTTGTAATTTATCAATAACTAGTTAGTATATCTTCTATTTGCATACATCCAATCCTCTTTTCTGATTAACGTTAAATATTAGCAAAATATAACAAGAGTTAAGAATGAAAGTGGTAGGATTTTTATTTATACAAGTAAGATACAAATTGAATCCTAGTTACAAGCCTACATTATAATGCAACTAGAATAACACAAAAATCAATCCAGTTGATTACAACAATATTTGACCACGTCTTCGTATTTGTTCTCGGAATAGACCCAAGTCTTGTCCTAGTCATGTCTTATGCAATTTTCAAAAACCTCGCAGGATAAAGGGAAGATATTCATGGCCAAGTATTATTGCGTGCGATTGCACACCTTATTTGGAGCTGCATTGGCAGGAGGGCTTGTTGCAGCCAAAATGCTTGGTCAATAATGTGATTCAAAGCTCCATGGATTTCTCCGCAAAAGTAGAAGCAACAAGACTTACAGAGTTATGGAAATAGATGTTAGGAGCTATTATATATGGTGGGAATAGTTTCACTTGTCAGTCAAAGAAACTATGTTATCTTGTTTATGGTTGTTTCATTTAGTTGCGTTGTTGTGATTTGGGAGACAAGAAAGTACAACAAAAATTACGATTTTTTGAAACACATTATGGGAAACTATATTATTTTACAAGGGAATATAGTTGCTTTAGTATTTGAATTACATTTGTACTTCAACATAAAATTCACCTTGCAATTTCATTTTGGCTCAATTCAAGCCAAATTTAATAACATCTTCAAAATTGATGACGTGTTAAATAAAAATAAATTAATTACAAAAATTACAAAAAAGTTAAAATTTGGAAACAACATCAAATCAATGTTATTAAGTCGGACTTATTTGAGTTTATTATTAAGATACTACTAATTTACTATTGTCTTTTTTCTAATTTTTTTTGTTAGTAAATTGTTTTTGCCAACCAAGTACTCCGTACTGAAAGTATTGCTGTCTGAGAAAATACCACCACCCAAATGATCAACTCCATTTCTTTCCTTCTCAATGCTAATCATAATTAATGTTTTTCTTTAATAAAAATAAAGAAATTCAATGTAATACTCTTATC
Source organism: Erythroxylum guanchezii (assembly GCA_025629825.1). Taxonomy (NCBI): domain Eukaryota; kingdom Viridiplantae; phylum Streptophyta; class Magnoliopsida; order Malpighiales; family Erythroxylaceae; genus Erythroxylum; species Erythroxylum guanchezii. Next base: position 15,947,808 of record JAOTAX010000005.1, on the reverse strand, counting down.
TACTTAACTATTTTCATTACTCATATTAAAACAATCTGTATTTTAGAAAATATTGAAACTTAAATTGCTTGTCTAACCTTATTTTTAAAAATTCATATTGAATACTTTTTTCTTCTTATCAAAATAAAGCTGACAAACAATTGTTTTTTTTTATAAATAAACTACTTTTGAAATCTTATCTCTTAAAGGTTCAATTTTAACTTATTTTATTGCCAAAAGTAAAGAGTTCTTTTGTTATTAGTACTAAACCATTCTTTTTAATTTACACATTAGGAATTATTAATTTTATATATTTATAATAAATTATTCATTTAATCATAATTTTCTTATAAGAATATTGCTTTAATATGACTAGAGCGTAATTTTTATAATCTAACTTTTATTTATCAAAGTATTATTTTATTAAAAGATAGGAAACAATGAGACACGCTCCTTTGTACTATTTTAATGAGTTTTAGAGTTTATTTTGTATTCCCAATTACTTCATGGAATTTGTCTGACTTGATTGGTTTAATTAGAAATTTATATGATTTGATTTAGTTTAAAACAAAGAAACCATTCATCACTCACTCCCTTTCAGCCATAACTAGCATTATCATGTAAAAAATTGAAAAAGAATGGAGCTCTACAGTGAAAGAGAATGAAAAAGAAATCATGAAAAAATAAAGAAATTTTTTATTAATGAAAAGCTCAAAGAGTTACAAACTAAAATTATAACTACATAAACCATAAGACAAATATTTCCTTTTAGTTTAGAGATACATGAAGGGTTAACTATTTTATCAACAAAAAGAGTTCCATTTCTTACTAGTTCCCACATTTATAAATGGGTAAATAGCATTTAGGCAAGAAAATTCATAGCTCAGAGCTGCCAAGTACCATATATATCATGATTTCTTAATATCTTCCATTCAACATCATATTATGTCAGGACCTTTAGATAGGCAGGTCGTAGTTTAGTGTTAGACTATTCTTCAAAATAAAAGATAGTATAGAGCATTCCCTGCTTTCTATTACTACCACTAAAGCATAACATTCCTTTATTCAAGGTCTGGAAAATTTCCAATTTTTAGCTAGATCATTGTTGCAGATAAGATGGATTATATAAGTGATAAGCTACTCCATAATCAAGTATATTAATTCATGGATTAGGATTCATATAGTATACATAATATTCCCAAATGCTATTTTGTATAATAAGAAGTCTCCTTTACATGTATGTCTTCTTTGAATGATCCAGTCAATAACTTCTAACCAATTCATCAAATAATTAGAGAGGTTATAAAGTTGTTGTATCTTTTGCTAGATAGTTGAGGAGAATGGGCACTGGAAAAATATGTGGTTGATGGATTCGTCCCATTGCTTTTAAAGATTACAACATCTAAATACATTGAAAATTCCTTTTAACCTATCTAACGTATTTAACCTAACTTAATGGCTAGCCAAAGGATAAAAGAAACCTTTGGAAGTGACTGTTTAAACCACATAATTTTGTTCTACTTAACCTTTGAGCAGTAAGGTCTAAGTAGTTGCTTACATGAGCTATTTGTGAATTTTCTTGATGCACGTTTTAACCAAATGATTTTATCCACCATAGAACAGTTGGGGAAGTAGTTTGAGATGTGGTCCAAAAGCTTAGATTGTGCTCTTCTATAAATATTTCAAAGATTTTCTCTTAAAGCCTATTTGACAGTAGCATTCCTTGGAATTATATCTCTAAGGTTAGAAAGCTCACTAATGCTATATAATGGTCTTATGTTGCTTTGACTAACAAAACAGAAGATGGTTGGGCTACCATCTCTAAGGTTGTACTTGATTTCTATTCTAACCTAATCCTTCAACTTAAGAATATATACCATTTTTCAAGAAGTGCTAGTCTTTGGATTGACACTCCATAAGTTTTCCTTTCTATCATCAAGACTTTGTTTGTGATTATGATAGGACTAATACCTAAGTCCCCTTCATCCTTAGGCAAGCAAACATCGATCCATTTGATTTTGGTAGTTAATTTTCTTAAGAGGTCACTAGATCAAAAGAAGCATCTCAATTTTTTATTAGGTTATTAGGGAATACTAAATTCAAGCACCAATAAATATGCAAGTTGTTGAGGATTGAGTTTATTAAATATACTTTTCCTACAAATGAGAGACTTCTATTTCACTATTTATTAATTCTCCTTTTGATTCTTTCAATTAGAGGGAGAAGTTTCTATAGGTTGGTCTCTTATAATGATTGGAACACCAAAGTAAATGAAAGGATGCTTCATAACTTTGAGACTTGTTAAGTTGGAGAGACAAGTAGAGATCTATTCAGCTCATGTTGATATAAGGATCCGACTCTTTTCCTCGTTGATATGCAGAGCAGATAATAAATTGAATATAAAAATAGCTAAAATTAAAGAACTCACTGAGCTAGGATCAACTTTAGATAAAAGGGGCAAATCAGTAAAAAAGATATACTAAATATTTTCAACTTTTTACACTTATTATGATACTTAAATCTCCTTTCTTGGCTTATAACTTGTCTAACAAACCTAGTGAGAACTTCTATGCTCAAGGTAAAAACAATAGGAGAGGTTGGATCACCTTACCTTAGACCTTTCTCACCTCTGATCAACTTAGTTGTCTCCATTCACCAATATACCATAAGATACTAGAATTATGCAAAGCTTAATATAATTAATTAAATTTAAGGGAAAGTAGGACCTTAATAAATGCAAAACGAAATTCCGATTGCTAAAGGCTTTATGGAATCAATATTGATTACATAACTTTTCATAGAGTGTTTTTTACTGGAGTTTTTAAAAAGCTCTTTTGGTAATATGATAATATCCCTAATTTTCCTTCTTTTGATAAAAACTCCCTGTGATATATGGGTGAGATTTTTTGTAGCCACCTTGAGTCTTGATGATATGAGATTTGCAATAATTAT
>JAOTAX010000005.1:15934592-15944777 GCA_025629825.1 Erythroxylum guanchezii | reverse complement strand
ATGTATGTATATGTATACATATATATACATATATATGTATATATATACTTCTTTAATCAAGGCAAGATGCTAACTGAAGTTAATCAGACATTCAAATCTATATAAGAAATGAGCTTATAATCTTTTAGAGAGCTTAGATTTGGAGTCCTTAGAATAAATCTAGTGAATGTCTTATTAACTTCCGTTAGCATCTTGCCTTGATTAAAGAATACAAGGACTACACCAATAACTATATGCTTGCTATTAGTCCATGTCTTTAGGAGAAAAACATACATTGAGTCCATCTAGTCTAAGGCTTTCTTTAGCTTAAGATCAAATAAAGCTTTGTCATCATTTTCCTTATTAAATGGACCAATCAATCTTATACCTGCATCTTAAAAAATTTATGAATCTTATACTTGCATCTTAAAAAATTTACACATCTATGAAGTACATGAGAGTTTGCACAAAAGAGAAACTATTAGAGGAAGAGCCAAGGGAGTTTAGAAAGTACTTGTATGTTTCTTGCTTTGGTTCAATTTAAGAATGTGTTAATTGTCCATTTTCTTTTGGAAAGTTGCTTGGCTTCCTCATTGATTGTTTAGTTAAGGTTGTTTTGACCCTCAATTAGTTCTTTTTTTTGTTCTAATTACTAACTGTTGTGTACTATCGTGGGTCTTGTGATTCAATTTCTTAAGTTCCTCCTATAATCATATGTAGTTCCCTCATGCAAATAAGGGATTTACATCCGTGGAAGCTAGAGTTTATCATCAAAACCTTTAGCCTTTGGTAAGAAGTTGTTGAAGTTACTAATAATTATTTAATCCCTTTCATAGAGATAGAGCTATTCAATGATTTTTAGATGCAATTGAATTGCTTTTTATTTTATTTTACAACTTTGGAAACTATATATATTGCTTATTCAATTAACAAAAGAGACATAAGAGTTCCTTAAAAAATTCTAAAAATCCTATCTTTTAACTTTATATTTTTTCGTTGTAAACCACCATAAAGAAATTCATATATTAAATATCTGTACAAAGGCCATTAAAGGAGCATAAAACTCTATGGATTCTTCTTTTGGAACCATTTGTATTGCTGTTTGACTAAAACTGTCAACTCAACTCAAAGAGCTTAATGTTCCTTCTAATTTATAAGATTTTCATTACATATGTACACTTTTCTATATCTAATTCTCTTAATGATAATTCATAGAAATAAGTGAAACAATTTATCTGACTTTAATTATGATTTACAATTAATGAATCATTAAAATATTTATCTATGGATAAGTTTAAAGATTTTCTAATTATTCCAATAATATAATATTTAATAATAAAATAGTTTAAATTAATCTTAATTATATTTCGTTCTTTAGATGTTTATAATTGCATATACAATGTACTAAAAGCGAAATAGACTTTAAACTTGCAAATTTTTACAACAGTTAACACGTATATCAAACCAAACAAATTTAATAAGCAGATTAGAAGTAAATTTGACTTCATAAGTATTAAAGCTATATTTATTTTAGAGTTATGTAAAAGTTCCTTCATATTTTTCAATACCTCTTCAATTATATGTTTGGTATATGGACCAGTACATATTTGCAGATTATATTAAATACATTTGTATCTATCGGTATACATTTTTTTTTATTTTGGAATTCGATGAAACCCTGTAGGTGGGCCAAGCGGGCACACCTCTCAGAGGACCTAACTAGCATATCACCCCACAGGGGGCCCAAGCGGACGCACCCATCATTGAGGGCTCAACTAGTTCTCTACTTATAGGTAAAACCCCAGCTGCCCCAGGCTCTTACAAGAGGGGCTAACATGGAATCGAACCTGGGATCTAATCGAAGCCAAGCCTCGCTCTCAACCATTGAGCCACACCCCTTGAGAGTCTATCGGTATACATATCAAAAGTAATTAATATTACGATTGATCTTAATATCTTCAAATTTCTTCATACACACTATGTATATAGATAATACTGAAAAATGCATATTTACCAAAAAAAATTCTGAAAATACACATATTTATTCGTATAATTTTGAAAAAGAATTAATCTCTTTATTAATCCTAATTTATAAATTAATCTCTTTATTAATCCTAATTTATCAATGTTCAAAAGTAATAAAATAACTCTTATTATAAAAACACGCACGTAAAGTAAAGTTAGGTGAAAGTAAATATTATTTCCCAAAATTTAACTTATATTGTAAAAATTAAAGTATGATAAATATTTTAAAATTTTATTTATAAGAAAATTATAATAGTTATTAAATTTGAATTTTGTTTTAAAATAGTAAAATTTGCACTTTGTTAATGCATTAGACTAAACTTAAAAAATTTCACTTATAAAAGTAAAATTTTCTTTAAATATAATTTTATTGTGTTAAAAAGGTTGTTACGATTATTCTTCATATTCTCACACTAAGAGAAGCATATTGGACTTTTTAAAATAATTATTTTAATTTTAGGACAAAATGCCCTTTTAACTCCTGAATTTTGATGCTTGAAACAGCTAACCTCTTAAATTTTGGTCTTTACGAAAATCAACCCTTAAACTTTAAATATTTCACCTCCTCACCCTTGACAATTTCTTTTGAGAAGTTAATGAATATTATTAAGGATCAAAACTTGGGACTACAAAATAGCATGAAAGACAAGTTATAGCCAATCATCAATACACCACTATTCTTCTTTTCCAGTTTTAGCTAACTCCAATTAAAAGTTTTTTTTTCCTGATTTCTCATATTTGGATGCTTCGATTACATATTGGTGGTTGAGGTTCCAACCTTCATGGAGGGCCTTCCAAAGGCTAAGAGTGATTCCACTAGGGGGAGGATTCTTCATTGTCTCTTAATGATTTTACTTTATTGTCACGACAAATTCCCAACAAAGGCGATTCGGAAAAGGAGGCAACACACCCAGACGAAGGAACTAACAAGTCACTAATGTCAAATCATGCTGGGGCGTGGAGAAACAAACTCAACATGCAACACCTGAAAATTCAACTTAAGCATTACTAAGAGGTTATAAAGGATGGTGTAGTTAGCCCACCTATTAAGCTCCTCAAAACAGGTAAGAAGGTTTGATCCTTAGCTTTGGTTGGTTTATTTTGGAATAAGTGGCCTTATATCACCCCACTCCTGCAAAACACGTACTCGACATCTTGAATGATATCCGAAACTGTGTCCCACGAGGGTAGCATGCTAGAGCACTCAAATAGTCAAAACTCAGTACAGTTTTTTTGAAACAACAAACATATACACATTTTGCAAAAAAACAATAACCAAATTGGGCCCACTTTATTCCATAGACATTCTTAACCATTGCAAAACAATCATCGGAATTTCATTTGCCATTTGGACCCATTACGAAAACAAAACATTTTTAGTCATAATGACTTTACATTACAACGTAATTACCTTGGTATACACATTATGCAAGAATTTCAGAATGCATTATTTTACAAAAATCACGGAATACAAATTTATATAAAAATAGGAAAACACTAATGTAGATGCGAACTAATCACAACCTCTATCTTTCCCTTGCATGTTGTAAGTACACTCCCATTTGCCTAACGGGGTATTCTTCTGAGTCCTGAAAAATAATTGCAAATTTTGGGTGAGTTTTGCGAACTCAATGAGTGATCATCATCGATGGCTCACCTAATCACGTAACACATAATTCACCTCATTACACATTTCACACTTCACATTCAATACAATTTAATAATTCATATTATGCATATGCAGTGCACATAAGACTCACTTTCTATTTGTTACTTTGTTGTGACCGAGTGCCTAAACTGTCCCATATGAGGCTCATTGATAACTGTCCCATATAGGGCTCATTAAACATTGAGCCTGAGGCTCTGAATCACTTTTGAGCTCGATGCTCTTTTTCATTCGTTGAGCTTTAAGCTTTGATCGGTGGCTACTCTGTTCATAATTGCCATTATGTTTCATGCATTTATGAAATAAAAGGCATCAATCACATTTGCATGATCCCATTCAATCATATTCCCATATCATCAGACTTTAGTCCGACATTCAATATTAAGTTGAGAATCACATTTTCACTTACATGCAAATGCCCATTCAAAACACACTTATCATCAAATTATGTACACTTAGTTCATCTCATTTACATACAAGCAACACTTCAATATCTCAACCAAGCATCACAATCATCGGATCTCCTGTCCAGAAACCATTACAATCAATCACATTCATATAAACATTCAGTAGTTAATCAATACCAAAAATTCAAACAAAACAAACAATGAAATGAGACCATCTAGGTCTACTCACAGTACGCTCCAGATTAGCATTAGCTTCCATGATCCCGAAACGTCTGAATGGAGACATTCTAGCCTATATCATCATTATGCAAAACACATATTGTACACATATTAATAATTGCACAATCACATAAACATTCATTTTTACACACATGTATATGTGTAATGTATAATGTAAGCTTAATGACAATCCTAGGTATATTTTCTAAATTCACGTCTTATGCTCATTCTCAATTCATGATTCATATTGTCTAATTGAACTTAGACTTACACTTCATTTGCACATGATCACTCTAAATTATCCATTGAATCTTTACCCTTTCATGTGTGTAGCTTATTCATAAGCTTATACCTCAAGAACACTTGGTCACTCTATATCATAACTCAATTTCTCGTCATCTCTTTTCTAACCTTAAATGTCCTCATAATACCCCATTCTCATTCACAATTAATCACTTAATATATATTACTCAACTCCCTTAAACATAACTACAATCATATGAACATCTTCAGTCCCATTATACTCATGCATTGATACTTTGATTTCATCCATTCGTTCATTAAGTTTTAACCTTCATTTTCACTTCAAACCTATCATACATTAGTCCCATAAACCAAAGATCATTCTAGGTTCACTTTAAGACCCATTTAAGCCTTAATTCGGGTCACTTGACCCGTGAATGTCTGTTAAACGGACATCCATATCCGTTAAATGGACCTTTACGACTCACTTATAGAACTTTGAAAATTTGACCCTCTAGACGTCAAAACCTCTTTTTGAGATCTTCATAAAAGTTGTAGACTCGAAGTCCTCTTTAAAACCATACCTAAATCATCTCAATCCGAGTTCTACATAACAAATTTTGCCTCTTGCACCAAAGTATGTTCAATTGCTTTTTATGATTTCTAGATTTCTAACTCTTTACTTACAACATTCAATTTCTCATGCTTAGTCTATCATTTCTAGTTCAATGCTCATCATTTATCCATTATTCTAACTCCCTTTCAACTTAACATCATCCATAACCAAATTGTAGCCCATGATTGATCATAAACACTAATTAATAACAAAACATACAAATATATATATGCATTTATCATCAGTTTTCTGCACATACTCAACTTCATTTCCACTTCCATTCCACTTCTAACTATCACCTAGATCCTTCACATTTCAAGACATCAAATTAATCCCTCTCTTTAGCTTTATACTCATTTTACATCATCATAAAAACACCCAAAAAGATTCACATTAATTCATCAAGAAAAACAGAACAAAAACCCAATATGGATCCAGTTTTTCTGCACTTTTTCCCTACACCCAGTACTGAACTTCAAGTCAAAATTGGAAACTCCAAATGACAGAATTTGAATTTGATATCTTCATACAAAATGTATCCCTATACCTCTAATTTAACCCAAATCAAAGATCATTTCATTTGGATAACTACAGAACAAGTTATGGCTAAACAACAGAAGCATATTCAGTGAAAAAAATCACAGCTAATATTTCTCCAGCACACTTTACACACCATTCACTCACTCAATTCAACATTATTTCATTCCCTAATCTATTATCCATCAAAACACAAGCAAGACATGAATCTATCCCCATTTCTTATCCATGTTTTAGCATATACCCATCCTTATATCATGAACATCTAACTCTTAACTATCATCAAATATGCTCCATTCATCAAAGCCTTAAAGAGGAATAGGTTACTTACTTGATTTAGCTTCAATGTCTTCATATCACCATGAAACCCTAGCTCTCCAACATACATGATCATCACAAATAGAGGTGGAGAAGGTTGGGTTTCCTTAGAAACAAGAAGAAGATAGAAAATATTTAAGTGGATAGGAATGGAAGAAGGTAAGGTTCAACTTTGAGGCATGGGTAGTAAGTGTCGTTATTAAGGAGAGGAAGATGAAGAAAATGAAGAGAAAGATGGAGATGAGAGAAGCATTGTTGTGATTTGCAAGTGAAAGACCCAAAATATGGTCTTTCACTTGATGATTTCGTGAATTAACATGTGGTGTGTGTCACTTTCCACATGTCACTTCCCTATGGCTCCATTTGGTCCACTTTAATGACTAGTCCATTTTGTCTCCAATTTCTACTCCAATTATCTCCCAATTTTCAATGACATAAGTCATTAAATCTTAATGTCACATATTAAAAATTCTACTGCCATTTGACATTTATTTCTATCATTATTCACCAATTGTTCTACCACTTGGTATTTTTTCTAGTCCAAAAAACCCTTAAATTCTAGAAAATTCCCAAATTTTCACCAACATTTCTAATTCACTACTTATGCATTCCCACTCAATTTTTAAGACACAAAACCATAATTCACATCATAATCACATTAAAACAACCATTTATACCCGAAAAATGTCAATTGAGTGCATGAACAATTATTATAATGTGTGCAATAATCAAATTCACATGTGTGTGTATGTTATATTATGCATGAGCATGAATTGCATTTTTCTCAATCTCTCTTTGATCTCACATGTACCAAATTTTGGGGTTCTAACCCTTAGTATGAAAACGGGATGTTATAGGCCTGCCTTCCCAGTCATTAATGCCTAGTCTAGTGCTAGATGGGGGGAAAAGGGGTTAGAGAAAACCTAGCAAGTGGAAGATGGAACTATATTGTTCAAGTTTTCTGCAGACAGTAATGTTAGTGATATCAATGAGTTGGGACCATAGTACATTCGAGATTATCTTGCACAATTAGGACTTAAAATTTTGGGTGCTAATTGGATCCAAATCATATATCACAATTACCATTACAATGTCATATAATTTGTTTATATCATTCAGAGATTATAGAGGTACAAGCAAACTGAATGAGTGATCAATAAATCCATTTACTCTGCCAAACTAAAGGTTAGTCCATAGTCTTTGAAGTTACTATCATTTATATAGCACCCCACCCTCTCGTGACACGTACCTGACATCCTGAGTGATATCTGAGTGTGTATCCCACAAGGGCAGCATGTTAGAACAGTCAAACAGTCGAACTCATTACAATTTTTTTTATTTAATCACATCAATCCAATCATCAGAATTTTAATAGCCCTGGGGCCCATTGCAAATACAAAATACTTGTCATATATTGCAAAATCATTTACAAACATTTCCAATTTTGGAAATTTATTACGAAATAGAAATATTCAAATACACAAGTTACAATAATTGTGGAAGATTCAATTTGATACAAAAACAAGAAAATACAAATGCAGATGCAAACTGATCCTGACATATATCTCTTACTTGAATCCGGTGTCTGTACTCTCGTTAGTCCAACGGGGTAACTCTTTTGAGCATGAAAAATAATTGCAAATTTTGGGTGAGTTTTACGAACTCAGTGAGTGACCATCATTGATGGCTCACTCAGTTACATAACACATACAATTCATAAAACCACATTCATTTCAGATTCACTTCAAGCATATTTCACACTCAGAAATCATTCGAACTATTTTAATCATACACATCACATGCATATGCAATGCTTATGAGACTCATTTTCAATTTGTTATTGTTGTGATGGAGTGCCTATAATTGTCCCGTATCCATTGTGGATGCCGGGCTCATTAATAATTGTCTCGTATCTATTGGGAATACTGGGCTCATTTTACATAGTGAACCTTTGGCTCTTAATCACTTTCTGAGCTGTAGGCTCTTTTTCACATTCTAAGCTTTAAGCTCTTTTTCGGTGGCTACTTCGGTCACAACTGTCTTTATCTTTCATGCATTCATGTACTGAAATGCATCAGTCACTTTTGTATATTCTCATTCAATCACATTCGCATATCATCAGACCTTAGTCCGAAATTCAACATTAAAGTTAATTATCACATTTTCATTTATATGCAAATGCACATTCAAAACACATTTGTCATCAGACTGTGGTCTAACATTTAACAATCATATTATGTACACTTATTTCAATCAAATTCACATATAAGGAGCACTTCAATGTTCTCACATTTATCAAACTTCTCGAACATATATTGTCCGGAACCAACACATTCACATTACATAACCATTCAATTCATAACATAAACAAAACAAACAATAAAGTAGGACCATCTTTGTTTACTCACAATACGCTTTAGATTAGTATTAGCTTCCATGATCTGGAAATGTCTGAATAAGGACGTTCATCCTACACATCCAAAATTATGCAATACACATGTTGAACACACATTAATAATTGATCAATCATAAGTGTTCGTTTATGCACAAATATGGAATATGTACAATGCATGCTCAATGACAATCCCAGGTATATTATCCAATTTCACATCTTATGCTCATTTTCATTTCATAATTCAAACACTCTTCATTCATTTTTTAGCATTATTAGCTCTCACAGCATCCAAATCTTATTCACTTTTATTTAATACCCATTACTCATTTCCTTTGAATCACAATTACAATCATACGAACCTATCCATTTCCATTATACACAAGTATTTGGTACTTTAATACCAACCCTTCATTCATTAATGTTATTTTAGCATTACAAGACCAAACATTATCTAAACTCTCATTTCAGTCCTATATCACCTCCAAAAATCCTGACCTTTGGGTTAATTTTTCCATGATCATTCTGATCAGTAAATGAAGTAATTTGGTAACACTTTCCTCTAGAAAAGTGTTCCCCCATATCTTAAGTTTCTAATGACACCAAAATCATTCAATTTGGTTCAGAAATTTGAACGTTATTCTCCCAATATTTTTGTTCTATTCTTATTCTGAAACAGTACACTATACTCAACTTCCATCTAGAAATTGAAAGTCTTAGAGATTGAATCAAAATTCGACTTCTTCAAATGATTTGTAGCCCTATGTCCCTAGTTTACTCCAAATTAAAAATCATCTCATTTGGATGTCTAGAGAAGAAGTTGTGGTCAAAAGAAACAAGACTATTTAGTTTGCAATTTCTCTAAGGTGTTCAGACCAAAAATCCACATTTTCATCTTTTATTCATAGTGAACATGAAAAATGTCTATTTTTTCTCTTATTCATGACAGACAATAAATCACCATTTTTGTTTCATAAAATAACAACTTTAAAGGATTAACAAGATACTCACTTGATAAAACTCCAAAATCTTCAAAAACTCCAAGAAACCCTAACTCTCATGCATCCACATACATCATGTTGAAGGTGGTTTATGTTAGGTTTTTCTTGAGGCAAAAAGGATTAGATAACAAAGTTGGAGTAGAAAAAGGTAGATGAAAGCAAGATATAACTCTAGTGAAAGTTTTGGTGAGTTAAAAGTCCATGAAGGAAAAAGTTTGTGAAAGATAGTTTTGGAGAAAAGACTAAGTCAAAAAGTAACTTAGTCTTTCAAATATATAAAGAAACGTGAAATGGGTCTGTTAAGTCAAGAAGACTATTGATTTTGATAAAAGTCAAATAATATTAATAATAAGGGAAGTATGTGAACTGTTTCGATGAATTTGTTAAGTGCACAGATGGATCAGACAAAGCAGACTAAGTCTGAGATGATCAGACGAAGTAGACGCATCTGAGTAAATAGACGCATCTAAGCAGATAGACGTATCTAAGCAAGATACAGATGAAGCAGACGCGTCTGTTGGATCCTGTATTCGAAATCCAACTACTTATAGAGATTCCTTCAAAAACTCTTCTTGCTCTGATACCACATATGTTGGGTCCACATTTCGGAACCCAACTACTTATACAGAAAAATCGGAAATTCTCGTAGATACACATGATTCATTAAAACGAAGGAAACAGAATCGAAAGTTGCAGAGGATCGAGCAGAAACGGAAGCAAATCGAAACTAACGTTTCGAAACAATGAAACAAAAGCTGACATTCGAGAGTGCAAAACTTAGA
>JAOTAX010000005.1:15921556-15931730 GCA_025629825.1 Erythroxylum guanchezii | reverse complement strand
GAAGCTAGGTTTTGGATTTTTCATGGTCTTCAAGAGGGATTTTCAAGTTGATTCAAGAAGGAAAAAGGTGGAAGAAGGTGAGAGCTTCCATATGAGCCAAGAAACTCCTCATTTGGTGAAGATACACGGGACAACTTCATGAAATAGCAATTTTTGACCCTTTTTGAAGCCGAATATGACTTTGGGGTCTTCATGAAAGTTTTAGATGTCGATGTTTTCTTTCTAATGGTACAAGAACAAAATCAATCTGACATTTGTGGTGAAAGTTATGACAATCGCGCCAAGACATGTCACTCCATGATTGAGGATTTAAGCATGTTGGATTCTTTTGATCATAACTCCCTCATCCGACCTCCAAATGAGGTGATTATTGAAGCAATGGATTCCTAAGACCTTTTCTTATCCCTCCATGAAAATCGATGTCTTTTAGATTTTAATTGAAAAATTTTGATGGAAATAAAATGAGGAATCGGTTAGGAGAGCATGATTAGGGTTTGAGCACATTTTGGCTTTTTAAGCATATCTTGAGTTGTAGAGCTCTGATTGAGATGATTCTTTCTTCAAAGGAAACTAGAGACTTAGAGCTATGATTTCTTTAAAGAAGTCAATTTGAAATTCTTGTTCGGAGATTTCCAAATTCTGTTCACAAACAGGAGAAATGAGTTCGAGTATAGTGACTGATTTTGTATGGGCACTCCATTGAACATATGTGAGGAAATTTTGGTATGTTATGAGAATGAAGATGAACTGTTGATGGATAATGAGGGTTGAATGCAATAACCCTTCAAGGTAATATGCTCACGTTTTATGATTTCGCAAGAGTTGGATTCCGGAAACAAGCGGGATCCAACAGTTGTGGTGCAGGGTTGGGTTCTGGAAACGGTGCTCAACAGTTGTGGTATCAGAGCAAGAGTTGGGTTCCGGAAGCGGGATACAACAAATCAAGAAGGAAAGGTTGAAAAATATAAGGCAATATTAGTCGCTAAAGGCCATAAGTAGAGAAAAGGAATTGACTATGAAGAAGTGTTTGCTTCAGTTGCAAGAATTGACACCCTTAGACTTCTTATAACACTAGCAGCATAAAATAAAAGGAAGATTTATCAGATGGATGTGAAATCAGCTTTCTTGAATGGATACCTAAAAGAAGAAGTCTACATTGAGCAACCATTATGATATATTAAAAAAGGACAGGAAGATAAAGTCTATCGTTTGAAGAAAGCATTATATGGATTAAAGCAAGCTCCATGGGTGTAGAATATAAGAATAGATGAGTATTTGCAAGGGAATGATTTTGTGAAATGCCCACATGAGTATGCCTTATACACGAAGAAAAATTAAGATGTATATATCATGATTGTGTGTTTATATGTAGATGATATGATCTTCACAGGAAATCATCTATGTTCAGTGATTTTAAGAAAGCTATGATTAAAGAATTCGAAATGACTAATATTGGTAAAATGTCATACTTTCTTGGAATCGAAATAAAACAAATGGGAGATGGAATATTTATGTTGCAGAAGAAGTATGTGGAACAAATCTTGAACAAGTTTAAAATGAAGGATTGCAAACCAATGCTACCCCAGTAGAAACAGGTGCAAGATTAAGAATGGATTCAAATAGAGAGTGGGTAAACTCGATAATCTTCAAGAGTGTAGTCAGAAGTCTGAGGTACTTGACTTTCACATGCCCAGATGTTATGTATGCAGTTGGATTGGCCAATAGATATATGGAGAAGCTAAAGCAAAATCACTTCATTGCAAAAAAAATAATTTTAAGATATGTTAAAGGTATAATAAATCATGGTCTATTTTATACACATTCTTAAGATTTAAAGTTGAATGGTTATTCAGATAGTGATTATGGTGGAGACATAGATAATCGAAAGAGCACCTCTAGATATGCATTTCACATTGGAGCATCAATATTTTCATGGTCATCAAAAAAGCAACAAATAGTTTCTCTCTCGATGTGTCAAACCGAGTATATCACTGCAGCAGCATGTACATGTCAAGCAATATGGTTGAAGAACATTTTGAGTGAGTTATATCATCCATAAAAAAGTCCGATTACAATATACATTGATAATAAATCTGCTACGAAAAATCCAGTGTCATAGAGTTGAAGTAAACATATAAACATAAAATATCATTTTATTCGAGAGCAAATGAAAGACAAAACTGCTGAGCTCATTCATTGTAGAACTGAAGATCAACTTGCGAATATTTTTACAAAGTCGTTGAAGACTGATGTATTTCACAAGCACAAAGAAAATCTTAACACCCAAATTCGGGTTTGAGAGGGAGTGTTAGAAGTCAAACTCAATGATATTCTTGGTTCTTCTAGAGAAAAGAAGACAAAACGAATTTATATTGTTAGTTGTGTACTAGTTGTAGACAAAACGAATTTGTATTTTTAGTTGAGTGCTAGTTGTAACTTCATTTATTTTGGCAATGTTTTAATTTTCTTTGGGTTGTTAAAGTCGGTGAATAAAACCGACTTTGATGACTATAAAAAGAGATGTATGGGTTTAGGAGTGAGAAAACACTGAAAAAAGAAGAGAAAAAGCATAGTGAAAAGAGAATAAGAGAGAGTACGAGGTAGAGCTGCAGCTCAAAGTTTGGAACGTCATTTTTTATCAATATATGTTGTTGCTTGTTTTCTAATAGCTTGTTTATTTTATTTTTCCCAACATAGAGGACTTTTTTAAATTTGTAGCATTATGATATCTGATTGATTTATATAGCAAGGAAATGGGCACATATAAGAAAGGTTGACATCATTTCAGAGATTGGTGTTTGCCTGCATCTTAACACTGACCCCACACTCACAGTTCCACTTTGTATATGAAGGTAAAGAAACCTTGTTTCACTTTTCTTTCCTTTTTTTAATTTTTTGCCTTTTATCTCCTTTATTTTAGTTTGATAGTAGTTTTCAATTTCAAAGTTTTATACAAGATAGAAAATGATGCGACTCAAAAGAGTATCTACCTTGTATTATAATTAATACTGAAGGTGTCATTGTTGTTTAAACTATGATTGATGATCATAAGAGCAATTACTCCTTAAAACAAATATTAATTTTTATTTCGACAATTACTTCTAATTAGGAAAGCAAGACTCATTCCTATTGAAGAGACTTGTAAATGTAAGAGAGAATATAGGTTACACTTTTCTCAACTACCGAAGAAAACTGAAGACACAGAAATGAATCCTCTTTAGTCAAAAGTTTTGAAGAGTATTCGAACTCATTACCATAGTAACATCTACCTTGGAAAAGACTGTTGCCCTCTTAAGAGAGAAGATTTGTAAAGATGGAGAAGAAGAGAATTTTTGAAAAAAAGGAAAAAAGAAGAAAGAAATAGAGTATTTTAGGAAATTTTAAGATAAATTAAGGGATAAAATAGCAACTGTAAATATTTAAGAGTAAAATTGAAATTTAATTCTTTGAAGGATATTTTGTAATAATAAAAGAATGTGTAAATAAAATTTTAATAACTAAAGGTATTTTAATAATTATGATGGTAATATATAGTATGAAAACTTTTAATAATTAAGAATAAAGCGGTAAAAAGAGGGTGGTTTTGGATTATTAAGTTTAACTGGGTTTAAAAGCTTTTCTTAAATTAAGTCTAACTGAATTTTGTAAACATCTAAGTCTGAAAGATGGTTTAGGGAGTAGATTGAACCAATCGAAGTTATTGAGTCCAGAGATCAAGTAATGATAACCTTACAGTTCATAAAATATTGAATTTTGTTATTAATAAATTATTTTATAATTGATCATATTTTAAATTAGTAATTAATTAAATTAATGACTAATAATTAAATATATGTATTTTTAAATATATGAATTTTAAGAATTTATTTATTAAATAAATGATTGACAAAGTACAAAGTGCTCAATATTTATATTTTGTTACATATATTGTGATGTGCATTGCTAGATAATTTGGGGGAAAATATGATAATCATAATTTTCAGTTGTGTATATGTATAGGTAAGATTATTATTGTAAGATAAATCATATTCATGAAATTATATAGAGAGTGATTTATAATAGTCTGAAATTGGGCTGTGAAAGTTGTGAATCTATGGCTTACCTATTATAGGCTATATTATATTGTCATAAATTAATGGGTTGTTCAGATGTGAATGAGTTATGACTAGGTACCCGTTTGTAAAGTAGGTCTTAGGGCATCCTAGATCCCAAGATGTCTTGTGCCTACCGAGATATCCTATGTCTTATGGATATCTTATGTTAATGGCTAAATATTGGGTTAGTACTGGGATACCAAATTAGATTGAGGAATTGAAATACCTTGTCTTATTATTTAATGAATGATTATGATAAGTAGAGCTGAGTTAGCAAACCATAGAATGTAAACCTACTAATTTAAGCAAAGCCCAAGAAGTTCAGTAATAAAAAAGGGAAATAAATATATTAATAAATATAATATTAGTATTGATAATTAATTATAATAAGATTCTGGACATTTATTGAGAATTCACCTTTTGCCGTTATATTTTTTTAGGAGATAAAAAGATTCTCAATAACCCCAGTGCATGTATTTGACATGTGGAGTCTAGGTAAGGCCAGCAGATCAAATTGAGTATAGTTGTTTTATTGTAAATACTTTTGAATATTATCATTTGGAATAACAATGCTTGTACAAATAATTTTTGTGACTGATGAAAATCATTTTTTAGAATAATCAAAATTTTGGTAATTAATTATGTAATTATGGACAAATTTAGTTAAATTGTATTTAGGAATTTTGAAACGTCACAAGATTAGGTATGAACAATTGTAAAGAAAGGGGTCATGTTGGAAAGTTATAGAAGCTTTAAAACTTATTGTGTTTCATGATGTTATTATGATTTATTTTAGTTATGAATTGATGGGTCGGAGTGTTATATTTAGGGGGATGATCGAATTATTGGATTTTTGAATAATTATTAAAACGTTATAAATTAAGGTTAAATTGAACTCAAATAAGAGAATGTGATAAAGAGAATATTAGTTTGATATATTATAAAAAAGAATACTATTTAATCTTTTTAAGTATAACTTTTATTTAAAGGGGCTAATATTAATGGAAAATTAAGAAAGAGAAGGCTGAGGTGGTTCAAATATGTTAAGAGGAGACATCCTGACGCTTCAGTGAGAAGATGCCAGAAAATTGTAGTTAGAGATTGTAAGAGGAAAAAAGGAAGGCCAAAGAAGAACTGTGGAGAAGTGAAAAAAAATGATGTGACTATGCTGGAACTTACCAAACATATGACCCTCAATAAAAAAACTTTGGCGTATTAGGATATGGGTAAAGGATCTCACATAAAGAGATCCTTCTTTTTCCTATAGGTCTTTTAAACATTTTCTTCTGAGTTTTATATTTTGTGTTTAGCTTAAACATTTAATATATAGTACATCCCTTTTAGTTATTTAACCTAAATAGTTCTTAGCTTAAATATTTTCTTGTAATGACTTGTTTAATTTGATTTACTTGTCTTCTTTCTTGTTTATGTATTTATTTGCTTATTTTATCTTTTATTTTTATTCTTTGCCTTGTTTTATATTATTTTTTATTTATTTATATTTTTATACTTATGTATTTTTATTTTTTATTATCATCTTTTATGTCTATTTTTATTATATTTTATCTTTAATTATTATTACTATGAGGATGCGATACATTCTATGTAATATTAGATGGTGGCTTATGCTTCCAGACAACTAAAATCTTATACGAAAAATTATGTCATATAGGGTTTGGAGCTTATAGTAATGGTTTTTATCTTAAAGATATGGATATATTATGTGAGGTATATATAAGTCATAAAAGTATAAAGTATATTTTCACACATAACAAGTTGGATATGAGATATATGAGATTGTTAGAATTAATGAAAGATAATGATTTAATGATCCATTAACATTTAGGTAAACTCAATATAATGATAAATGCTCTAATTCGGAAAGATTATGATAATCTAGTCATGTTGATCCCTTTATAGTAGGAGTTAGGAAGAGTTATGAAAGCTGAAGTCAGAGATGGTAACATGAAATATGGGACAATGACTAAATAGTTTGAGATTATAATTTACTTTGATCTCCAAAATTAAGGAAACCCGGTAAAGTGATGAATATATTAAGAGGATTTAAGAAAGAGTAGAGATAGGGACAACCTCAGATTTTCATGTTGATGATGTTGGAGTACTGAGGTTTATGGGCAGTGTATATGTTCCAAATGGTTCAAGTTTAAGGAGGGAGATTATGAAGAAAGCTCACTCCTCCTAGTTTTCTGTACACCTAAGGGAGACCAAGATTATAAGGATTTGAAGAGAAAGATTTGATAGAGCAATATAAAGAGGAAGATAGTAAAGATGAAAACGGGCCAAGCTTGGTTTCACTTAAAACTCTTCTTTATTGACAGGATATAACAAGATTTATGGCAAAGTGTTTAGCTTATCAATAAGCTAAGATAAAGTACCAATGTTCAGAAATGGAGTTACTTCCATTACTAATTCCTTAGTAGAAGTGGGAACATATTACTATGAATTTGCTTTAGGACTTTTGAAGACTGCAAGAGGCCATGTAAGCATGAGTGATTGTAGAAAAATAGATCAAGTTATCTCATTTCTTACAGGTTAAGATGCATTAATCACTAGATAGCTTGGAAAGATTATATATATAAGATTTCATAGAATTCCTACTTCCATCACATTATATTAGGATACTAAGCTTGTGGACTATGAGGACTTTACACAATTTTCTAGGGATTAGGATGAGTTTTAGTATAAATTATTTTCATCATTATAAAAATGGGTAGTCAGAGATAATGATGCATATTTCAAAGGA
The DNA here is from genome assembly GCA_025629825.1 of Erythroxylum guanchezii. NCBI lineage: Eukaryota > Viridiplantae > Streptophyta > Magnoliopsida > Malpighiales > Erythroxylaceae > Erythroxylum > Erythroxylum guanchezii. Next base: position 15,924,872 of record JAOTAX010000005.1, on the reverse strand, counting down.
TATTTTAAGAATTTATATTAGATCTGAGAGGGAGTGTGAGATGAAGTATTTGACAGTAGTTAAATTTTTACATATAATAATAATAGTGATCAGATTGGTATTCAAATGAGGCCAACATTTTCTAAAGGATTGTATGAGAGGAACTATAGGTATCTTATTTATTAGGATAAACAGGATGAGAGGAGGTTATTGGTACATGAGATAATTCATAAGAAGATGGAGAATGTCAATTTGATATAGAAGAAGATTAGTACCACATAAAGGAGGTATATATGCAGATTAGAGGAGACGACATTTAGAATTTTAGGTAGCTGATCACATATTTTTTAAAGTGCCACTTACCAAAGGAATTTAAAGGTTTGGATTCAAAGCAGCTGAGTCATTGCTTTGTAGGCCTTTTGAAGTCTTAGAGAGGGTGAACACAGTAACGCATTGTTTGACATCACCATTCGTATTGTTCAATATACATAGTGTTTTTAATACGTCAATGCTGATAAGGTATATGTATGACTCATTTCACATTGTGGACTATACTATATTAAAGAGAAGACTTAAGTTTTATAGAGACTTCAGCGTTAGTTGTAAAACATAAGGAGCAAAATTTGTATAACATAATAATTCCTCATGTCAAGATGGTGTAAGGAAAATGTTCAAAATAAAAGGCTGCTTAAGAGATAAAGAGAAAATAAGAAGGAAAATCTCTAAATTATTTAATATTTCAAGTAAGTTAAGTTTTGATAACAAAACTTATTTTATGGGAAGAGGATATGAGACCTTGAAATTTTCTTATTTTATTAGTGTGTTTCTTGATTGTTATTATAATTTATTTTAATTGTGAATGATAATTGAAGTGTTATATTTTAGGAGATTGATTGGATTATTAGATTTTTTATAATCGTTAGGATGATGTAAAATGTGACTAAATTGAACCCAAATAGGATAGTGCGATAAAGAGACATATAGTCTAACATTGAACACCATTTAATATTTTGAGCATAACTTTTAATAGAAACATTAAGTTAAGATTATTTAAGAAATTATGAAAATTTAAAAGATATATATATATACATATATATGTATATATATATAACATTAGGAGTTGATATCAAATGCAATTAGTTTAGAATAAACAAATGGTAAAAGGGTCAAATTGAACCTCAATATTTTGATTAAAACTCAATTTAAATTTAAACATTCTGAGTTGTTCAAAAAGAACCTTAACGTTCCACAAGCATTCAATTTGAACTCCATCTAAACTTCTCCGTTAATTAGCCATCACAGAAAATATTCCTAACAATTTTTTGGGCCCTTTGTCAAATATATATCCTATGTGGAAAATAGGATCGAAAAATTAAAAAAAATTGAAAACAACACCTCTCTTTTTGCATTTTGAGTGCAAATATGATCATGAAGTTTTCTCTACGTTTCCATTTATATTTCAAATGCCTCAATGATCTGTAGATTTCTGCTATGCACAACACTTAAAATCAATTAAAAAGTTTTTAAAATAAACATTAACCAAATGAAAAATAGGATAATATTTTTTATTGTTACTCATTAATCAGATTGTTGTTTCCATCATCAATTCTCCTATAGAAATGATCACCACTACCTTAAACCTATTTATAATTTGTATTAATTGCAACTATAAGCATCATTTTGTGACATTTATGAGAAAAGTAATCAAGATAAAATTGAAATCTTTTTCTGTAAAGTCACCTTCTTGCTTATTATCAACGTTAGACTATGACTGTTGGCTCTTTCCTAGTTTATACTTCTGCAACAAGAAGCAAATGTAAAAGCTTTTGAACAAAGATAAAAGCTTAAAAAAATTGTTAAAAACATTATAAAAAGATAATAAATGTAAATGCCCCTTCAAATGGTACAAGATAAGCCTAAGAATTCACATAACCCTTATTAGCCTCTTTGATGTCACCTCTATTAATGTAAAAAAATGAGGAAACAAAAACACACTAAATATTTCATATATTTCGTATATAATAAATGATCTATCAAAAAGAAAACCAGAGAAATCTTGTTTCTGCTCTAAGTTGATTGACACTTTCAATAAATCTGTGGTGGATTCATTTTAGCTAAAGGCTTTGCATTGGTGGATAAGACCAAGTTCATGTTATGATTTTTCATACCTGTTTATATGTTTGAGGATGAAAGACAAAATGTAAGATTACAACATAAATGCAAGTTATCAATTCTTTTTTGTTTTTGGCTAATGCTTTGAATTTATGTTAATTGAGAAGAGTAGTTCTTTTTATAAATATGGAGTAGTTGGAATATCTTATGTTCTCTCTCCATATTTGGAAAAATAAGTGGGGGTTATGTGTGTAATATGTAGTACAAACCTTATTATGTGCCCAGGATCGTACATGAAAGGGTTAAAACGAAGGAAATGCAAAATACCTGATTTCGGTTCCATTCAGAATTTCGAAGCAGTTTTTAATGTAGAAATAAGCTCTGATCTTTCCGGGACAGTTGAGGAAGTTATTCGCCGACACTCAGTTTAGGCCTTTCTACAATTTTCTCAATACGTAAGCTCTCTTAATAGGTCAGAGAATCTTATGCTTACGATTGATATGAGCAACTGTAGGAGACCTTAACCTTTATATAGCTTCCATATCAGGCTTCCCATCACAAGGCCGATTTAGTCCAGGTCCACACTAAAAGGGATCCATTTTCCACCCGAACTGCAACCCATTAATCTATATCATTTATTGGGCCACTTTATTAAATTATGTAACTTAACCGATAATTTATTAAAAGCCAAAAAATACAATTCATAGTTATCCACTTAATAGGAAAAAGGCATAAGTGTCCCTAAGGACAAAAATGTCTAACATTCTCCCCCTTGTACAATTATTAATGACAATTTTTTTGTCTAGTTCAAAACAGTTTAAAAAACTCGGTTAAGTCTCACTACTATATTGGTACCAAATTTGAAAAGAAAATTTGATCCAAAGGTAATGAAAGTCCTACATTCCGTCCTGTAAGGCTTTCGATACCGAAAAATATCAAACACTTATTTCATGTGTGACATAGGTCCAATATAATCAAGAATATCTAATACCTCACTAACATGAATGGGAAAATGGAGTGTGTTAAACTAAGATGATACCTGTATGATCTAAAATGTATCATCTTCGTTTGTAGGTCTCAATTTCTCTAACTATATGCTAAACTGCATGTGCTAAATTGCAACAGAGAAATCTTGTTTTCTCTCACCTAATGCTAAACAGCATTAGAGAAAACCTTTATGTTCTCCAACTGAATGCTAAACTGCATTAGAGAACCTTTATGGGAT
>JAOTAX010000005.1:15868064-15910377 GCA_025629825.1 Erythroxylum guanchezii | reverse complement strand
AATTATCATTAAATAAAATACATGTACAATTAAACATTTCAAATTATCAAACTCAAACTCAATTCTCAAATTCAATTTCATTGATCAATAATTCAACAATTCAATATTAATACAATAATAAATCACAAGCCAATTTCCACCATTCAATAATCAATAAATCACTATTTCAAATTTAATTTCTAATTCACTTCCAATTCCCAATTCCAAAATGCCAAAATCCAATTCCAATCCCAAATTTAATTTACAATCCAATTCCAAAATTCAATTCCAATTCCAATCCCAAATTTAATTTACAATCCAATTCAAAAATTCAATTCCAATTCCAATTCCAAATTTAATTTCCAATCCAATTCAAAAATTCATTTCCAATTCCAATTCCAATTCTAAATTTAATTTTCAATCCAATTCTAAAATCCAAATCCAATTCCAAATTTTATTTCCAATCCACTTCCAATTTCTAATTCCAAAATGCTAAAATCTTATTCCAAAATCCAATTTCACACTTCCTATTTCGGTTGAAAGTTGATAACAAATGACAAATCGCAATTCACATTTCACTTTCACACTTCCTATTTCGGTTGAAAGTTGATAACAAATGAACAATCACAATTCACATTTCTCAATTTCGGTTGAATCGAAATCAACAGCAAATGAAGTTCCAAACCCGATCCTCCACACAACTCCACCCACCGACAACATTTTCATCAATCGTTCAACACTAATACTCTAATACACGGCAAATCCAATCCATTTCCAATCTACAATACAAAAAAAATTCCATTTACCAGTCAACACACATCCAAAAAATTTACTACACCGTCGGGTCTCGGGTCACTGCCTCACTGGGTCTTCACTTGGGTCAGTGGCCGGCGGTGTTGGTTACGACAGAGGGAGGGGAGGACAGACGGAGGCGACTGGCGAAAGCACCAGAGGATGACAAACGGTCGGAGGAGAAGAGGAAGATCGAACACGCGATGAGACCACCGGAGTCCAGATCCACACCAGGGAGGGGCGGCGAAGGGCGACAGACGGACGGCAGGCGACGGGCGAGTGGCGACAGAGAAGAGAGAAGAGAGTGGGTGGCCGAAAGTCGGGGGGGTAGTTTTTTAGGTTTATTTTTTAGTTATTTGCAAATTAGTCCCTAAGTTTTCAAAAGTTTGCGGAACGGTCCGAATTTTTTCGGTATCTTCGGTATCAGTTGGTACCGGCTGAATTTTTTGTCCGGTACCGTTGTGTAACGTTCCGGTACCAGATCCCGGCCGGAACGGAATGTTCGGGCCGGTACCATCCGGTACGGAATGTTACTCTAAATACTACTATTACAACTAGAAAAAACTCTCAATTTGTGTAGTCTGACAGGTTTCGTGGATAATAATGAATAAAATATAAAATGCAAATGAAACCCATTCTTTCCCGCCTAAAGAAACCTGCAACCAGTGCACAGAAATCACCGGCTTCTCTTTAGCAATCATACGACTCCTGAAAATGAACTGCAGAGGAAAAAACGAGGAAGTGAAAGCCATGGCAGAGTACCTCATATGCCACCACTCTTCACAGCTCCATTCCATCGTCCTCTCTACTGACCCTAAGCTTCATTTCCCCCTTCACGTCGAGTACTTCCTTCTCTTTATCTATTCCCCTTTTATCTTCTTTTTCCTCTGGTTAATGCTTTTTTTCGCCCTTGCAGTTTTGCAGAGCTAATGGACGAGCTTCCCCGTCTCGCCCGTCTCATCTCCTCTCAGCCCACCGAGTATCTGCGCCATTTCGACCTAGCTGCCCTCTGGGCTCATGTAACAAACTTGTTTTTTCTTTTTAAAATGCGTATAATCTGGAAGAATATGATGTGGGTCGAGGCTTGGATTTGAATGTGTCCTCTAAACATTAGTGCTAATGACGTGTATCCATTACTTGAGGCATTTGTGGAATATTTCCACTTTGTAATTGATTTAGGATAATATTTGTTCTTGCTCATGGATGCTCGATGGTAAGTTTTATCAAGGTCATCAACTGACGTGAGTGCTGTGTGTGTGCATGTAGAAAATCGTGCTGAAGAATTTGAATTTTGATGAGAAGGGATACGAGAAAAAGTTTATTCATATTCGGATTAATGTCAGTGGATCTCCTCTTGAGTGCCCAGGTTTTGCAGCTTCTATTATTTTGTTGGTAATCCTTTCTTTGTTTCCTTTTAATTTTACATTTTCATGTTTTCTTCCAACACAGAGTCTTTTCCAAGTATTGGACACATTCGAGTGAAGCATTGGGGGATTCTCCTTACTCTCAAGGGGACTGTTATCAGGTCTGGAGCAGTAAAGATGTTTGAAGGGGACAGGATGTATCGGTGTCGTAAATGCAAGCACGAGTAGGTTTATTTTCTGAATTTTGAGTGAATTAACTTTCTTTGTTTGATTTGCTTATGATCAGGCTATTCTTTTCTCTTTGGATTGTAGCAAGAGTTGGCCATTCATCAAATTATAATGTGTTTGGGCATTCTACAAGGAGATTGGTTGCCTAAAGCTATATACATTATTTCTCTAACTAACTCTAGAAATATTTGGGCTTGATACCTTTTGATGAGTCAAGCTTTGATTAATCATGGAATTTGATGATTACACGTTAAAGTATCTAGAGTCAGGATATTGAGGTTATATAGATATTACAAGACTAATTTGGCTATACTTCTCATAAACTTATGCAAAATAATGTTATTGCCACTTCATTGCCATCAACAAGTCAAGTTTGTGAATGGAAATCCTGTGTTATTAATAATATCTAACTACTTATGTTAAGCATGTGAGTTGTGACAAGCTTGACTTTTTCCCAACTAATGTGAAAAATGGGATTACTTAATAACATTTGGAGATAGCTCCAAATAGCTTCATAACTGAAGAATTACTCACCAGAATCTTTTTTCATTAGTGCTTTTTGTTGAGCTATTTTTGGCATCAACGACAAGCATGCCCTGGATTAACAACTTGAAATATAGGTTTAGACCAAAGTAGATCAAGACCCTAATGTTGAGTGGAACTTAGATGTTCAATGAATATGTTCTTGTTAACCTTCATTGTCAATCATGATTTGTAAAAAGTTTGCTAGCTTGGTGAACTCAAATTGAAGGATTGCTATCTTGGTGATATATTTGTCGGATTGAAAAGTTAAAATCTTCTCTTGCATGGTTATCAAAAGTTACCAATTTTGATATACTTGTAAATGCATATTCTATTCTGGCAATTGACCTCAAAATCTAATTGTCTAGGTTCCCAATTCATCCTGAGCTAGAAAGCAGAAACTCCATAACATTGCCATTATTTTGCCCTTCTCAGGTTTGTAATCTTTCCACTATAGTCTTATTTTTCTGTCAAGTTTGATACATTCCTACGGTTTGTAGGAAAGTTTAAAGTGCACTTCTTAATTATAGGATGTTATCATATTTTATGTATTTTTTTCTCAAATCACCACCACATTCATAGGTAAGAGTTGGATTAGGAAATATTCTTTTAGATCATTCTTGATGAAATATTTCTTTAGAATGTTCTAGATTTATTCAAGGCCATAAATACAAGAGTTTAGGCTTTAATAAAGGCTAAAAATATAGGAAGATTTATAGCTATAATTTTCCAGTGATAATTTCTTAATTTAGATGTCTTATGTAGCTATACGTATGCAAAATAGAATACCTACACAAATATCAGCAATACAAAGAACTTCTTATTCATATTAGTTTTCATGATATCACAACCAACCTATTTTTTCTAACAAGGAATCCTAGGAGTTTCCTTTTTTCCCCCTCTTCCTTGCTCCATGTTTGAAATTATTTCAGATGATACACCCTCCCTTGTTTATCCATCAACCTCTCCTAATATTAAGGATTCTGTCAATAAGAAAAAGAATCCTCGTGGCTTGTCTTCAAATTCACATTTAGTTCTAATTACTACTATTAGATTAAATGGAGACAATTTTTTTGCACCAGTCTCAATCTGTATTCATGTACGTCCAACGTAGACGAAAGATGGGTATTTAACTGGTGATAAAGAACTAGACTTGGATGATCTTGCCTGTACAATTTGGGATGCAGGAAACTTCATAGTTATGACATGGTTAGTAAATTCTATGGAGGAGGATATCAATTCCAATTATATGTATTATTACACATCAAAGTAATTTTGGAATAATATTAAGGTTGAAGGTATGTTTTAAACTCTAATGGTTGTACTAAAATTTAATTTAGATCCTAACGTTTAGTAGTATTCAAGTACCTTAACATCTCAAAGTCATCTGACTAATTTCCCAACTGATAGAATCTTTAACCATCCCAATTAAGTACCACATTAACGGTGATGTGCTTAAAATTTTTTTTTTACTTTATCGCGACTTACCAATGCCATATGGTGCCCATTTGGCACTAATGGCCTGACTTCCAAAATAAATTCTCTTTCCTTCTTTTCCTTTTGTCTTCTCCATGACACTTTATGTTTTATTTTGTTTGATTTGGAGTTTTCTCAAGATTTTCTCAATTGTGTGCCAAATCTTTCTCATAATCAATGATCTTTGGTAGCGTTGTTTGTAACAATATGTTGTTCTCTCTTCTCTTTAATTATGTATAAGTGTTTTTGTTCTTGGCTATTTAGTTGTTATGGTGTTTGCCTATTGAGAAACTGGAGTGTTGTTTGTAACAATATGTTGTTCTCTCTTCTCTTTAATTATGTATAAGTGTTTTTGTTCTTGGCTATTTGGTTGTTATGTTGTTTGCCTATTGAGAAACTGGAGGAAATTCTTGAAATTAGGGGGTTCTAGTTTTGATTCTATTTGTTTCTTGGAGAAAAAGGCGGTAATAGTTATGTCATTACATGTTAAGCGAGACATACGTTGTTTTAATGATCCACAGAATTTGAAGTTTCTTTCTTTTTATATGGATTATGCATTTGTTTGATTTCTTTTATATCTAGGAATTCTTTTATACGATTTTGATTATGTTCATCACAAGAACTACAACAATTTGGGGTAAGGAATCAAAAATCATGCCCAAAAAATCATCTTTATGCTTAATTGAAATTACTTGTGTTAAACTTTAATTATTGTTAATGGTCTTTATGTTTAGATTTGGTTTGTAAGCATGCCAAGTGCATGAGTTAGTGAAATTTGTAGGTAAGAATGCTGCTACAAGACATGATTAGTATTTCTTGAGCAAATGGGGTCTAGTTCATATCGCAATGGCTTAAAAGGGCAACAATCTTTAAAGATGAGTAAGGAGATAGTTGTTCCAAGTCATTTAAGTTAGCAATGACTATTATATGTTATTTGCATATGCTCATTTTAAAAATTCATTTGTATTAACAATCAAGCTTTGCAAGATTACACATGGCCAAATAGCTTGTAGCTAGTAGGCAACAAGTCTTATTCCATTGCAAAAGATGCAAGAATGTCTTACAAATTGTATGACCTTGACTTTATATCATAGGTCGACAATAGGAAAACGAAAAATATAAGCGCACAACTTTTACAATATTGCTACTATAAATACTTGAAAAAAAGTATATTGTTGGTATATGATTATGGATAGTTGTGCAAAAGTACTATTTTTTATGCTTCCTTTATTGCCCTTTACGTGTATCATATAATAATAAATTGGCAAACATGTAAACATCAACAACAATATCCAGTGAGTCCCACTGAAACGCGGAGTCTGGGGAGGTCCAATAGTACGTAACCTTACCCTTTTTTAATAGAGAGATTGTTTCTGATATACCAACCTAGAATGCAAAATATTGATAATACAAAATATAAATAAAAATATAAAAATATGTAATGGACTACATAATACAGTATCTTTAGAACATGGTAAAGATTAACAATAAAAACAAAATAAGTAAATAAATACACAAACCATAAAAAAACAAGAATAAATTAAACCAGCTATTACAAGAAAGTAATTAGACTAAGTAAAAAATTGCTTAGGCTAAATAACTAGGAGTGAATTACTACGTAATCCAAATATTAAAGTTAAATAAAATGAAATACTTGAAGGAAAATCTTTAAAAGACGTAAGAGAATGAGAAAGATCTTTGTGTGAGAGATCCATTATTTGTATCGTAGTATTGCAAAGCTCTCTATTATGGGCCATATTGTCCGTAAGTTCTAGCAGAGTTATATCATTTTTGATCATTTTCTCCACGTTCTTCTTAGGCTTTTTTTTTCCTTATATTATTTAAATACTATTTTCTCACATCTTCTCACTAGAACATCAGGATGTTTGCTTTTAACATGTTCAGACTACTTAAGCCTCATCTCTCTTAAATTTTTATTAATATTGACCACCTTTAATTTGTCTCTTATAAATACATTCTTGACTTTATCTTTTTTAATAAGGTTATATATTCAACGGAGCATCTTAATCTTTGCTACCTTTAGCTTATGATTATGCACTTGTTTGATGGGCCAAAACTCTGTCTCACTTAGGCTTTGTTTGGCAAACAGTGGATTGCATGAGCTGTTAGCTGATTTTACCAGCGGTTAGCTAATGGTTGATTATATCAGCTGATTTGATCAGTGGATCACATCAGCTGTTTATTAAAGATATTTGATTAAATTAGCTGTTTAGTATTAGCTGTTGATGTATAAAATGACTTATGAGGGTATAATTTTAAAAAAATTATTAAGAACATGAATATTTTATACCTTAGTATTTCGTTGAATATTCTTATAAGAATTTAAAATTTAGATATTTAATTTTTCAAAAATTAAGTTTATAACTTTAATAAAAAACATAAACCATATAATAATAATAAGGGTTAATTACCAAAAAAGTCCAAACTTTTGTCAAATTTTTAATTATAGCTCGAATTTTAAAAAGTAGCAATAAAATGCCTAAATTTTCATTTTTTAATTCTAACCCAAACTTTAAAAAATAGTAATAAAATGCTCAAATTTTCAAAATTTTTTTTTAAATTTTAGCTTGACGTTAGTGTTTCTGTTAAGTTTGCTGACGTGTCTTGTCACGTATTTCAGAAACCTTAACTATTAATATACGTCGTCCAAAATTAACATAACAAATAAAGATTAATGAAACGACATCGTTTACTCACATAATTAAAATGACATCGTTGTTTAAAAACAACCTAAATTAGATTATGCAATCCTGATAACCTTACCCTTGGATTTCAGTTTTTTTCTTTGTTTTCAGTTTGTTCTCTCGACGTTTTCACCCTCCAATTTTCATATTATACAGCCTCGATACTCTCATACTAAGAGCATCAGGAGAACGAACTAAAAATGAAGAGCTTACTGTTGTAGTACATTGTACTGCAAAAGTAGTTTGAGACATCAGAAGAACAAATAGAAAATAAAAGGTTGAGGACATCAGGAGAATAATAGATAACATCACGCTAAAGTTGAAGAAAATTGAAAGTTTTGAAGTTTGGGCTAGAATTGAAAAAATTGAAAGTTTGGCCATTTTATTTCTATTTTTTAAAGTTCGGGCTATAATTAAAAAATTGACAAAAGTTTAAGCTTTTTTTGATAATTAACCCTAATAATCATCATCATCATCATCATAATTATCATCATTATACATCTAAGAATAAATTATAACAATCCAAATGAAGTTTAACAATACAATTCAAATAAAGCAAAAGAAATGAACATCATTATTTAACGCAAAGGTTTAGAACAATTCAAAATCACGTCTAATTGTCATTAAACTAGAAGCAATATTATCATGAATAGTTGTCATCTCCTGAATTCTCTATTCTTCAACACTTTCTTGCATAGAGTTAACTTCAACGTCTTAAAATACATCTACAGGTATAAATTTAGGATCTTGATTGATGATGTTAAAAGCGGAGTCGTCAATTATACTTTTTTTAATATTGTTATACACCGCAAAAGTGCACAAATTATTCTATTTTGATCCATTAATGAATATTTAGGCATTTTCTCTAATATCTTCCATCGAGCCTTAAGAATACCGAAAGTCTTCTCAATACAAATTCTCAATGATAAATGAGCTCGATTAAAAACTTCTCGAGATCCTCTTAGATTTGCACCACGAAATTCTGATTGATGATGTCTTGTCTTTAAGTAAGGTGTCAATTATCCTTCTCTTTTTGGATAGTCTTTGTCAACTAAGTAATATTTTACCTAAGAGTCTATAGAGAAAATATAATTAGTATAGATGATATCATAAAAAGTTTAAATCATAAATAACAAATCCTTTAAATTTTAAAATTATCTATTGGTAATTTTGGAAATTTAAGTCTCGAATTATCGATTGTATCAAGGAAAATACGAGAATCATGTACTGATTCCTTCCAAGTTGCTAAAACATACGTAAATAGTAAGTCAAAGTTACATGCTGCCAATATATTTGTAGTTGTTATTCCTTTCCTTCCTCTATATCTCATTTGATCCCTCTGCAACAACTACCGCTATATGTGTACCATCAATAGCTCCAGTTTTGCTGCGCGGGTGTTGTGATTTGCTGATGTAGAAGGTGACGGAGACTGCTGTGATCTGTCCTCACTACAAACCTCCTTCCCACTAGATATGGCCTCCAATGTCGAATTGCCATAACCAAAGCCATTAATTCCTTTTCATATGCTGGCTTAGACAAATTCTTGGCTGCCAGAATTTTGCTATAGTAAGCAATCGGCAGATTTTTCTGCATCAGTACCGCCCCAACCCCACCACCAGAAGCATCGCATTCCAAAACAAATGGCTGGCTGAAATCGGGTAGAATCAAAATGGGTGCAGATGTGATGGCTTGTTGTAACCGTTGGAAGGCTTCCTGCGCATTTTCGGTCCAGCAGAAACTATTGGCACTTTCCTTTTTTAACAAATTCGTTAATGGACGAGCTATCTGTCCTTAATCCCGTATAAACCGACGATAATAGCCGGTTAAACCCAAAAATCCCCTCACCGCCTTCACCGATCTTGGTATTGGCCACTGCAGTACACTAGCTACCTTGGAAGGGTCCATTGCTACTCCTTCTTCTGAGATTACATGCCCCAAGTATTCAATCTTCTTCTGCCCGAATTGACTCTTCTTATGGTTGATGAAGAAACTGTGACGTTGGAGCTGTCCAAGCACCACCCTCAAATGTGTCAAATGAGTCGCCCAATCTTTGTTGTAAATCAATATGTCATCGAAGAATACAAGGACATATCTTCTCAATCCTTCGTGCAGCAAGTCATTCATCACGGCTTGGAAGGTTGAGGGAGCATTTTTGAGTCCGAATGGCATAACACGGAACTCATAGTGTCCTGAATGTGTTCTAAAAGCCGTCTTGGGAACATCCTCTTCCTTTACCCTAATTTGGTGATACCCCGAACGAAGGTCTACCTTGGAGAAGAAACGAGCCCCTTGTAATTCATCTAACAATTCCTGAATTATTGGGATTGGATACTTATCGGCTATAGTGACTTTATTCAACTCGCGGTAATCGACACAAAACCTCCAACTGTTGTCTTTCTTCCTCACTAACAATACTGGACTTGAAAATGGCCCGGTACTAGGCTGAATGATCCTTGTGGCCAACATGTCTGCCACCTGACGCTCTATCTCATCTTTCTGTGCATGCCCATATCGATAAGGCCTCACACTAACAGCTGATACTCCTGGTTCCAAAGGTATCCCATGGTCCACTGCTCGACGAGGAGGTAATTTGCTGGGTTCACAAAATACGGGTTCAAACTCCTGAAAAATCTGTTGCAACTCATTCTCTCTTTCCTGCTCCATTTGCTCAACTGCACTCGATTTATTCTCCTCTGTCAACATCCACAACATCACTGCAAACTCGACTTTTGAAGCCTTACTTAATGCTCGAAAGGATATTGGCTCATTTTGCAAAGTCGCATTCCCTTTCAACTGGATTCTTTTTCCTCCTCAAACAAATTCCATGGTCATCCGTGACCAGTTAGCTTTAACGTCTCCTAAAGTTTCCAACCAAGAGACTCCAAGAATCATGTCCACTCCTCCCAACGGAAACAGATAACAATCCACCCAGTATTTTTCACCCCCCAAAGTCATCTCTACATCACGGCAAACCCCCATCGTTTCTCTTTTCTGCCCATCGCCCAACTTTACATCAATTCGTGAAGTTCCTTCAACTGGTATGCCCAACGTTTGCGCTACTGTTCTAGCCATGAAACAGTGGCTAGCACCACTGTCAACCATTACTATTACTTCAGCCATCCCAATGTTCCCTTTAAGCTTCATAGTACGGCTTCGACTATTCCTAGATAGCCCAAAGCATGGTAAGTCGAGACTCATTACCTGCGTCTCGTTCAATGCTTCATCTTTCTGTTCTGCTTCCATAACGTCGTTTGTCACTTCACTGTTGCCTTCCTCAAATTCACCCTCGTTGTCCCACAATATAATTGTCTGAAGCGTCTTGCTAAGGCAGCGGTGAAGAGGACCATAAGGTTGCTGGCACTTGAAACACAAACCTCGAGCCCTAAGGTCGTGGAACTCAGCTTGAGAGAGACGACGAATCCCACCATGGTTCACTGGTTTGGCGTTGGTTGTCCGATTCCCCAACCCAGAGGCGTTGGTTTGAGAGCCGACCATTTTATTGCTTTGCCCAACACCCAAATTTGTGCCCACCACCGTCGCAACCCTTCTGCTTGCCAAATACCCAGTGTTGGACCCAGACACAGGAAGGCCTGCAATGATTCCAGCCTTATTTCCCAGCCCGAAACCATCCTTTCTTCCCTCAGCCCAACCCATTCTTCTCTTTCCCTGCAAATCGATCTCGTACTCTACTTCCCTAGCCAAATTCATCGTTTTGTAGAGGTCGGACACTTCATGTGTTCTTATTCTAGCCCGGATTTTCTCCTTCAACCCATTCAAAAACTGTCCTGTAAAAGCTTCCTCAGGCATCCCCTCAATCTGTGCAGATTTGGCGACAAAATCGCGAATATATTCATCCACCGTGTGGTCCTGTTTAGTCGCAGCCAACATCTCATATGGGTTTGATGCCAAAGCTCCTCCGAAACGAGCTAACACCTCTCGACGTACGTCGTCCCAACTAAGAAGTGGTTTCCTTTGGTGTAACCATGTCATCCAATGTAACGCATGTCCCTCCATACAAACAAGGGACAATGTCACCTTCATATCTTCAGGGGTTCGTTGAATCTGGAAGTATTGTTTTGCTCTGCTCACCCAACTCAGTGGGTCGTTGCCATTGAAATTTGGGAGTTCAATCTTCTTCGCAGATATCTGAACATCTTCAAGGGCAATCATCTTGGTGACTGTTTTGCCAGTAGTGGGTGTCGCCATCGTCATCCCTTCATGCAATACTCCTGAGCTTCCCGATGCTGTCTCCTCTATCACTTTCCCTCTTATGGCTGCCGTGATCATCATTTTGATTTCAGTGAGCTGGCCCTCAACTTGTTGCTTTCCTTCATTCACTTCCACTCCTAAACCAGTCAAATGCTGTTCCAATAACTCCAGGGTCCTCTCTACCGTATCCATTCTGGTCTCCATTCTAGTATTAGTCATTAGTGGGTTTGGGATTCCACGCTCACCGCACCAATTTGGTAGAGTTAGGAACTAAGGGATACTGCACTGAGTGAGAAGTAAAGAAATACTGTTGTGTATTGATATCAATTGAGAAATAAGGGTGCCACTGCAACCCTTCCCAAGTTGCAGCCGAATACAACTTCTTTTAGAAAAACGATAAACCCCCCTTGATTTCTAGCTTTATATATGTAATATTCCCCCATGTAACAACCTGCTGCCACCTAGGTATCACAATTAGTTATTGTCTACAGCTGTACTGCCCCTCTTCCTACGACTATAGACCAGTAAGGGACGGTTACTTGGTCCTTCCTGCAAATTGACAAAGTTACCAAAATTCACGACATTCTCTTGGCCTTCCCCTGCATGGTCGATAACAATTCGTCACCTTCTACATCAGCAAATCACAACACCCGCGCAGCAAAACTGGGTAGCAAAGTTAATGGGCTATGAGTTTGACATTGAGTATAAACCCGGATTGCTCAACCGGGCTGCTGACTCCTTATCGCGCCGAAATGAAGAAGTAGAGTTGGTAGCAATCTCGCTGCCCGTTTGGGCCCAATGGGATAGCCTAGACGCGGAGATGCAGGCTGATGAGGATTATCAAAAGCTCAAGGAGAAGGTGCAGCATCATCCAGCCAATCATCCACACTATAAGCTCGTTAATGGTAGACTGTTTTACAATGGTCGCATTGTGCTACCGGTTTCTTCTCGGTGGATCCCAAGGTTGATTGAGGAGTTTCATTCGACTCCACAGGGAGGACATTCGGGTGCGTATTGGACATACCGGCGGCTGGCTGCTAGCGTATATTGGCCGGGAATGATGAAGGGAATTCAACATTATGTGGCTGCATGCCTCATTTGCCAAAAGAATAAATATGAGACACTCACACCGGCGGGGCTGTTGCAACCTCTGCCCATTCCCGAACGTGTGTGGGAAGACATCTCTATGGACTTCATTACTAGTCTTCCTCGCTCACATGGTATGGATTGTGTATTAGTTGTGGTGGATAGGTTAAGCAAATTTGCCCATTTTATGGGGTTAAAACATCCGTATACAGCCCGGGGTGTTTCTGAAATTTTTGTTAAGGAGGTTGTACGATTGCATGGAGTTCCCCGTTCTATAGTGAGTGATAGAGATCCGATATTCATGAGTTGTTTTTGGAGGGAGTTATTTAAAAGTTGGGGAACTACGCTCAAGATGAGCACAGCTTACCATCCGGAGACAGACGGACAAACAGAGCTGTTGAATCGTTGTTTAGAGACGTACCTCCGTTGCTTTTCTGCAGAGCAACCGCGAGGCTGGGTAAAGTGGCTACATTGGGCAGAATTTTGGTATAATACAAATTACCAAGGCGCTACCCAAACTACTCCTTTTGAAATTGTTTATGGCAGACCACCACCGACATTAACACAATACCTTCCGGGAGAGTTTCGCATAGCTGCAGTGGCTGACGAGCATGCAGACCGTGCAGAGATTTTGAGGCAATTACAATATAATTTGTCCAAGGCGCAGCAAAGAATGTCAAAGACTGCTAATAGGAGGCGTGATATCGAATTGGATGTGGGAGATTTAGTCTTCTTGAAGATCAGACCCCATAAGCAGACCACCATCTCACAGAAGGTTTACCATAAACTCAGTCCTCGATATTATGGTCCATTTAGAATTTTACAGCGGGTGGGAAAGGTCGCATATCGCTTAGAGCTACCCCCTTCCTCAAGAGTGCACCCAGTATTTCATATTTCACAACTTAAGAAAGTTGTTAGTAACCATACGGTGGAACCAGGTTTGCCATCGAATTTATTAGTTCAAGAGGCTGCATATTTTCCAGAAGCAATTTTGGAGGTAAAATTCTTGGGCGATAACTCACTACCTTGTCACTGTTTACTAATTAAGTGGGTTGGGCGAGACAAGGATGAGGCATCATGGGTTACTTGTTCTGACTTTCGAGGTCAGTTTCCAGATTCTAACCTTGTGGACAAGGTTTGTTCTCAGGAGGTGGGAATTGTTAGCGACCATGCAGGGGAAGGCCAAGAGAATGTCGTGAATTTTGGTAACTTTGTCAGTTTGCAGGAAGGACCAAGTAACCGTCCCTTACTGGTCTATAGTCGTAGGAAGAGGGGCAGTACAGTTGTAGACAATAACTAATTGTGATACCTAGGTGGCAGTAGGTTGTTACGTGGGGGAATATTACATATATAGAGCTAGAAATCAAGGGGGGTTTTTATCGTTTTTCTAAAAAAAGTTGTATTCGGCTGCGGCTTGGGAAGGGTTACAGTGGCACCCTTATTTCTCAATTGATATCAATACACAACAATATTTCTTTACTTCTCACTCAGTGCAGTATCCCTTAGTTCCTAACTCTACCACTTTCCTTCCTCTATATCTCATTTGATCCCTTTGCAACAACTACCGCTATATGTGTACCATCAATAGCTCCAGTGCAGTTCTAATATAAAACAATGATCATAAGATAATAAAACAACGTTTGTCAATGAAAAATGTAATGAAGGGGAGGAAGAAGATATTCACCTTAAAATGTGCCATATATCTAACATCATTGGCAATTTGTTATAAAATCTCCTTGAATTCGAGATCTTTTAGTATGAGTATACCCCTTGAAAATCCATCCATAGTAGTCAAAATTTCTTTAAAAGCTCTACTCATAGTTTCACCTGAATGTTGAAAGCGATCTTAGGTATCTCTATTAGGGGAACCTTTACTTAGGACATACACGAATAAATAGACTTTCTCCAAAATAGATATCTTATTCGAAGGTGACAAGCCATAGTTGTTTTCTAAAACTATACATAATCGACGAAATGTATTTTGATTCATCCTAAATGTATTAAAACATCATTTTCCATAACCATTTAATAATTCATTCATCCATAGTTCTCCTGTTTGATAGGAAGTCATGCATGATTTTTTGTATATGTGGTTAAAAAAATACACACCCATATAATTCGCTACACAAGCCACTGAATTGCAAAACTCATTCTCATTGTCTAAAAATTGCTTAATTTATAGAAGTTGCATAATTTGCGTAACATTATCATCCATACCTACAAATCAACAAGTAAAATTATATTCTAAATAAAGAAGACACTTAAATGTCTAAATATAAAGAAATAAATAATATAACACGTAATAAATTACTAACAAGATAACATAATATAATAAAATAAGCTAATCAAGTTCATAATGTCTTAAAACATACCATGTCAACATAAGTGCACAAGTAATAAAAACAATAAATTAAACATAGTAATGCATAGATAGAAACTATGCTTAATGTTTTTTATTTTTGTCATACTAATACATAAACTTTATATATTCAACTATCTTTGTATCATTTGGTAAATCGAAAAAAATGACCATTCTTTGCCGATCTTCAATTAACATACAAGCAAAGTAAAATTTGGGAGTTCCAGTCTCTAAAATTTAGGAGCTTATCATTTTTCTTGAAAAAAAATTTGCTATCATTAACTCAAATGCCATCGCAATATCCAACAAAGCAGTCTCACTATCATTCCTATTCCTATACCTGAAATCTCCATGAGTTCATGGATACCCATTAAAGATTACCCCTATATGATCATTAAAGTCTCCTCTTAGAATAACTTTCTCTTTAGGGAGAATCTGCTAAATCACCTTATACAACTCTTCCCATAATTGGTGTTAAAGTTGTTTGTCCAAACTTACTTGAGATGCATATGCTCACACCATATTGAGAGCATCTTTCACCACAATCTTTATCGACATAATCATATCCTTAGTCCTCTTTACCCCTACAACATGATTTATAAATTTTTTAACAATCTAAGATACCTACCTCATTTAGTCGTCTTGAACACCTTGGGTATTAAAGTTTGAACTCATTAATCTTTTTTGTGTTAGCCTCCTTCCATTTTGTCTCTTGAATGTACGCTACATAAATTTTATATTTGTCTAAAATTTTTACTAATTCCAAGGACTTCTTTGTAAGGGTCTCGATGTTTCAAAAACCTATTCGTAATTTGTCAACGTCTTCTTTTCTCTTAGACCCAAAACTCATCAAAGGACTAGCTTTTGCTCTATCATTGGTAGTCAAAGTTACCATTCCTATCCCAATGCCTAACACAAGCTAAAGAAAACAAGTCGCACAAGTCCCTAAATAACTCCAATATAACTCGAGAGAGAAAACAAGGATTATTAATAAATTCCAAAAAAGGCACCTCAGGAAAAAGCGGGTTTGAAAATTACAAGTTCACATGATTGCAAGCAAATTAAAAATTTGTTGGTCCAAAATCTTAACCACTACTAGCAATTACAATCCTGCAGAATGCTAAAATTCAATATTGAACTGTTAAAACAGATTAAACAAAATATTGAAAAGTGTAAATAAAAAGAGCTGAACCATCAAGGATAGTAAACCCAGACAGATGGGAAAATTTATGAAGAAAGCAAGTGTAAGGAACCAAAAATACCAACAATATCCAATCTACTAAATAACTCTAAGCCTAATTAAAACTAAGCCATGTGGTAAGCTGAGAAATTTTATGACAGCCCCGAATGAAAAGTTCTAAGAACTAATAATCACAAACACTGGCAAGGAGAAACAAATCAAGTTGGAACAAAAGTAGTGTCGACACAGTACTAGAGTTTTATAACAATCACACAAACCAAAAACCTAACAACCACACAAAGGATAAATTAATAATTTGTGACAAACCAAATAATGAACTTGGTAAAACTAGAGAGTTGAAGAAGCAGCGGTATGAGCAAGAGTAGAGCTTTGTTGAGAAGCACCTTTTGGTACATGCAAAATGGTTTAGATCGAGTGCTCTGATACCATGAAGAATTTGGAATGCTTTCTGATTTATTCCATGACTTCTTGACTTACAATTACAGCTAGTAAAGGCATATATATAGCCTAAATAAATATTAGCCCCCATCACAGGATTAAAACAGATTACCTAAATCAAGGAAACAATCTTAACAACTGGCTATGAATCAATCACAACTTTTATTCTAATTTGACTAATTCCTTAAATTATGGACTTCCACAAATCTTGCTCATTCCTAAAATCGTGGGATAATAACCCACTAATCTTGCTCGTATTTCCACATTAGTGTAATAGATAGGCAATCAACATTTGGATATTGCACGATTGTTGGAGGAAATCTAATTACTTGGAGAGGTAAAAGGCAAAATGTTGTGGCATGAAGTAGTGTTGAAACAAAATTTAGATCCTTTGCATATGGGGTTTGTGAAGCTATGTGGATCAAGAAATTAAGAATGATTTAAAGTTTCTTGTATCACTTCCTATGACAGTTCATTGTGATAAGAAAGCTAACATTTCAATTGCTTATAATTTGTTGCTTCAAGATCTAACTAAACATGTTAAAATTCATAGGCACTTTATCAAGAAAATCTTGAAAGTTGGCTAATCTGTTTTTCTTGTGTTCCTACCTCTCAACAACTGATTGATACACTCACCAATAGTCTACTGAAAATCAATTTGACATTCTAACAAACAAGTTGGCAATAGAAGACATCTATAAGCCAGCTTAAGGGGCAGTGTTGGATTAGGAAACATTCTTTTAGAATATTTGGGATAGAATATTCCTTTAGACTATTTTGAAGTTGCTGTAAATATAGGAGTTTAGGCTTTAATAAAGGTTGTAAATATAAGAAAATTAATAGCTATAATCTTCTAGAGATAATTTCCTAATTTAGATGCCTTATGTAGATATCTACATGCAAAGTAGTACCTATATAGATATTAGAAATACAAAGAATTTTCTTGTTCATATCAATTTTCAATGACTTACTGCAATATATTTCAATTTACAGTTCACAGTTTTGGATGGATATCTTTGGTGTTAAATTGAATTAGTTTTTGTTCTTGGTCCATTTGAGTTTAAGATTGATATTTCTTATACAGAAGGGGGTTGTTTTCTTTTCCATGGATGTTGTTCCTTTTGGGTATATGTTGATGCTAATTATACTTTCACATGTAAAATTGCAGGGTTCTAAAACTTGCGGAGGCACTAGTTTTGAATGTTTAGAAGACAGTGTGATGCGCCATGACTATCAAGAAATTAAAATTCAAGAAAGCACTCAAGTTTTGGGTGTTGGGGTCATTCCTCGTTCAATTTCAGTCATTTTAAAGGATGATCTAGTTGACATTATTAAAGCTGGAGGTGCTATTTTTATGAACCTTATCTTTTCTTGGTTATTTGGGTTTATTATTTTGGCGGTTGGTTTCTTGTTTTGAAGTGTTAGCCATTAGCGAAAATGGAATGTGCTATTGGCACAGATGATGTCATTGTTACAGGGATCTTGACTGCAAAGTGGTCTCCTGATTTAAAAGATGTTCGCTGCAATCTTGATCCTACATTAATAGCTAATCATCTCAGGTATGTAAAATAGTCTGTATTAGATTAGATCTAAAAATTTCTATCTTTTGCTGAATTTGGCAAATAAATCTCTATCAAATCATTAGCACTAGTGTGAATGATCATTTCCTTGAGATGTAATAGTTTGACTTCTTCCTTGAATATTAATTGAAACATTATTAACCCTTTGTTGATGCATTTGCTTCTTGAGGGTTTTGACTGTTACTAGGATCGTTTCAATTTGGCTTCAGGTCGTTGTGCTCTTATTTTGGCTTCCATTAGCATGAAGAGATATTTAAAACAATATAGTTTTTACATATGATAGAGTTAAAACAGAAGGGCCCATTCAAGATTGGGAAATTGAAGTTTAAGGCCAAATTTAAAGAGATGTTTTGTCTTTCAAAAATTTGAAAGTCATAGGGTAGTCTAGATCTATTAACCTTGTTCTATATTTCTTTCTTAAACTTGTTCCTTTAGGAGTTATTTCATTACTAACTCTTTGGTCATTACTCATCTCTAGCCAACCACTAGCATAGTTTGATTGTTTTCTCAAATCTTTGTCCTTTCTCATATCTTCTTCTCTACACCTCTCTTAAAATGTGTTCCCTTTGTCATTAGGAGAACCAATGAGCTCAAGTCAGAGATCAACATCCCTGATGATATTATAAAAAAATTCAAGCAGTTCTGGTTAGACTTTAAGGATACTCCTGTAAAAGGTAAAAAGATTTTGGAGGAATACATGTTTAATATTTGTTTCATCTATATGTAATTCCTTCATGTTCAATATTGTTCCTCTTACAAATATGGAATACTTTTTGTTTGGAAACAGGTAGGAATGCCATTCTACGAGGTATTTGCCCACAGGTTTTTGGACTTTTTACAGTGAAGCTTGCTGGTATGCTATTGTTACAAATTGTTTACTACTTTTGAAAAATTAGTGAACTTTGTAGTCATAGGACGTTTGCTAAAGAAGTCTGAATGTCAAGTATCTTTTGCTTGGTGTGCTTCCATCTAATTAGTTGCATTGTCCATAAGATCTTCCTTGGTTACAATAACATGCCTCTTTGGTTTTAGTTGCATTAACACTTATTGGAGGTGTGCAACATGTTGATGCTTCTGGTACAAAGATTCGAGGAGAGTCCCATTTACTACTTGTTGGTGATCCAGGTGATTTTCTGTCCTACCTTATGATCCTTAAATTAAAGCCAAACATATTTGTGCTATGTTTGAATGGCAATCAACATAAAGCTTGAAGTAGAAAGTTGGAACTATTTAATAGAATTGTATACTTGATTATATTTGTGAGAAATAAAGAAAAGAAGTATTATAATTAACATATGGGGGCAAATATACTTTTAGAATGAGCCAACTTTGTGATCTTTATGGATCATCTAAATGGATATGAGAACACTAAAAGTAGAACATCAGTAGACGCTTTAAGTAAAGGATATGCACTAGTAGTGCTACACTTGATGTTTTATTCTTAGAATTTTCGTAGGTTCTCCATCCCTTGTACTAAGTATAAATAGGAAAATCTATTGAATTGCATATGTGATGCATGAACATTTATTGAACTACACCATGTTTTGATACTGAAAAGGATTAAGATGAGTAACCATTTAGAACATATGTGGAGAAGCTTCTTAACTTCCATTCCTCCTACTAAAAATGCAAAAGAGAAGTTGCTCGGTAAAAGAGTCAGAAAAGGAAAGGTGAAAAAGGAAAGAGTCTAGCAATATGTAGAAGATATATTGGAGTATCAAGGTATGAAAAAGTAAAGAAGGTAAAGATGACCATCTATAGCATGAGTATGATAACCCATCATATACATAATGAAAGGCATGCCTTCTTTGATCTTCTACTTTTAATGGATTATTGTTTCTCACTCCATTGACTAAACTAGATGAGTCTTCACAACTATGTTGCTTGGATATCACACACATTCAAATAAGGGTATAATCCATGATCTAAAGTTCACATGGGATATAATTGATTATCGTCTCAAATTCTAGAATTCGGTATTATTGATGAAGAAAAATTGCTTAATCTTGCATAGAAATTTATAAACTTCATGAATTTAACTACAAATATGGTATGATATGGAATATATTGTTGTGCATAAACATAATACAATTTTCAGGCACAGGGAAGTCTCAGTTCTTAAAATTTGCTGCAAAGTTGAGCAACCGGTCTGTTATCACTACTGGATTGGGAAGCACTAGTGCCGGACTAACTGTCACGGCTGTTAAGGATGGAGGTAATTGATATGGATGAGTGTTTTATTAGGAGTCTATTAGAGGAGTTTTAGTAAAAGTCTATTATTTCCCTATTATTTTTGCACTAGTTTCTGTTATAGTTATGTTAATAAAAACAACTTGAATAGTAGTCTTTCTAAGAGTCCTAAAACAACTTGAATAGGAGTCTTTCTAGGAGTCCAAGTTTAGGTGCAACTTTTGTGTTTCTTTGCCTATATAAGATTATTACGTTATGCAATAAAGGAATGAAGAAGTTCTCATAAAAATTAGCTAATTAGGAGTAGAGTAATTTAGCCTAATCTCGGCTAACCTTGTCCTTGAGATTAAATTTCTTGAGAATTGTCCTTGGGCTTGTTCTCAAGCATGGGCACATAATAGTAATTTCCGTCCATATGAACAAGATTATGATGCTATTATTTCTCTTAATTTATCTGCCTCCACTTTTCATATGACACTTACATCTATCTTTGCTCTTGAAGAACATCTTTCCATGCGATAAAAGGCATGCTTAGTGATAATTTTTTCATGAATGTCTAATCAAAATTCTTTGGGATTGTTGTAATGATTCCTATATAGGGGAATGAGATGAAATTGACAGCTAATAATCTAGGTGCTTTTTGTTGTATCAAAGCCCTCAATATGGTAGAAAAATTTGTTAGAAGGGACATATTGTACATGTGGGCCAACATTTGTTGCAAAAACTTAACGTATAGAAATTGTAAGGAGTTTAGTAATGTTCCCTTGCCCATTACCCTACTCTTCCTCCCATTGCGATGATGTTCGGTTAGGCCTTACTCTTCCTTCTTTTGAGTCATAGGTAAAGACGGGTTCTGGCTTGCACTTACAAAAGAGTAGGATTAGTGGGCAAGCGCTTCATCTTATTGCTCCAAGGACAAAATATAGATAATTAATACTTGAAGGTTAGGAAGTGTGGATTGTGATGTAGAATTGTTGAAGTCATTCTAGAATTATGAACAATCGGGTTGTTGGAGTTGTTTCCGGATCTGCGTGAGTCCAGCTCTTTGACATAAGTAGGCTTTTAATTGTTTTGCTATTCATTACATGACCATCTTGAGGTTGTTTTTTTTTTTTTTGGAGGTTTACCATCTTGAGGTTTTTTTTACCCTACTCTTGTCTTTCTTTTTCTTTGTTTATTTTCCCTTCTTTCTTCTTTTTTGATGAACATTTCTTTTCTACTCTTAGTCTCTATTTCAACCACACTATGGTCATTGCCCTTTCTTTTGATAGGTTTCGTCATGTTGTCTCCTTTATTATCAATTTGGTTTTTTGTTGATATTATGGTTTACTAGCTCTCTCTGGCCTTTGAAGAATGATTCTACATTCTTAGAGTAGAAAGAGTAGTTGTTACGGTTCCAACATTGTTTGGTGATTCTCAAATTGGAAGAGCCCATTGTTGAGATAGTTTTCGGGACATTTGTCAATGAATTATTGCTGGAGTCTGACATACTCCTAGTATATTTGACAAATTTTTTGACAAATAAATGTTGGTAATGCTACTGATGGTGTTCCGGAAAAAATGAAAGACTATACTAATGACAAGATATCCAGGTTTTGGTTGTATTGCGCATAACTCTATGTTTGTTGCAAGGAGGGAAAAGAATCACGCCTAAGAACTTCTATTCTAATATGATCAAATAGGTCATTCAATCTTGCTATGAAGCCACACACTTGTTCCATTTAAATTAATTTATAAAACTTTGTTGCACCAATTGTAAAAGATGCTTAGTCAAATTCTTGCCATAAGCCACTAAGTTTAGAAAAATATTGGGCAATAAGCATCTCACCTTGTTTGGTTTCATGAACTTTTTTTCGCAACTCATATATATGGCGTCATTACTTGATTGGGAGTAAGTCTGGGAAGCTACATCCCAAATTTTGAGTTGTGTCTGGGAGAAGATATCCTCGTGCAAGTTGTGGTTGCATTGAGTTGATAACCATGACATAATGAGAGTTTTTAGAGTCCCATTTGTTGCATCCATAAACAGTTTCGTTTGGTTTTATTTCTCCATTATTGATATAACGTTGCAATCCCCTAGCCTAAATAAAAAACAAGCATGAGCAAGATAATTTGTTCCATCTAGTTTAACTGGACTGATTTAAAGAGAATGATTGTCAATAAAAGTGGCATGTTCAGTCGTAGACTTAGGAGATTCTTCCCTCTTTCCACTGCACATGTCCATAGAACTATCGGACTTCAAAAGAAAAATTGGTTTGACTGAAATATGCAAAGATACAGGCTGCAACTAAGGTTAGCAGTATGACTGTAATACCATGAATTTTCCAGAACAGGGAAAATTCTGAGCAAAATAGGACTCATATTATGCCCTATATGCATTAATTACTTAATTATATGAATTTAAGATACAAATAATTACATTGTGGAAAAATTTATTAGATTATATATTCATATTTAATAGTCTATAATTTAGGGACTACTTTAGGAAGTGTCTAATTCACTGATTTTATTGTCATAATTTAGGAGATAATTAAGGAAAGCAGAATATAAACGTGTGTATATAAACATGTATTATGTAATTTGAACGGATTAGAACAATTTTCCTAAACTCTAATCTGTAATATGATATCAGAGCATTACCTACCTTCACTGCAATTTTGTAGCCTTCATTGCTACAATTGCATTTCGTGCAGCCTTCATTGCTGCAATTACAGATCATTGTTCAGTGTTTATTGCTGCATCTTTTCATCCTATTGTTTCATTTTCTTATGATTTTAACCATATAAGTCATGTTTGAGGTCACAGAAAACCCAAACCATCCTTTCAAAGGAAGTTCAAATCCTCAAACATAAGAAGTTCAACCAAACGGTGTGAATTCCAAAATATTCTAGCAGCTTACTGTTTAGATGGAAAAAATTATTTGAAGTGGTCCCAACTCGTCAAAACAATCCTTAAGGGAAAAGGAAAAATAAATCTCCTATTTGAAACTTGTCCTAAGCAAGGAGAACCAAGTTTTGATGCTTGGAATGAGGAGTCTCTCATAATGTCTTGGCTATAGAGTTCCATGACATCGGAAATTAGTGATACCTGCATGTTTTTTCCAACAGTTCATGCCATATGGGATGCTATTGGACAAACTTATTCCAAGGCTAAGGATGTTGCCCAAGTGTACGAAATAAAGGTTAAAGCTAGAACAGCAAAGCAAGGAGGGACAACTGTCACAGAATATGCAAATTTGTTACAAACTCTGTGGCAAGAATTGGATCACTACAGGACAATTGAGTTACAGTGTAGTACTAAAGTAAAAGATTTCATTGAAAAGGATAGGGTGTAGGATTTTTTTACAGGCCTAAATCCTGAATTTGATCAGATAATGGTGCAGATCTTGGGGGAGGAAGAAGTTCTATTGCTGAATGGGGTAATTTCGCTTTTGAGAGCTGAAGAGAGTAGACAGACTGTAAAGCTTGAACCACAAACCATGGAAAATTCAGCACTAAATACCATTGCACTAAATACAATTCCAAAATTTAGGAGAGCGGAGTTGCCCAGAGGTGAGCATAATAGAGAAAGTATGGAGGGCCTTTGGTGCACAAATTGTAAGAAACCACGACATACTAAGGAACATTGTTGGAAATTACGTGGTAAACCATCAAAATGGGGCAATAAAGGGAATGAGCAAGAACATTTCAGTTCAGCCTAGGTAACTCAAAGCAATCAAGAAAAATTACAAGAATTAGGATGTTTCAGCAGTGAAGATATTGACAAGCTAAACAACTTGCTAGGTAAGCTTGACAAATTGCCAAATACAAGTCTATCGTCTCTCTCAGGTAACTTTCCTTTGTGTTCATTTGTATTTTCAGGTAATTCTTCTTCAATTGGATTTAATGCCTCAAAAAAAATCCTTTTGTAATATGTGGATTGTAGGTTTTGGTGCTACTGACCAAATGACCCATTCATCCACTCAATTTTAGACCTACACCCCTTGTTTTAGTAATAGGAAGATTACTGTTGCTAATGGGTCTCTTGTCACTGTAGCTAGTATGGGAGATATACAACTTACACCATCACACTAATTAAAAAATGTTCTTCATATTTCCAAGTTATCCACAAACCTTATCTCTGTAAAGAAATTAACTAAAGTCATAAACTGTCCAACAATTTTTCACCCTGTGAATTTTACGACCTAGGTTAGGAGAAGAGGATTGGACTTGCTAAAGAGAAGGATGAGCTATAGTACTTAGATGCTCTAAATGAATTCCCTAACAGTAGTAGTAACTTATCTTTACCCTTATTATCTGTTGACTAGAGATATTTGACTAGAGATATTAGCATTGATCTTGTATTGATATTGTTATAATTGCTCCTATAATCTCTCCTATACTTGAGAGATTTCCTATAGTTAATAGCTAGATTATTTCCTAAATAGTCCTAGGAAGTTTGTATATAAACCTTGTTAAACCTTGTTCCTATGTACAGAAATATAGTAAATACAAATTCTGTTCAACACATTCGTCATGGTATCAGAGCCCTATCTGATTTAGGGACTGTTCTTTTATTTTTCCGGCTAAGCCCCAAACAGCAATGTTTTTTTCTCACCACCCACCTAGATTGCTTCAGCAGTGACCGGCGACCACCACTGTGAAAGACCCGATGTCAACCGGACCTCCACGCATCGCCACAACGTCCTGCCGTTTCTGCTCGTGAGCACCACGCGCCGCCCTTCGACTGGTATTTGGCCGCCGTTCTTTTTACATCAGGGTCGCCAACCTCTTGCCTCTCCTCTGGTGGTGTCAAACGTACCCTAATCTTCCGCAAGTACCCTTGCTTCCTTGTCTCTCTTCGGTGTAGTATTGCTTCTGTTCTGTTTGGGAACGTTTCTGCCTATATATACCAGCAGTACAATTTTTTAAACAGCTTCTTTTTGTTGTTCTAAGTAACATTAAAGAAAATGGAAGGAAAGAAGGTGATTATGTCGAGTTCCAATAACCCTTCACTTCAAATTAGTCCTGTAAAACTTGATGGAACTAATTATCTTGCTTGGTCAAGATCTTGTTTGTTGTTCATCAAAGCTAGAGGATTACAGGGTTACATTAATGATGACAGTAAGAGACTTGACGTCAATAATTCTGATTATAATCAGTGGGAGTCCGAGAATTCTCTTGTCATGTCTTGGCTCATCAATTCAATGAAGCCGGAGATTGCTCGGACATAGTTGCTACTTGACACTGCAACAAAGATATGGAAAGCTGCCTCTCTGACCTATTCTCAAATAGGTAACAAAGCTCAAATTTTTGATCTTTGTAATAAATTGCACAACATGAAACAAGGAGATATGAATGTATCACAGTATTTTGCGGAGTTATGTGGGTTGTGGCAGGAATTGGATTACTATCAGCATTTTCAAGCAGAATGTTCAAAAGATGCTGCTAGGTTCTAGAAAATGATAGAAGAAGATCGGGTATTTGACTTTTTAGCAGGTCTTAACCCAGAGTTTGATCATATACGAGGAACAATACTTGGAAAAGATCCTTTCCCTTCTATTCAGCTCGCACATTCTCTAGTACAACAAGAAGAAAGTAGGCGAAATGTTATGCTACATACACCTATCATTGAGAAAGCATGATTAGTAGCAAGTTCTACCGAAAAGGCGAAACCTGCAAATACCTCATCTAATAAGGATCACTTACATTGTGATTACTGTGGAAAATCAAGACATACCCAAGAAACCTGTTGGAAATTGCATGGAAGGCCTAATCAGAGTTGTGGAAAACGAGTTAGCTCAGTGGTAAGGGGTCAGGCTCACTTGGCTGATGGAACTGAAATGTCCGAAACATCGTTAGCAGGAGGATTATCCAATGAGGAACTTCAGGCTTTAAGATAGCTTCTCTCAAAAGCAGACTTTGCTTCCACAGTTGGTGCATCAAACCTTAGCAAATCAGGTATTGAGCACTACAATTCTAAAGATAATCCTTGGATTATAGACTCTGGAGCTAACAGACATATGACAGGCTCTCAAAAGAATATTTTAACATACTCTCATGGAAACAACAGTAATGTTAGAATAGCAGATGGGTCGTTTACTTCCGCATCTGGTACAGGTTCTGTTAATTGTACTCCCAATATTACCCTATCCTCAGTACTCCACGTACCCCGTTTCCTATTAATCTTCTCTCTGTCAGTTCCATCACTAAGGATCTTAATTGCAAAGTTGAATTTTTTCTTGACTATTGTGTTCTTCAGGATCTTCACACAAGGCAGAGGATTGGAACTGGTACACTGCAGGAGAACTGGTAGACTGCAGGATGGCTTATTTGTCTTGGAAGAAGAGCGCTTGACAATTGCACATCAAGCGTCTTTTGGAAATGATGTGATTAATAAGGAAATTCTACAGTGGCATAGGCGGTTAGGACATCCCTCATTTTTTGTTCTAGCAAAACTTTATCCAAACTTGTTTAAAAGAACTTCTTTTAATTCTTTGTTTTATGAACCACGTGAACTTGCTAAACACAGTAGAAGTTCTTATCATTTATCAAATAATAAGAGTTCTGCTCCTTTTATGACTATTCACTCCGATGTTTGGGACCGTACTCAAACCCCCTCTCTTTCTGGCCATAGATGGTTTGTGACCTTTATTGATTGTTGCACCCGATTGACATGAGTTTATCTGATGAAAAACAAGAGTGAAGTTTTTTCGTGTTTCCAATCTTTTCACAAAATGATTTGTACTCAACATGATGCTAGAGTCAAGATCTTACGGTCAGATAATGGAATGGAGTAAATGGATGGCAAATTTAGTGCTTATTTGGATTTTAATGAAATAGTACATCAAACTAGTTGTGCCTATACTAGTGAACAGAACGGAGTTGCAGAAAGGAAGAACAGACACATTCTGGAGGTTGCAAGATCACTCATGTTCACAATAAATCTTCCAAAGTGATATTGGGGTGATGCAGTCCTTTTAGCCGCTTATCCTATTAACAGAATGCCACTTCGAATTTTAGATTTTAAAAGCCCTATTGAAATATTACAAGGTACAAACTCTTACACTATACTTCCGCGAGTTTTTGGGTGTGTTTGCTTTGTTAATGTTCGGAATGTTGGCAAGTTGGAGCCAAGAGCTTTGAAATGTGTTTTTGTTGGATATTCTCCTACACAAAAAGGATATGTGTTATCAGCCCCAGTCGAAGAAATACATTGTAAGCATGGATGTCACTTTTCTGGAGTATGAGTCCTATTTCACCACATCCGCCACCCTTCTTCAAGGGGAGAATGAGATTGAAGAAGAAGTGTTGCTTGACTCTAGAGATAATGTGATCCAAGGAGAAAGAACAATTCAGGGGGAGACAACTAGTGTTGTTCAAGAGGATCAAAATCGGTGCTTAGATAGACCAGACTTAAAGACATACTCAAGGCAAGATAAGACAGGAAAAGCCATCATACAGTCTGTGCCAATGCCATCCTCTTCTCTCGGAAACACCAGTGAGCTAGAATATGATTTATCTGATGATTTAGATAAGCCAATTGCTCTTCAAAAAGGTGTTAGAAGCTGCACCAAACACCCAATTTCTAACTTTGTTACATATGACTCATTATCTCCTGCCTATAAAGCCTTTGTCTTGTCTGTTTCTTCTGTGTATATTTCACAGGATTGGAGAGAAGTAATGAAAATTGTCCAGTGGAAAGAAGCTATGATTCAAGAAATGAAGGCCCTGGCAAAAAATGAGACTTGGGAACTTGCCACTGCTCCAGAAGGAACACGAACGGGTGGCTACAATTGGGTATTCACAGTGAAGCATAAGCCAGATGGGTCCATTGAGAGGTACAAGGCGAGATTGGTGGCTAAAGGCTTTACTCAAACATATTGAGTGGACTATCAAGAAACCTTTGCTTTGGTTGCTAAGATGAATACAGTTAGAATCTTACTCTCGTGTGCAGCTAACTTGGATTGTGACTTACAACAGTTTGATGTTAAAAATGCATTTCTTCATGGAGATCTGGAGGAGGTGTATATGGAGATTACTCCAGGGTTTGAAGATGAGAAGACACAAGGGAAAGTTTGTAGGCTAAAAAAGGCCTTGTATGGGCTGAAACAATCACCATGAGCATGGTTTGAAAAGTTCAATCGGGCTATGATCACCTTTGGTTATCAACAGAGTAATGCAGATCATACCATATTTATCAAGCACTCCCAAGGTAAGATCACACTTCTTATTGTCTATGTTGATGACATTATTGTAACTGGAAGTGATACAGAAGAAATGGCAAGGCTGACGAAACTACTTGCTCTCGAATTTGAAATTAAAGACCTAGGAAAATTGCAATATTTCTTGGGAATTGAAGTTGCTAGATCAAGAAGAGGAATTTTTATCTCCCAGAGAAAATATGTCCTAAACTTATTAGAAGACACCGGTATGATGGGTTGTAAACCAGCTGAATCTCCCATCGTAAGCAATCACAAACTGCAAGCAAGAATGGGTACATCAGTAGACATGAGAAGATATCAGAGGTTAGTTGGGAGACTCATCTATCTATCTCACACTTCGCCAAACATAGCATTTGCAGTTAGTCTGGTAAGTCAGTACATGCATGATCCACGAGAACCACACTTACAAGCTGTGTTTTGCATTTTGCGCTATCTAAAGTCTGCTCCAGGAAAAGACCTTATGTTTACTAACCTTATGTTTACTAACAATGGTCATTTTAAGATAGAAGCATTTACAGATGCTAATTGGGCCGGATCTCCAGATGACAGGAGGTCAACCACTAGTTATTGTACGCTCATAGGAGGAAATCTACTCACTTGGAGAAGCAAGAAACAGAATGTAGTTGCTAGATCTAGTGCAGAAGCCGAATATAAAGCTATGACTCGAGGTGTATGCGAACTATTGTGGGTAAGGAAGCTTATGTATGAATTACAACTGATGGATGAAGGAAGTTCATCTCTCTATTGTGATAACAAAGCTGCCAGCAGTATAGCTCACAATCCTGTTCAGCATTATCGAACAAAGCACATAGAAATTGACCGACATTTCGTGAAGGAGAAACTTGTGAATGGCTCTTTGCAATTATTCCATTTGGGGTCAAATGAACAATTGGTTGATGTCTTCACCAAAGGACTCTACAACAAACAGTTTCATAACCTTGTTTGCAAATTGGGCATGTGCGATATCTATGCACCAACTTGAGGGGGAGTGTTGACTAGAGATATTTGACTAGAGATATTAGCATTGATCTTGTATTGATATTGTTATAATTGCTCCTATAATCTCTCCTATAATTGAGAGGTTTCCTATAGTTAATAGCTAGATTATTTCCTAAATAGTCTTAGGAAGTTTGTATATAAACCTTGTTCCTATGTACAGAAATATAGTGAATACAAATTTTGTTCAACACATTCATCATTATTATCATCAAAAAGGAATGGCATCTTGTCTCATAATTTTCATTGGAGTCATCCATCTTTCATAATTTTAAAATCATGTTTCCTTTGTTGAATGGAATAGATGTAGGGAGTTTTCATTGTGATGTGTGTGAGTATGCAAAAAACACTCTTGCTTCTTTTCCAATTATCAATAAAAGAGTTTCTACTCTTTTTTATCTACTTGCCCCTATTCCTAGCATAATTTGTTCGAAATGATTTATATACTTTATTGATGATTACACTCGTTTTACATGGATTTTTTTTGTTGAAAAACAAATCTAATGTGAGTAACATTGTCCCAAGTTTTCATTTAATGATGCAAAATCAATTTAGTGCGAAAATTAAGCGATTTCAATTTGACAATGCAAGAGATTATTTTAATCATACTTTGTCATCATAGTTTCAAAAGTAAGGCATTATTCATGAATATACACCCCAACAAATTGGGGTGTCAAAAAGAAAGAATGATCTTCTTTTGGATACTACTAGGATAAGACCATTAGAATCCAACACAGAGTCCAACACAAAGTTCATGATGCATGATAAAAGTACTACAGATATTATTACTAATGGTAGGTGATTTAGAATGGTTTATTCAAGAAAGCTAGCTAATGTTCCTGATTCAATAATAGTCCAACAATCAAATCCGAATCAACCATTCCATGAGGTATATGAGATATCTGAACCCTCTCAACTTGAAATGCCTAGTGAACCACAAACTCAAATAATGATAGTGATTTACCCGTTGCCTTGAGGAAAAGAACCGTATGGTGTACCAAGAGACCTTTATAGCCTATATCTAACAAAGTATCCTTCTATAGATTTTCACATTCCCATAGAACTTTTCTTACTAGCCTAAATACTATCCCCATACCCAAGACCTTATTTGAGGCTTTATCTAATGAAGAATAAGGGAAAACCATGGAAGTGGAAATCGATGCATTAGAGAAAAATAACACTTGGGTGTTGGTAGAATGACAAAAAGGGAGTAAACCAGTGGGTTGTAAATGGGTTTTCACCTTGAAATATAGGGATGATGGATCTTTAGAGAGGTATAAAGCAAGATTAGTAGCTAAGGGATACACTCAAACATATGGAGTTGATTACTGTTGCAAAAATGAACACTATGAGAGTTATTTTTTCCTTGGCACCTAACTTTGGTTGAGAATTGCATAAATTTGATGTAAAGAATGCATTTCTTTATGGAGACTTAGAAGAGGAAATTTACATGGATATCTACCTTGGATTCTGTGGGGAGGTGGTGGTAGTAAAGTTTGCAAGTTAAAGAAAACACTTTATGGTCTAAAGCAATCACCTAAGGGCATGGTTTGGTAGATTTGCTAATGTGATGTGTGCTATGAGTTATAGGTAGAGTCAAGGTGATCATACACTATTTATTAAGCATTCAAATTTAGGGGGATTTACAATTTTGTTAATTTATGTTGATGATATAATTGTGATGGGCAATGGTGAAAATGAGAGAAAATCACTAAAGGATTGTTTAATTAGGGAATTTAAAGGAGTTAGTAACGTTGAAATATTTGCTTAGAATTGAAGTGGCTCATTCTCAACAAGGGATATTTATCTCACAGCAAAAATATGTTCTTGATCTTTTAAAATTAACTGGGAGATTAGCTTGTAAACTAGCCCCTACTCTTGTAGAACCTAATCATAAACTTAGGGAAGCTAAAGAAGAGCCCACTGTTGATCGGGAAATGTATCAATGCTTGGTTGGAAAGCTCATTTATCTGTCACATACAAGGCCAAATATAGCATATGCAGTTAGTGTTTTTAAGTCAATTTGTGCTTGATCCCAAGGAAGTCCATTTGCAAGTAGCTTATCGAGTTCTAGATTATTTGAAGGGATGTCTATGAAAAGGGATTCTCTTCATGAGAAATAATGTACTTCCATTAAAGTGTGTAATGATGCTAATTATGCAACTTCACCAATTGATAAAAGGTCAACTTTAGTATATTGTATGTTCTTGGGTGACAATCTTGTAACATGGAGATGTGAGAAACAAAATGTTATGGCTAGATCAAATGCAGAAGCATAATTTAGATCAATGGCTTTGGGTATTTGTGAGTTGTTGTGGTTGAAAATTTTACTCGTTGATGTGAATATAAAATGGAATGGCCCAATGAAATTATGTTGTGATAACAAGTCAGCAATTTGTATTGCACATAATCCTGTGCAACATGATCAGACAAAACATGTTAAGATTGATACGCCCTTTATTAACGAATAATTTGCACACCTTATGTTCCAATTGGGAGTCAGCTTGCAAATATTCTTTCAAAGGTGCTAAGCACTCAAACATTTCAGAATATTCTTGACAAGTTGGGAATTATAATCCATGTTCACCAACTTAAGAGGGAGTGTGAAAAAATTTGTCAGATTTTGTGTACATATTTAATAGTCTATAATGTAAGGAGTACTTTAGTAAGTATCTATAGATTTTATTGTCTATAATTTAGGAAAACAGAATATATGTATATAAACATGTATATATTCTTGACAAGTTGGGAATGATAATCCATGTTCACCAACTTAAGAGGGAGTGTGAAAAAGTTTGTCAGATTTTGTGTACATATTTAATAGTCTATAATGTAAGGAGTACTTTAGTAAGTATCTAATTTATAGATTTTATTGTCTATAATTTAGGAAAACAGAATATGTGTATATAAACATGTATGCTATACTTTGAAAGGAAAAGAAGAATTTTGCTAATCCTTGATCTGTAATATACATAAATATCCTTAGCTAAATAGAAAATAATAACTAATATCTAATTACAAGACTGTACATAATTAACTCCTAAAAACTAGACCTAAAATCATGAGTACAACTATCAACACTTGCAGTATATATGCATATGGACATTGTACATTTATGTAACCATAATT
The DNA here is from genome assembly GCA_025629825.1 of Erythroxylum guanchezii. Classification (NCBI taxonomy): domain Eukaryota; kingdom Viridiplantae; phylum Streptophyta; class Magnoliopsida; order Malpighiales; family Erythroxylaceae; genus Erythroxylum; species Erythroxylum guanchezii. The sequence goes on along the minus strand of JAOTAX010000005.1, from coordinate 15,877,920 downwards.
ATGAGACCTATTATATATCTGATTTAATATTTATCATGAAGAATTTGACCTTTTTTGACTTAAATAATACAAAAAAATCATTATAAATTACATATTAACTAAAAATAAGTTTAATATAAGAAGGTATAACTATGAAAATATGTAAAACTAGATATGAAGAAATGAATAATGTGAAAAGATAGAAAGCTCATTGTCAATTTAAAAAATGGTAGTTGTGAAGGGATGCATTTTTCCTTGAATATTATGGAAAAGAGGATCTTATCTATAGTTTGTTATGGTATCATTTTCTCATTGAGATAATTAGAACATCTGTAAAAAGGTGCTTACATATGTTTATGCCTATTGTTGAAAATTTTATTGATGTGACCTTTATAGTTGTAACGAAGAACTTACGAAAAAGTTTAAAGCTTAGAGAAACCCATTCAATTTTGCTTGGTTTGATAGTTCATGAACCATTTGCATTATGGTCTTTGATTGAAGAAATTATAAATAGTTGATGGATTAAGATTCTGAACTTTGAAATGAGATTTATACAGTTAAACAGTCATTTAAATTACAGGATATAAAGCCCAACATTTTCAATAAATAGTGAAACACTTAGTTGCACTAATAGCTTTCATTATTTATTAGAACAAAACAAAAACTCTTGTCGAGTTCTTAACGTTCTTTCTTCAATTTTCATGTTTATGGATTGTTCATTTATATCTCTAGGTGATTCAAGTAAAAGATTTGTGTTGTCTAGAACAAGTTTGGCAAAAATGTTTAAGCCTATGCTGGCCTTGCTCAAGTTCAGGCTCACCTTTGGCTTTGGGCTTAGGTTAGGTCCTTGTACCAAAAATTATTTCATGGTTAGTAGTACTCAACCTGAATTTAGCATGATTCGAATTGAAATTGACTTCTTATACCTCTTTTAGTATAACGGGCTCGGGCTTTTGGTTAGGGACCAAAATCGGGCTCGCATCCTCAAACTCGATCGAGTTTTGTGTTGGGTTCAGTTCTGTAAATTAAATATGAGCTTAAATTTTGGCCTTATTGGGCATATGACTCATGCCTGGCCTAGTCCATTGCCATTCTTAGTCTAAAACTCACTTTCGTATATCATCAAATGAAGTTTCTGTTATTGTTAATGGACTTTCTTAATCTGTTATTTTGTACAAAAGTTATACTTACCCAAGCAATGATTATTTGTAGGAGAATGGATGTTGGAAGCTGGAGCACTTGTTCTAGCTGATGGCGGGCTTTGTTGTATTGATGAATTTGATAGGTACTCTTCTTGACTTGCTAATGTTGATGGTTTACTTGCCAATATTTTGATTTTCTGAATACTTCTCCAAGTCATCCTCATCGTGGTTGCAATTTGTTTTACTGCTCAAATACATGTTCTTTATGTGCTTTGATTTTTATTGCTTAGGAAAAGAAAGACGTTTTATAGTAGAAGTGGATTTCATTTAAATATCATTAAAAAATATTTTGACACGATTAAATCTATCAATGAAAAGTACAAACATAAAAAAGTACTCTGCCTAATGGAATTCATTAGAGGAAACAAACATATTTTTGTGTTATAAATAAGAATATTTGGTCTTCTAAAAGATTTAATATAGTTGTAAATAGCTGATTAATAGCTATGATTCTGATTCACTAATTTAGGCTTATTGTAAATTTTCAATTATTTAGGCTGATTATAATTTTCTTAGTCAATGGCTAATGTGTAGGAATTAGTTTGTTCCCTAAAAGAGGACAAATGACTCTATATATTAGTGTATTCAGTAGATGGAGAAAGAAGAGAAGAATTTCAGTTTCTGTTCATGGTATTAGAGCCTCTCTACAGCACTTTTAAATCCAAAAACCCTCCTCTAAATCTTGTGCTCCACCTAAGCCTCCATTCTTTACATGGGGGCCTACTTGGTGAGGATAGACATGCCTTGGAGCTAGAGAAATAATGTTTGTTTCACGTGGAATAATTTGTTGATCATTCTTGTATTGATAAACATTCATAATATATCTTTCCTCTTTTAATTTTTTATTTCTATTTTAGTGCTCCTAGAAAAAATTAATCAAGTTTATTTCAATTACTCAATTGACAAAATAATGATTTTCGTCACTCCTACCCTTTTCTTTTTCTATTACTATCCTGCTATTGATGTTGCCTTTTGAAGTATGAGCTTTGAATTGGATCTTGATGCCACGAAATGGGATTTGTAGGTCATCTTAGTTAAGAGAGGCAAAATGATTTGAAACCATTGACTTGTTAATTTATGTTTAAAAGTTGTTTCCTTATTAAGACTCCAATTACGTAGATTCTCTATCAACTAAATTGTTTTTCAATTGGGTACTTAAATTCTATAGATATCTCATGCTTATTGTTTAGATTCAATTTTGGGCATTGAATTGCAATGGAATTTAATTGCTTCCCTAACATCTCCCTTTAACCTAACTTTTGTCCCTTTCCCCTTTTGTTCTCTCTCTACTTTTTACAAAAAGAAACTGATAAAGAAAAGAGAAAGAATGACACAGTCAATTTACATTGGCTCGGCTTATGGCAAAGCCTATGTCTAGTCCTCAAGTATCCAACTTGAGTGTTTTATTAAAAATCTCTAAGTAGTAATTTGACGAGCCTCTCTAAGCTCACAAGTACGTCTTTTTTAGGGTTTTTCAACCTTCCACACTAGTAGTATTTAACAAGTCTTTACAAGCTCTCAACAAATAAGAATAGGATTTGGTCAATATGAGCTTCGATGACTATTGATCTCTCTCTTGATAGAGTGTTTTCACTTTCTAGAGCACAAAGGGTATGAAATGTAACTTTTCAAGAATAAGTATTGATGCTACTGATGTATGTTTGAAAGTCTGGTGTATATTCGAATGCAGTAGCTCTCCCTTCAATTAGCCGTTGCTTGAATTTTATCATGGACTGACTGAATCGACTTTGAATCTATAAAAACAATTTCCTCACTATCTTTGATAGAATCTTCAAATATTTGGTTGTTTGGATAATTTTTTGACCGTCTTGACATCGATTATCGAATCTGGTGAACAGAAGGATCCTTTGATCGTACAAAAAAGATAGTAACTTATCCATTCTAGATTTTGTAGAACTGTTTCTGATTATTTGAATGAGTTCGCTAGGTTGGTTCCTATAAAATAGGAATTGTTAGATGTTCTTCATTGAAACAAATAACTAAATTATATAACCTCTTTTTATATCGTTATCTTTTTGAATAAATGAGGTAATCCAATTTGAATTTTGAAATGTAACTAACTATTATTGGTTGTTATCATCAAAATCATTAATTTAAGAGCCTTTAGCTAACAATCCATAAAAATAAAATAGTCAAACCAATTAAAGTACATAATTAAGTTTTTCAAGACGACTAGAGATGCAATTAAGCCACTCATAAGTAAACTAAAAAAATGATATTTAAAGCAAGCAACTCCTTAGACAAACTAATCAAAACCAAGAGAACAGGAAAAGAAAAGAAGGCCAAACTTTCTTGTTAAGTTTTTGGGTCAAAATGCTTAAGAAACTAGTAGCTTTCAATAACTCTGCTAACAATTTCATCACAAGTTACCCAGAGTGGCAATAGCACCAACATGTTTTGCAACACAAAGAAGCAAAGATTGAAACTCAATAACAAAGGCTTTAGTGGCAAAACAGTGGGAAACTATCTTGGCAATTGATGGCGATGAAGAAAGCAAACACCTAAGAGAGGTGAAGGAGAGACACTTAGAAAGGTGACTGGACAACATAGCTCTATTGCACGCATTTCCACGTGCTTATACGTGGGACAAATGATATAATCTCTAGGCATCGTGTGTGGCTCACTTCTGGGGTTTATAGTGATCAGTCTTGGGGGAGAGGCCAATCAGTTGCTAGCGAGTCAAGGGTTGTCGACAATGAGAATAGAAAATGACTTTGAACAGGTGACCTAAACAATTGCAATGTTCTACTCCCTAGCTAGAATTAAGAATAAAGATGAAAACTTCTACTCATAGGGTAAAATGAAAACTAAACCCTCAAAGAGCTAGACCAGGCTTTGATACTATGCAACAAATGTATTTGATATGTTCTTAATGATTTGACATAGTAGGGTCACAAACACAAACATACACACACACACACAATCACATACATATATATACATACAGATAAGCCTTAACTAATTAGGGAATGTAATCCTTATAATTAGACTCCGGAATACCCTATCCTATCCATACAATTTGTGATATGATTTCTTCAATCTATAGCATATAGCTTTTCCCATTTATCATTGTACAAGACCTTGTATATGAAGTCATTATCTCTAGATTGCAACTTTTAGATATTTACCAACATACTTCGCTTGGCTTGATTAACAAACTAATTGATCCTTTGTTTGGTAGTATGAGGGAACACGATCGAGCAACAATACATGAGGCCATGGAGCAGCAGACTATAAGTGTTGCCAAGGTTACTTCTTCTTTTGTTGATTTTTATATAATTTAATATATGGCTAATGAATTCCAACCATTGTTCCTAGCTTGCTCATTACTTTTTTGCCTTGGCATTTAAGCTTGAAGTGTCTTAATTCCTAATGGCTAATTATCACCAAAGGAAAGGTCACATTTAAGCTCTACGTTAAAATTTTGTGTTCAATTTACTATTTGAAGAAAATTAGAGGGAAAAACAATTCTTCTTTAATCTTTCTATGGATAGCATAGGGAATATATAAGAAAGTACAATCTTAATCACCTCCTTAAATCAAGGAGGATTCATTTATTCTCTAAGCAGTTAAATCTCATTATACGTCATATTGTGCCATATGTGCAGTCATTTAATTTTTCATTTACATTGTTTGAAGCTTGTCTTTTCAAAGTTTGTCTAGTATATTAGGATCCTATCACGCCCTATTGAAATTTTATAGTCATATATAAGCAATACTCATTCTTAACTTTTACAATAATTTGTGCATCATTGCTACGTTGGATGTTTTAGTTTCTTATTTTAATTATTTTTCTTGTATAATTTACTTCCTCTCCAATTCAGTGCTTGGTTCTATCTTATTTACTGAAATAATGCCCATTTCTCCCCTAGGCTGGTCTTGTTACAACTCTCAGTACTAAGACAATTGTCTTTGGTGCTACAAACCCCAAGGGCCAGTATGATCCTGATCAAAGTATCCTGTTTCTTAGAAAGTTCATCAGTTCATATTAGTAAATTGATTTGCCTTTATTTTTGACAATGGCATGTTTCTCCTTGTTCCATTTGATATTGACATCATTTGAATTACAAATGTAGTGCATCTTTTTAAATTTTTATGTCTAACTATATATTTTATGATTTAAAAAAAGAAAAACAAAAAGTTTGTTTTCTGGACATGTGCATAATCATACTATTTTCATATGGGATAAACATATTTTTGGTGCTTCAACTTAATGTATTGTTTCCTTTTTCAGTCCTTTGATCAGCAAATTTTCTAATGGTCTTTGAACTTTACTAGTCACTCTATGTTAGGATTTTTATTCACATATCTCAACAAATATCCTACATTGCGTCAAAGTTGGACAGACACATCATTCCAAGTGTTGTGTCCAGTTTGGATTTCATTGATGCCACATGGGGTTTCCATTGAGTACATTAATGAAGGTCCTAACATAAAGTGACTAACAAAGTTCACGGATTATCTTAGAAGGTTTAATAGTTCGAGGACTGGAATAAGAAACAACATTAAGTTGAAGGACTGAAACTATGGTTGTCCCATTCTTATGTACACAGTGCTATGCCTCTTAACCCAATCTAGCTCTCTCTGTCAACACTGCCCTCTCTGGTCCATTGCTGAGCAGATTTGATATAGTCCTTGTGCTTTTAGATACAAAGAATCCAGAATGGGATGCTGTTGTGTCATCTCACATTCTTGCTGAGGTACTGTGCTTTTAAAACACTATCTAGTGTCACAGGGAAAGCAATCTTTCAATTCATGGATTACATTACTGGTGTTCGTGAAAACAATTTGCAGGCAGAATCAGGAAAGGACAATCATAATGAAGATTTGGCTGACATGTGGACCTTGTCAATGCTTCGTAGGTGTGTTTTTCTCAGACCCAAGACTAAATTAGGAAGCAATTGAAATGTTTAGGCGCAAATATGTGATGCTTATTGATTTTTCTGGTCATTATTGTTTTTATATCTTTTGTGACTATTATAGTTAAGATCACGATGATTTAATTTTCTAGTTTTAGTGTGGGTATTCTAGGCAGATGAAAGAAGGAAGAATGAAGTGGAAGACTGTTTTCACGTATCATCTTAATTTGACTGTTTTCACGTATCATCTTAATTTGATTGCTTGAGTTCTCTTTGTACTTTTTACTGTCAAAAGGGAAACAAGAGGGAGAAAATCATAATCCTTCAAGACCCCAAAACAAATGCATCATTGAGACTAACGAATATTTTCTGATTCAAACTTTGAACAAAGCATCTTTCCCACTTTTCACCTGAAATTTTACCGTTAGAGGCTCCACAGTACCTCTAGACTATTAACACGATTCATGCTTTCCAGTTCTAGATCACCTGAATGATGTGCTTTTGTATTCCAAAAGTGGCTAGTCCAGCTGCATGCTATCTTTGTTATGGTTCCAATTATATGGTCTTTTGTTGGGAAACAAAATGCAGCACAGTATATCTAGTTACCAAAAGTTCTGGGAGTTACCTTTGTCTTAGTGAATTAAATGGCTCTAGTTGTTATGTGGCCAAGAATATTGGTTGAGTTCTCCAGTAAAATCATTGCATCCTATTTTCTGTCATAGATTTAACCAATCTACAGAAGAGTTGTGTACCTGGATTTTCAAATTTCCAGTATGTACTATAGAATTTGCAGACTAGAAGTGCATTTTCTGCTGCAGGGCATCCTTAAAGTCGAAATTTGAAACCATTTCTAAATTTGTAATCTATCCTTAACCTTGCACTCTGCAGCAAGATTAATGTGATAAGGCCGGCTTCTGTGATAACATCTTGCAGGTATATTTATTTTGTAAAAGGGTACTTCAGACCAATCCTTACAAAGGATGCAGAAAAGGTTATCTCAAGTTATTATCAACTGCAAAGAAAATCTGCTACACATAATGCAGGTTTATAAGCTGTTATCTTCCTAGCTCATGCTTTATTGGTCTAGTATATTTTCACTACATTTCTTTGTGCAGCAAGAACAACTGTGCGCATGCTTGAAAGTTTAATACGCCTAGCTCAAGGTATATTCTAGCATTTTTCAATCATTACTCATATTCTATAGAAATTTAACTCCCTCAATATTGCAGCTCATGCAAGACTTATGTTCAGAAATGAAGTAACCAGACAGGATGCTATTATGGCAGTTTTATGCATTGAATCATCTATGACCATCTCAGCCATTGTGGACAGTGTTGGGAACTCCCTGCACTCAAATTTTATGGAGAACCCTGATGAGGAGTGTATCCTTGACACTTAATTGCCTATGCATTATAATAACATGCAAATGTATGATTCATGCATCCAGGCATCACAACTCTATGTTACTTTAAGGGACAGGACAACAGATAGATTTAAGCAATCATGGTTGTTCCATCTTGACTTTGCTTTCAGAGTAACAAATTGCTTCTAATAGGCAGTATTTCAAATATTATATTCATAAAGACCTATCGCTGATTGTCCATTGAATTTGTTACTTTTGGAGTTAAAAAGCGCAGACAGAAATTCTACTATGGACAATTCGTTTAAACATATTATTGTTGGAGACTAATTTGCGTCAGTGAAGGAAAACGATAGAGCAGTGATTACCATATTTGGTGAAGGGTATTCTTAAACTCTACAGCATGTATTTTTAATTGATTTTAGAATATCTCCCAAATTTTATTACAAAGGCTGGAAATCATTCTGATTAACAATCAGACAGCTGGTAATTGCAAAAACTAGTTAGTTTTCAGTGTGTAGTGGCTGTCTAAATGTCATTAACAGGAAAGCATGTGTAAGAGGACACTTATCTATACTTGTGTGGAGCATTTTTTATTAATATGATTGCTGAGTCTAGGAATGAATCTCTAGCATAATGCAGTCTCTAATTTTTTTCCACCATCATGATCAGTTTGTCTCCTTGATCGCCAGCTGCAATGATCAGTTTGTCTCCTTGCTGGCCAGCTGCAATTCTTATTGAAATTTTGGATACAATTTGTGGATGTGTGTGTGAGCAACTGTATATGGATCCTGTAACTATGCCTATATTCACCAGACCTAAGTTGTCCATATTTGAGCCACAATGTTCCTTTTCTTCTTTGTATTTCATAGTGATCTGTGTGTAGGGATAGAAAATTTGAAGATGATTCATTTGTAGCTCAGTTGTTAGGATCCATAGTTTTTTCATCTATGGATCTGTTCTGTATATTGTTTTTATCTTGACTGTCAGTAATACAGATATCAAGCAAGAGAAAGTAATCCTTCAAAAGCTCAGATCAATCGATGAATTTCCCTATGTGACCATGATAGAAGGTTTGTCCAGATGAGAATCACAGTTATTAAACCCTCTTGGCTGATGAAATCAGCTTGCAATGAGTGAGTACATAGACCAGAGTGAACCACCGTCTTTTAGTAGCTTAGCCTACTAAAATGCTGAACATGGATTTTACACTGGTATGTTACTGATTAACACTGTTAATTATCCTTTCAAGAATTTTTTCTTCTTTAAAGACGCATATTCTTAAGGAATATGTTATGCTCGTAGGTTCTCATGAACTGTTTAATGCTGAAAAGAGGCATCTCAAAGCTTTATGCTTAGGGGCATAGTAGAAAAGGAAGAACCAAAAGCATTTATCTTAGTGATATTTATGATTAATCAAAAGATTCTAGTCATGAAGAGCTCCTGTATAAGCTTAGGTGATCAGAAAATTATTCTTCAAAATCATCAGGAATATGCAATATCCTCAATAAAGGTCATATTATATTGTTGGTTAGTAGACATAATTTTTATGCAGGAGGCATTTAGATTAGTGGTTATTACAACAGTATAGAGCTCCTATTTAGCATAATGGACAACTAACAAAACAAAAATGTCCTAATTAAGAGCCTTGATGTTCATGACTAATTTGACAGATTGCTGACTTTATATCTTTAGTATAATGTAATTACACATATATAGATTGTAGAAAAGTAAGCAAAAGCTGTGTTCACTGTTGTCAACTGAGAGATTTCATTGTAATGAGGGACGATTCAACTGAGAGATTTCATTGTGATGAGGGACGATTAGACTGCCCCAAGTTTATGAATGTCAATTTTCATGTGGAGATACAGTATCTCTTTACGAATTGGGAGGATGCAAAAGTTTCTATGCTTGGGAGTACACTGTGTCGCAAATTGTTCAAAACCTAAGAAGCACAGACACGGACACGGACACGGGACACGACACGGACACGGATACGGGGACACACCAATTTCTAAAATTTGGTGGACACGAACACGGCGTATATATATATATATATTAAAATTTAGAATTATGAAAAAAAATCAAAATTCATATTTCAAGACTTCCAAAAATTCAGAATCTAAAAAACATGGAACATATATTTCATTAAGCAATTTGTCTACAATATCCAAAAGTAGAATTAGTCATTCACTTGGGTATTTTCAACAAAAAAATCTTACTAAAGTATCCACCCTCTAATCACTTTACTCTCAAACATTGGTATTGTTTTCATCAGCAAATATCATACTCTCCAACTCTGGTTCATCAAGTGAAAGATTGGCAACTTCAAGGATCCCATGATCATTATCAATTGGCGAAAACTCATCTCCTGCAATATCCCACATCATTGCTTCTCCTTGTTTATATTGTGAAGATTTTCTTGAAAGGAGTCG
>JAOTAX010000005.1:15843847-15857145 GCA_025629825.1 Erythroxylum guanchezii | reverse complement strand
CAGTGAGGAACCATCATCGATGGTTCGCCCAATTCATGCATCATATAAGCACATTACAGGCATAGCACAGTTAAAAAATAAATACCATCTCAGTCAATAGATATAAACAGATCATAATGTTACAAGGTATTCATGCCATATGATTTCGGGTCAACTTTACATAATTAATCTGGTAGGGTAAATGACAAAATTAGGCAACACTTCCTTCTGGAACGTTGTTCTACAGTGTCGCAAGTTTCTAATGACTCCAAAATAATCCAATTTGATTCAATATTCAAAGAATTATGCACAAAATACCACATACTGTACACATTTGAACTTTTAGCTAGTACATGATCATACCCTCTAATTGCATAACTCATATCTTTCATCTCAGATATCCAAAAATTACAAACTTTATGCCAATTTAAAGCTAAGAGAATAAGCTACAAATTTGGTGAAGACAACTCAGCCTAATTTGGCCCACATCAATATAGTTTATTCAATAACCACAGGACATGATTTCTGTCCCTGACAGTGCTTTAGCTTAAGCTAAAACTCACTTACATGCCAATTTTGAAAATCTTAAAGACAGAATTAAAATTTGACTTCTTCACAAAAGTTGTAGAATTATGTCTCTAGTTAAATTTAAAAGAAGAATAATTTCATTTGGAAATCTATAGATCAAAACATAACTAAAATACTGAAGCATGTTCAGAGCATTCCAGTCATCAAATTCCAGCACACCTCAGCATTTTCATCTTAACACCCCCCTTTCGAGATAACTTTGCATGATCTTTATGATAAGGAAAATGGTGTGTTTCAGTAACACTTTCTTCTAGAAAATTGTTTCACTATGTTTCTAGTTTGTAATAACACCAAAATTGTGCAATTTGATTCAGTATACTGAAAGTTATATCCAAAAGAGTTTAAAAATAGTCCTAACTCTACTTCCAGCCAGATTTTGAAATACTTAGAGATAGAATTAACATTAGGCTTCTTCAGAAAAGTTGTAGACATATGTGTCTATTTTAATCTAAATTAAGAATCAACTCATTCAGAAATCTACAGCTAAAGTTATTATCAGAATACCGAGACATGTTCAGTGAAAGTTTTTCCAATTAATAATATTCCAGCATACATCTTCACCAATATCTCACATATGTCATTCATATTCAGGCATAATTCTCATACTACTAAACATATCATAAAGATCATATTTTTACTTACTTGTTATGCTTTCAATTCAGCTAAAACTCCAGATTAAATCAAGTCTCCATGCAAGCAAAATTCATCACCAACTTAAGATGAAAACAAGTTGATTTTGGACAGCAAGATGAAGGTAGCTTTCAGCTGGTTTTATTGGCTATTTTGTGAGAGATTAAGGAGTGAATTTCATGTATCAAATTAGCTAGGGCAAAGTCCAGAATACAGAGAAAGGTTTGAAGCAATTTCGTGGAAGAGATATGAGAGAAACAACAGAAATATTGCTGCTGGAATTTGCTTCATCAACATGCTAGGTGTCACCATTCAAGCACATCAACATGTTAGGTGTCACCATTCAAGCACAACACTTGTCCTAAGGCATGTCTTACATTTGCCAACTCAAGATGCTGCCACTAATCCACTCTAGATGTTACCATATGCCACCAATTAATTAGTCCATATGTCTCCTAAGTATTGATCCACTTGTCACACAATAATGGATCCATTTGTCACTTAAGTACTAGTCCATATATATATATTGGAAATTGCTAAAATTCACCAAAAATTCCAAAATAATAATAACACTCTCCAAATAAATTTTCAGCTCAAAATAATTCACCAAAAATTTCAAAATATCAAAAATATACCAAAATTGCCAAATCACATTTTATTCCCGTAAATAACTCCATTATACATGGAATATCATGAATGCATGCATAATAATTTGTATGAGTCCAAAAATGCATAGGCACAAATAAGCAAATATTCAAATATGCAAAGCATAAAATGTACTGAATTTTCTTAATATTCTAACCCCTAATATGGGATGTTACAAAGTGCACGTGCCAGTCAAAACCCCGTTGACCGCGAGCTCATGCAATCCACGCCCCTACATTGTCTTGTACCCCAGCACCATGGCGTGATGATTCAGACCTTAGTTCTTACCCTTGGACGTCAAATCAAAAATTATCCAAGGATTGCAATATAAGGTGCAACCTCAAGTCGTTTCACTTAATTGGAATCTAAATGATTGGACCTAAGTTAACCTATATGTCATGCTATGCAAACTAATTGGGAAAAGGGGGGGTTTGATCTTTGAAAACATTAATTGAACTAAAATGAATTGTAAAAAGTATGTAAAATGTATTTTTGGATTTTTGGGAATAGAAAACGGAAGGATTAAAACAAGTGATAGAATCATCTTGTAAATGAGCTTTGGCCATCATAGTTCGAAGTTGATTTTTATGGAATAGAAATCACTAAACTTAAAAATGAAAACCTTAAAGGACTCTTTAAGTCCAAGATCTTGATTAATGAGACTCCATTTCTCAAGATCCCGTTAAGCACTCTTAGTGTGTATAGTGGATAAGTCCATGCAACAAATCACTTTGGAATCTAGAATCAACTCAATATCAAACACAACTATGCAAGATAAAAGAGAATCAATAAGATCACAAATAGACATATATGAGACTTCATATATTTAAGCTCAAAGTTCTACATAAACAAATCCAAACCACACATTGAATATCCAACATTTGATTAAACTATAATCAAGTATGTTCAACTACAAATCACAAATCCTAAACCTAGGAATTTATAAACTCGTAGCTGAACATGGATTAACTACTCCCCTCTTAAGCTCATGGAACTCCAGCTATTGCTACATCTTCAAGAGGAGGGAAAAACGCCTAGGCACGCATGACTCTCGGAGGCTTCACAACTAGGAGAGAATCCAAGCTACTCATGATGGAAGTCGGCAGTGAAAATGCAGGGAAAATGATGGAAAGAGAAGAGAGAGATGAGAGAAAAATGATGGTACGATAGGTTGTCTACTGATTGATCTTCAGCTCCTCCAACTTATCCCAAAATAGGTTTCTTTTCAAAATGGGTTACCGGGTCGGGTCTTTATAGTTAGTGAGTTTTTCAAAAATGGTTCAGGTCTGGCACTGATTTGACTGCTTCATTGTGGCAAACTTTTCCCGAAAGGTATTCCAAGCAAGTTATTGTGACTTCGCCACGACGAAATTTTCTCGAAAGGTTTTTCTTTAAATCTCTGGTTTCACCGCGGCGAACTTTGCCTGTTGCCTCGTTGACTTGTGTTCTTGGTCTTCACTCTTGGGCTCTACCTCTTGAATGTCTTACAATGAAAAATAGTAGTTTGTAGTATCAATTGTTCTAAAAATCAATTTAGTGCAATTACTAGCTATTTGTGACAATTTTACCTTCAAACTACATTAATTCAAAGCAAGCACTTATAAACTAAATTAAGCACAATATCCGATAATAAGAGCCAAAAAGTATTAAAAAAAACCATGAAATTGTCACCTCATAATATAGAAAACTTGGGTTCAATCAAATTCTCCCATACTTAGACCTTTGTACTCTTGGACAAAGTTTATAAAAGTCAAAGAGACATAAGTGTAAAAGAAAATACCGACCATGCTTAAAAATGAGAGCAGAAAATTAGTCAAATGATTTTCTCAAAAATCAACCAAAGCAGACTGAAAGAGCGCTAAGAAAATAAACACTATAAGCATTTAATCCAAGAGATCGAGTAAAAGAGATTTCTCTCAAGGGATGGTGTTTAACTCTCAACTCAATTGTCTTGGGATAATTTCACTCTAAAATTTGCTTAGTCCATTTCCTACTATAAGCTTGTAATAATTCTACCTCTCTACCACAAGAACTATAATTTCAAAAATCAAGAGGACTTTTAGGGTTGTAATGTAAGGAAGGCTAAATGAAATGGATTGAATAGAAGAAGAAAAATGAGTATATGCATCAAAATTATTTTCCACATGAAACAAACGCCAACTGTGTGTAAGAAAATATTTCAACAAACAACAAACATAATCTAATATATTTTTTATAACTTTTCTCTTTTGAGAAAGCTTTCTCTTTCTTTTTTTCTTGTTGAGAAAGCCTTTTGATAATTATTTTTTTAACTTTCTTTTCTTCCTTTGCTTTTCGCAATAACTATTCTCTTTTGAGGAAGCTTTTTGAAAAAATTTTTAAAATAAAATTTTTAACTAGAGATCAAATATTTACAACAATTGAGGAAATATACATGTACTCAAAAAGATGGCTCAAAGGGGCTAGCAATGGTTAAGTGTTTAGGGTAGGAAGGGTTTTCAAAAGAATGCCTCTATCATATTAACAAAATTTTAGTTCATCAAGCTTTGATCAAGAATTAAAACAAGTTTTAGAGGGATATGAAATTAAGCAGATACATACAGAAATGAAAGAATTCAGGCCCAAATATCCTTCCAACAAGGTTAGTATCTCAATTAAGTAATCTCATGGTTTAAAAACGCATAGTCCTACTCTCTCAGCATACCCTCACTTGCCTCTCGTGAACACATTGAAAATGGAATTAATCAAAATCAACTATCATTTAAAAACATAGATGGTTTTTTCAAAAACACATGGATAACTTTGAAATTTATAAAATCTTCAAGACAAGAGTATTAAGAATCTAATTTAGAAGAAGTATTGAAATGAGTGAATTAAAACAAAAAATGTCTTTTTCTTTTTATGAATGTTTCGCCTCGGCGAACTAAAATTAGCAGCATTATCGCGACGAAATATTGCAAAGAAAAAGAAACACTTGAAAAACATGCAATTCACCTCAATTACCAAGTTTAAAAATGTTGCAAAGGACACACAAATGACTTGTACAAGCAATTAAATGGCCAAAATTGGTGCATCAAGAAAAATTGCCAAAATGGAATAACCTCCCCCACACTTAAACATCATATTGTCCCCAATTATAAGACAATCAAAACACCATGTTGCATTGAAAAGTAATAGGAAGGCTATTGAATAAGAACACACCGGGAAAAGCACAATGAGAATCATATAAACAACTGACCATTAATTCTGTGAGTAACAACAAGGTTATTGAGTATCCAACAGACTGAAAACTAAAAACAGGACTACCTAAGACAAAAAGAACAAATGACTCAAACTACTCCATAGGAGGATTAGCCCCAGATCCAGATGGACCTACTCTAGATGTGCCAGCGCCGCTTAGGGGATCATTTTCATCAGATGGTAACTGGAAATGAAAATGCTCGGCGAGCAACGCATCCATACGTCGGTAATACCGCCTATCTCGATCATATAAAGCCTCTCTCTCCTTTTGCCGTGCTATCTCCTGGAAAAGAGTGTCTTGGACATGGGAGAGATCCGTACAAAGTCTATCAACCTTGCCAGCGAGGGTCTGTAAAGTAATGAGTTCAGGGGCGTCTTGAGCTGGAGGAGCATCCTCAACTGCAGAGGTTGCACCAATTATCATGAGCATGGGTGGAGGGATGAAGTGGGTGAATGGTAGGTTGCTTAAGGCGGCCATACCTAAAGAGTGGGGCTGGATCAAAATAGTTGTCACTATCAAACTCCGGTACATTGTGAGCACGAAAAATGTCAGAGATAAGGTGAGGAAAGGTGATGGCATTGGTGAATTTGGTCGTAGTGATGGAGTCATGAAGGGCGGAGGCGATAGCATCAACTATATCGACCAGGCGACCAGTCATTAGGAGATAAATATGTAAGGCTTGTTGTTTGGTGACATATGCAAGGTGAGTGGTCAGGACGATATTGTTGCAAACCAAATGAAGCCAAGGACGAGCTTCGGGTCGTACATCAGATCGTTTGAGGTAAAGTTGGTAATAATGTGGCCAATACCATTTGGCGCCCTCTTGACAGAGGGTGCGAATAACATCTTCTGAAGGGCAGTGGTGGATGAGCTAATCATAGTGGGAACGGAGAATGCTAGGAAGATTGAAATGACGATGGATACTGGCAGTGGTGAATGCGTTTGGTGCTTTAATACCTCGGAAGTTAATTTCCATGGTATCATTGAATCTGGCGTATGTGTAAAAATGGCGAACGAAGTTACCGTTGCCTTGAGCATGGGGTTTTACTAGGCCTGTTAGCTCAGAAATAACAAGTTGCTGAATGAAGGGATTGTCAGGGGGAGCTAATGGAAAGGGTCTCTCTTTACTATAGGGCCTAGAATCTATATTCTCATACAATTCCTCGAAAGCAAAGCTATTGGAGGAATCAAACTCGGTAGTGGGGGTCGCGTTCTTAGTTCGAGGCATTGTCCTATAGAGAACGCACACAGAAACAAAACTAAGCAAATGATCAAAATGAACTAAAAATGATAATTGAAGCAACGAGCATAAGATATTCAACAATTCTAAGTAACTTGGACAAAACTAATCTAAAGCTGAAATGGAGAGAAAATGAAGTGTACAAACTAGTCTACCCTAAACATTAACAAAAACTAAGATAAAAGAAGGAAAGAAAAACTTACGGAGGGTAGAGGGAAATCAACGCAGAGAAGGCTGGCGAGTGAAAAAGTGGTAGTGTAGAAAAGAAGATGGTCGTGGTGACGTGGAAGTGGAAAACAAATGGAAGAGTCGAAATGGGAGAGATTGGGTTAAAATCTCTAGGATGGCTGCGGAGAAAATGAAGGTAAGAAATGAAGGAAGGGGGTCGGAAGGGTTATGTAGGGTTTGAGATGTGTGAAATGACAGAAAAGGATAGAGGGGATACGAATGGTTAAGAGCTAATAGGGGCGGAATGGTAATTTCATCGGGTAGAATTCGTATAGATTAAACCTTCGCCACGATGAACTTAACCCTAATCACAAAAGCATTAAAATATCGAAGTTTCGCGGCAACATGGAATCTACATTGCGACGAAATTAACCCGAAAGGAACAGAGAGGAACAATGGGGAGTTCGTCGCGGCGAAATTAACCCGATAGGAATAGGAAGAAATGAGGTATCTTCGCTGCGGTGACGTGGAATCCACGTCGCAGTGAAATTATCCCGAAAGGAACATGAAGCAAGACAGAAATAAACGTTCAACAAAGAAATAGCAATATGACAAACAACCAAACAGACATAGGACACCGGCTGGATACTCAAAAAACCTTGAAATGCATATCAATGGTCAGACTAGAATGGATATCATGCATCAAGCAATTACGTGTAGAAAAAGAAAATCAAGAGACTGAACTAAAAAGGGAAATTATTGAATTGAAAGGCTACTGATTAATTAAAAACTAAGCTATTCTCTTGCTAGGGTTGTTTCTCCCCCACACTTACTTAACCAACTAATGCACCAATATGTCAAAAGTATTCGCAGGGTAAAAGTAGGTAACAAGTGAAGGAAAGAAACCACCTGGTAGTTATGGAGGTTTCTAATTCACCTGGTGAGCCTTCGACAAATAGCTATGCTATGGTGAAACAACTTTTCCACTTGCCACATTGGTGTCGGCCTCCACAATACCAGATTCACCTGAAATGTTAACAAAAAACCTTTCTCCCAAGGGGGCATTATTGACAATAGAAGAATCCAATGAATATATTGCAACTTTTGGAATTCAAATTCAGAGCAGGCATCATCAATAGCAATATCAAGCATGTTAACTCCCAAAAGCGAATAATCCTTATGAGGATGTTTCATTACTTCGTACATATTAAAACTCGCTTTTTGATCTCTTACCTCCATGGTGATGGTACCTTCTTTCATGCTAATCATAGTGCTAGCAGTCCTTAAGAAAGGTCTACCAAGAATCAATGTAGTGTCCTGCATAACTTCAGAAGACATGTTAAGCATATAAAAGTCAGCAGGAAATACCAAACCCTTAACCTGGACCAAAATGTCCTCTATAATGCCCACCGGATGCCTAAGAGACCTATCGGCGAATTGAAGAACTACAGATATAGACTTAAGATTCTTGACTCCCAATGATGTGTAGACAGACTTAGGCATAACATTAATGGTTGCCCCTAGATCTAACAAGGCTCCCCCTATGGTAACTTTACCTATAGTGCAAGGGATAGTGAAAGATCCATGGTCTTGGCATTTTACAGGGATTTGGGGTTTAAACAAAGCAGACACATTTGAATTGATTTGCACTCTTTCATTTGGTCTGAACTTCCTTTTGTTGGTGCACAGGTCTTTAAGGTACTTAGCATACGTAGAAACCCTTTTCACTAGATCAAGTAAAGAAATATTGACTTCTACTCTACCAAATAAATCAATGATATCTTTCTCATGTTTAGTTTCATTCATCCTTTTGCTCAGTAGATACGAATTAGGAAAAGGAAGGTCTTTAAGATTTACCTCTTTATCATTGGCTTCATGGGCTCCTTGCTTGCTTGATTCCTGGTTACTTTCAGAATTCACTCCCTTACTCTTTAATTGTGTGGATTCCTTATTAGTTAAAAGTGATTTTTTCTTGGAGTTTTTAGACTTCTTGACTCTTGCAAATGTTGAAGGCATTTCTTCACAGTCAATTTCCTCTTCATCTACTCCCTCATCTTGATTACTGAACCTCACTTGCTTCCCATTTCGAAGAGTTATGGCATTCAAACTCTTAGGGTTTATAACAATATTGGAGGGAATAGTTCCACCGCTCCTAGCTTGGTTCTCACTCATGTTGTTGGATAGTTGAGTGACATAGGAGTTGATATTCTCAGCCTTCGTCTCCCATTGCTCCATTCTCTTCTCGAGAGCATTGAACCGAGCAGCATTTTTAGAAGAGTTCTGTTGAATCAGAGAGGCTATCTCATTGAATTGGTTGTTATTAGAAGTCCTCTCCTCCTTCATCAATGCCATCATGTTATGTAGAAGTTGGTTGGTATCTTCCTTTTGTGGAATAGTCAAAGCTTGCTGTTGATTGGGAAATTAGGTTGTAGATGAACCAGCCCCTCCGCCTTGCTAAAATTTGTTTGGGCCTCTACCTTCTTCATTTCTCTAACTGAGTCTAGGATTTGCTTTCCATCCCTCGTTATAGGTGTTATAATAGGGATCCCATTTCTGATTGGGCTGACCTTGATAGATAGCAGATATCTCTTCATAACGACTCGGGTAGACACTAGAGATATGCATTACTAAACCACAAGTGTCGCAGCTAGGTGTAGTGAGATCCATAGGCATTGGTGGATGATGCACACTCATATGCTTTAACTCTATAGTAATGACGGGCAGTTGTGAAGTCACTTTACTTTCTAAAGAGTCAACCTTAGAATCCAGATTCTCCATTCTTCTGGATTGAGCTGTTGAAGCTCCCAACTCATGTAAGCCTCTAGTGTCTCTAACACTGTACTATTGATGATTTAAAGCCATTTTCTTGATCAGATCCTATGCTTCTGAAGCTGTGAGGTCAATCAGAGAACCCCTTAAAGCAGCATCCAACATACCTTTGTCTTGACTTTTCAATCCATCATGAAAGTATTGCACTAATTGCTCATCAAGTATCTGGTGTTGAGGGCATCTAGACAGTACATCTTGAAAACGTTTCTAATAGGCGTAGAGGGACTCATCATAATCTTGACATGCCGAGTAAATATCCTTCCTCATTGATGAAGTACGGAAGGCCGGAAAATACTTCTCCAAGAATGCCTTTTGCAGATTGGCCCAACTGTGGTAGGTATTTGCCACATGTCTTGGAAGGCTTATATACCACTCCCTTGCTTTACCCTTCAAGGATAGATGAAAAACTTTCCATAGCACTTGATCAAGAGAGGCACCTACCGGTTTCATGCTTTGGAAAATCATGGACAACGATTGCAAGTGGATGTAGGGATCTTCTCCTGTCAAGCTATGAAATTTCGGAAGAGAGTTAATAAGCAATCCTTTAACTTCAAAGTTCACATCAAAATTAGGGCAAGCAGCAGTAAAAGGATCATAATTAACATCAGAAGTAGTGGCTTCCCTAATAGTCCTCCTTCTATGATTTCCACTATTCTCACCCACTCGCTCTTGCTTCTCATTACCTCCATTATCACCATTCCTAGGTTGGTTAGCATTAAGGTTAGGGTTTTGCAGAAAAGCTGGGTTTTTAGCCATTATCACTCCTAATGATTCACCCTCACTACTTGGCTGACTAGACTCCATTGAGATGTTCTCCTCTATAGCAACTACTTTGCTTCTCTCTTTTTCTCCCCTCTCCTTTCTGATTTTCTCAAACGTCTCTAAATTTTAGAGTAGAAAGGTAAAAGTTTGGTTTTCCGGGGCATGTAAGGAAACAATTCAACCAAAACTAAAAGATAACAAAATTGACTTGCAAGCACACAAAGTCAAATAAAAAGATGAGATGTGATGGGTGCAAGTGTATGGTGTATGAAAGTATGTGTGAAAATATGTATGCAAGTATATATGCACAGATCAAGAAGCAATCAAGAGAAATGTTCAAAACTGTGTAGGTGCAAAAAATGCCAAGTATGAAAAATGCAGAAAGTTCAGTATTCTTTGTTTGTATTTTCAAAATTTTTGATGCTATAAAAAATGAAATCCTGAACTATTGACAATTATGAATGCAATCAAAAGAAAAGGCTCCTAACCTCACTTAGCAGCAAAATGACAAAAGTTAACCTAGAGAACCAATTGCTTGGTCCCCCGGCAACGACACCATTTGATTCGGACCTTAGTTCTTACCCTTGGACGTCAAATCAAAAATTATCCAAGGATTGCAATATAAGGTGCAACCTCAAGTCGTTTCACTTAATTGGAATCTAAATGATTGGACCTAAGTTAACCTATATGTCATGCTATGCAAACTAATTGGGAAAAGGGGGGGTTTGATCTTTGAAAACATTAATTGAACTAAAATGAATTGTAAAAAGTATGTAAAATGTATTTTTGGATTTTTGGGAATAGAAAACAGAAGGATTAAAACAAGTGATAGAATCATCTTGAAGATGAGTACCAACCTAACATTGAGGAGCATTATGGATGCTAACAAGATGATTGGACCTAATTTTTCGTACTGGTTACAAAACTTAAGAATAGTTCTTAGACAAGAAAAGAAGTTATACGTTCTTGGTACTCCTGCTCCATCAGAACCTTGTTCAAATGCAACTAATGAAGGTTGGGAGAAATATTAGCGTTATATTAATGACGTTGAACAAGCTACATGTGTGATGTTAGCTTACATGTCTCCTGAACTTCAGAGGCAACATGAGAACATAGATGCACCTACTATGATACTGCAAGTTAAGGAGTTATTTGGTGCACAAAGTAGGGTGGAGAGATATCAAATCTCCAAGGCACTATTTCAATGCAAGATGACAGAAGGATCTTTAGTGAACCTTCATGTGCTGAAGATGATTGGGTATATTGAAAAATTAGCTCAATTAGGTTTTGTCATAGACCACGAGTTAAGCATTGATTTGGTGTTACAGTCTCTAAGTTCCAGCTTTTTACAGTTCATCATGAATTTCAACATGAACTAGAAGGACATGACATTGCCTAAACTGTTGAACATGCTCAAGACTGCAGAAGGGTACCTTAAGAAGGAACCCAGTTCTATACTTGTTTTCGGTTCTTCTAAAAGCAAGAAAAAGAGCTTTAAGAAGAATAATAACAAGAAGCAGAAGGCTTCTACTAATGTAGTAAAGGCCAAAGGAGGTGTCAAGAAGAAGAGCAATGACAAGGGCACATGTTTTCATTGTAGAGTCAACGGACTTTGGAAAAGGAACTGCCCATCTTATCTTGCTAGCCTGAAAGATAAAAAGCTTAAGGAAGTTATCTCTTCAGGTATGTTTATGATTGAGATTAATCTTTCTACTTCTGTTCCATATTATTGGGTATTAGATGTTGGTTGTGGTTCTCACATATGTAATAACTTACAGATGTTACACAAGGAGTAGATCATTCAAGAAAGGCGTAGACCTACAAGTTGGAAATGGAGCTAGAGTTACTACGTTAGCTGTAGGAACTTGTAGTTTAACTTTGCTTTCTGGCCTCGTATTAGAACTTGATAATTGTTATTATGTTCCTGTTATTACAAGAAACATCATTAATATTTCTTATTTGGATTTGAATGGATTTGTCTTTGTACTTAAGGATAACAGTTGTTCTTTTTATAAAGATAATGTTTATTATGGATCTGGATTAGTTACAAATGGTTTGTATGAGTTAGATCTTGGAAGGTCAATTCTTAACATAAATAGTAAAAAAAGAAAATTAAGTAACCAAACTCCATCTTATTTATGGCATTGTAGGTTAGGTCATACTAATGAAACTAGAATCACAAAATTACATAAAGAAGGATATTTAGATCCTTTTAATTATGAATCATATGAAACTTGTGAATCTTGTTTATTAGGAAAGATAACTAGACTACCCTTTAAGGGAAAGGGACAACGTGCTAGTGAGTTACTAGAATTAATACATTCAGATGTATGTGGGCCTATGTCTATAAATGCTAGAGGTGGATTCTCATATTTCATTATGTTTACAGATGACGATTCTAGATATGGTTATGTGTACTTGATGAAACAAAAGTCTGAATCATTTGAAAAGTTCAAAGAATTTAGAATAAATGTTAAGAAACAAACTGGAAAAAGTATTAAGACACTTATATCAGATCGAGTTGGTGAATACTTAGACCACGAGTTTCTTGGTTACTTAAAAGAGAATGAGATTCTCTCACAATGGTCTCCTCCTGTAACTCCACAACATAATGAAGTTTCTAAGAGGAGAAATCGTACATGATTAGAAATGGTACATTCCATGATGAGTCATGTAGTCCTTCCTATGTCCTTTTGGAGATACTCAATTGAAACCACAATATATCTTTTAAATAGAGTTCCATCTAAATCGTTTGATAAGACACCATATGAGATATGGACTGGTAAAAGACCTGGATTATCACACATAAAGATTTGGGGATATGAAGCTTATGTGAAGCGTGCTATATTTGATAAGCTTAAAGCTAAATCAGATAAATGCAAATTTGTGGGGTATCCAAAAGAAAGTTTTGGCTATTAATTTTATTATCTTATTGAGCAAAAGTTGTTTGTTTCAAGACATGCTACATTTTATAAAGAGAATTTATTCTCAAAGAAAATAGTGGTAGTGAGGTTGAACTTAGAGAAGTTCAAGAGCCACAAACTCACATCAAAATGGATCAAAAACCTCAAGTTGACACATACGATGTACAACCGAGAGTTCAAGATGTAGGAAAATCCCGGGAGGTACATCACATGTACCAGGTGCGGAAAACAAAATTTTTGTTGCCGGGACCTTCCCGAAAGCCCGGATCCATGTGTCTGTATGCAAACTCAAACCTAAACAGCCAATAGAGAC
>JAOTAX010000005.1:15809796-15843747 GCA_025629825.1 Erythroxylum guanchezii | reverse complement strand
AAAGTGATTTTTGGAGTTGTATTAGAAGATGAGTTAGATGTAAAATGTTGAAAGTTTGAAAATCTGGAAAATGTTCATTGAATATGCTTCGGTCTTTTAGCCACAACGTTTTCTCTAGCTGTCCAAACAAGATGATTCTTAATTGGATTAAACTAGGGATATATGGCTCCATTTCGTATGAAGGCATTGAATTTCAATTCTGTCTCTAAGAATCTCAAAAGTTGTCATGAAGTTAAGAACTAGGTGCAGGACATTGAGAGCTGATTGTAAAATTCGTATTCCTACTTTGGGAGAAAATCTGGATTAATCTAGATAGATTTTGGCAAAGTTGCCTTCTTGAGAGTTGTATATCTTTCTTGTATCTTTCCAACGGTATATAGTATGAAAATTGTGGACATCGGAGCTGAAAGTTATGTACTTTATAAGTGGAGACGTTCAGACGATAGAAGTAAGACGATAAGATGATAAAAGTGGGACGATAGAAGTAAGACGATAAAAGTAAGACGATAAAAGTGAGATGATAGAAGTAAGACGATAAAAGTAAGATGATAAAAGTAAGACGATGGAAGTAAGATGATGGAAATAAGACGATACAAAAGTAAGACGATTGAGGACAAAAACAGGTTGGAGTCTTTTGGTCATAACTTCTTCTTTGGACATCCAAATGATCTGATTCTTGAACAATTGGATTCGTAAGACATTGATCTACATCTACACTCAAGAATCATAGCCCTCTGGAATGAATTGAGAAAGATTAAGTGAAAAAGTATAACGGGTACAGTGAGGGTACTCCTAAATAGTATGAACTGGTGTTATTCTACTGAACATACTTCAATATTTTGATAATATTTTGATCTGTAGGATTCCAATTGAGGTGATTTTTAATTTGGAGTAAACAAGATAAATAGGGCTACAAATCATATGAAGAAGCTTAATCTTGATTCAGTTTCTAAGGTGTTCAATTTATAGATGGATGTTGTATATAGTAAATTGTTTTTGATTAAGAACAGTCCGAAAATGTTTGAGGTATATCTTCCATATTACTGAACCAAATTGAGTGATTTTGTTGTCAATGGAAAGACAAGACATAGAGGAACACTTTTCTAGAAGAGAGTATGACCAAATTACCTCAGTTTCACCTTCTGATTGTATGTGAATAGTAGACCCGAAAGGGGTGTCTTGGGAAAATCTGAAGTGATTCAATGAGAAATGAATTGTGATTTCAATGGTTTTAGTGAGGCATAAACCTGAGTATAAATTATACTTAGATGATTTTTGATATGAGATTGATTTTATGATGGAATTTTTCGCGAGATTATCATGAACATGCATTGTACATAATTCACTTCATACATGTGCATTAGTGAATACCTATGATTGCACAAATTGTGATATATGTGTATGTTATTTGTTATAGAGGAGCAACTAGAACGTCAACCCACAGATGTTGCCAGAACTTCTATGCACTAGCTTCGGAAGCAATTGATGAGTAACTTAGATGGTCTCACTTAATTACTTGTTTGCTTAATTTATGATTTGAATGATAAATGAATGTGCTTGATTGTGGATTCCAGACAGGAGGTCCGATGAATGTGTAATATGGATGGAAATATTGAAGTGCTACTTGAATGTGAATGTGAGACCTATGTGCTTTAATATGTGATTGATCATGGTACATGCATTCCATTCATGAATGCATAATCAGATAATGGCAGTTGTGACCAGAGTGGCCACCGATTAAAGCTTAAAGCTCAACGAGTGAAACTGAGCCTCGAGCTCACAAGTGATTCAGAGCCTTAGGTTCAACGTTTAATAAACCCTATATGGGAAAGTTTAGGCACTTGGTCACAACAACGTAATAATTGGAAAAGTGTCTCATGAGCATTTCATATGTATCTTGTTAAGTATGTTTGATTGAATGAAATGCAAAATTGCTTATGCTTAAGTGAAAATGTGTTATTCATGTAAAATGCAAAGTTGTGAAATAATTGTTTTGTAAATTGATTTGTTACATGGATTGAGTGAACCATCGATGATGGTTACCTCATTGAGTTCGTAAAATTCACCAAAATTGCAACGTTATCTTTTCAGGATCGAGAGACGACTCTAGCTACTAAGAGGCTCAACCAGTCGTGTAAAATGTGTTTGGCAAGAGAAGTCATGGCTCAAAGGTCGGTCAGCTGAGATTTTTGGATGGCTTAGATATATTTGATATATATTTTTCCTCATTCATGTAGTACTGTTGTACTAGGTTTTGATGATGTACATATGGAAAATATTGAATGACACAATGTAGATTTTGGTTTTGAGAAATGAAATGAGGAAAAGTTGGTTTAAAGAAAAAAATATATTGTGATTTTCTTATGAAGCTTTATATAAGTGAATTATGATACCATGCCATATGAAGTGAATGTAGTGATAGAACGTAGCTCGCCCTTAGCGCATGATATGTATCGGAATGACCTCCGGGGGTCCCGGTGCGTACCCTGCGGTAAGGGAGCGCTACACAGAAAGCTGCAACTAATGATCCCCAGGGAAATGCTCCTATCTCGTCAAAGAGTTTCCAGAATAGTGCTGGCACTAACACCAATATGTCATCAAGTGCATCATCTGGTTTAACTTCATCAGGAAATGGATCTGAATACTCATGTGCCGCAAAAGAAGAGTAAATGAAATCACTGTCTGGTTGGAAGCTTTTCTTTAACAGTTTGAGGATGTCAGTGATTCTGCTCAGTCTATAGTAGATTGCTGCATGTGTATGGCGTGTGATTATCCACTCCTATTATTCTGCAAGGGGTAATAGATTTTGAAGGCATCCCTTTTTTGTCCAGCTGCCAGATAGAGGGGGCTAGTTGGGTTTTTGAGAAATGCCCATTAAAGAGTATCTATTAGTC
Organism: Erythroxylum guanchezii; assembly: GCA_025629825.1. Classification (NCBI taxonomy): domain Eukaryota; kingdom Viridiplantae; phylum Streptophyta; class Magnoliopsida; order Malpighiales; family Erythroxylaceae; genus Erythroxylum; species Erythroxylum guanchezii. Next base: position 15,840,853 of record JAOTAX010000005.1, on the reverse strand, counting down.
TAGGTGTTGATTCTATTTGTTGGATAATGTACAAGGCTCCTTTTATGTACTGCTAGTCAATCAGGGAGTTAGAATTGAAATTTTGTGAGGATCATACTACTGAGTTAATGGTTATGTTGTACTTTTGTTTTGGTCAAAAAAAGGGTGTCTTATTCTGGAACGAGTGAATGAAAATAGCCTTTTACTTTTGAGTCTCTGACTTGACTGCTTGCTTTTGTAATGTAAAAGTCATATTCTTTATCACCATTTGGATTATAAGTTGCAAGCATTTTTCCTATCTTGGGATGGAGACGTTGTAGTTTTCTGCATAACAACATTCTAGAGAAATTCTAAGCAAAATTAAAGATGATATAAAGTATTGGTCTTATTTTAAAGACTGTATTGGAGCAATTGATGGAACACATAATAATGAGATGAATGATGCGAGGGAACATATTGCAAATCTTCTTGTATTACAATAAAATGCATAATTTATTATGTATTTAACTATTTACTCAACTTGAATATTTATTTTGGGATTATAATATTATTTAGCAAGTCCCGAACATCTACCATTATACCCACAATGATCGGCCATACTATTGCTATCTATAATGGAAAGGAACTTTCACCCATGGAATATGGAACCATAGCATGGTTGGATTGCTGTTAGCTAAGCATAAACATTCCACTCTTAAACTTCCCATTCCCCAGCAATTGTTGGTAAGCTAGATTCATTGCCTGCTTGGTCAATGCTTTTTATAATCAAGCAGCTTTTTTATATGTTTTAATATTTATTTTTATATTAGTTTTATTTCGTACAAGAAAATGAGGCATCTCTTTAAATAATTTCCTACAAGATGGAAGTGAATTTGTCAAGTAATTGTAAAGTAAATGTAAACCCATTGTTTAATATACTTTAAATATTATTTATATGCATAAATAATTTTTATTACAAATTAAAGTATAGTTAAAATTAATAAAAGTGTTTTTATTTTTATGTTACCAAATAGTCTATTGTATGAAGCTCTTTTTTAAAAGGTGTTTTTTTAATTGAGAGTCAAACATCAACTGGCTTCTTAGAAAAGCTCTTTTCAAAAAAACTCTACTACCAAAAGCTCTACTGACAAAAGCTCTAATAATATAAGTTCATCCAAACAAGCACTTAAGTTGCTCTTCATCAAGGACAGTTACAACTAAATATAGGCTTCCTCTAGTAGATATTTTACACATGATCTTTGTTGTTCATCACTTTCCACCTGTAAATCTTTATCTCCCTGCATTAATCCATCATGTGGATTGAATTATTCCTTTTTTGTGCTTTTGGGATTAGTTTTCATTTAGTTTAATTCCTACTTTAAGGGTTTTGTTCATTTTTTAAAGTTTAGACCAAGTTATCGAAAGGTTAGTCATATGGTTTGGTCCTTCGCAAAGTTAACGCTACGTCCATTTTATTTTATTTTTTGGACTTATTGAAGATTAGTAATAGTTTTATGCTTATACCATGACGGTGGGTTAGGCCTTATTCGATAAGATAATTCTCTAATTAAATTTGAAGAGAAGCCCAATAAGAATTTAAAGCAAACTAAAGGAGAAGGTTTCCTCTTAGGCTTTAAGCCTAATTTGTATAATGTTTATAATAAATTGTTTGTTTTGAATTGCATTTTTTATTTAGGCTTAGGGTTTTAGGAATCACGTATTTTAATCTTTTTTTTGGTATGTTTTTCTTGCCCTTTCTTTGTCTCTTTCCATTTATTCTTCCCTTTCTTTTTTATGTGTCTTGATCTCTTTCCCCCTTTTCCTCTCTTTGTCTTTCTATCTTTCTCCCTCTTTTTACCTCTCCTTACTTCTTCATGTCTTTCCTTATCTCTCTCTTTTTGTCTCTCCCTCTTACTTATATATGTTTGCATTATAATGAATTGTCCTACTCCACTAGGATAGTTACTTTACCTTGAAGGCATAATTATCTCGCTTAATTCAGTTGTATCACTATTAAACATCTTTATTCCAGGTAAGTTTCCTCATTCTACAATAGTCGCCTTATTTTGAAAACATAGTTGTCTGCCCTAGTTAAACCAAATGCATTACTTTTAGGAATTTGTACAAATGAGTTGTTGCTTTGTAATAAAGCATCTCATATAAAAGGTATAATTATCTCACCTACCTAGACTAGTTACATCATTATTGAACTTATTTGTTCCTAGTAAGTTATCTCACTCCAAACGGACAATTGCCTCCCCTAGTTAGATAATAAATCACTTTTAGGCATCTGTGTTCTACGTTAGTTGCCTCATTCCACTATGATAATTGTCTCATTTAACAAGACTAGTTTCATCATTCTTAGATATTTATACTTGAGGTGAGTTACCTCAATTTATTGGAGTATTTGCCTAACATTGAAGGAATAAGTGTTTCACCTACATAAACTAGATGTAACATTATTTGGCATCCAATAACATATATAAATAAGATAGAAAGAGAGAAAGAGACACAGAAAAATTTAAGAAAAAGAGAGAGGGAAAATATGAAGAATAATTTTTTAAAATTACATAATTTAAGAAATAGGAAGGAAAGAGAGAGAGAGAGAAAGAATGAAAAAGAAATTTTAAAAAAATATAAAGAATTAAGAGACAAATATAAAAATAAAAAAGAAAGCGAACACGATAAAGATAATGAGAAAAAAAAGATATAAATAATAAATTAATAATATCAATTTGTAATTTCCATCTAATATATATAAAAAAAGAGAATTATTGAAAAACTTCTTTACGTGTTAAATGAGTTAAAAACGTCAAAATGTAATTGCCTCGTTTTAAATTTTAGGCCTAAACTGAGATGATAGTAAATGTGTTCAAGTTATTAAGAAGATAATAAAGAAAATCACTATTTTATATTGGCACAAATCTTTTCTTACGATAATAAAGAAAATCCTAAACCCTATGAAGGGTTCTATTGTACAAGGTTCCATGTATATCTCGATATAGTGCATCCAAAATGCTCGTTGGGGGCTTTTGAAGGGTATGCAGGCCTGTTCTGCTAAAGAGGCTAAATGAGCTAATTGATCAGCACACATTAATTCCCTTCTTGATCTGTGTGCTTAAGTTGCACCTCCCATGCTTGAAGAATCAAGTCTCGGATACCTGTCACTAAAAAAGAAGTCTCATTCAAATCACTCAGGGATTATGAAAGAATTTTAATGACCTCTAACGAGTCCACTTCAACTATCACGCGCTGATAGTCCCGTTCCCACAATAGCATGAGACCTGAATATACACCCCAGAGTTCGGCTAATAGAGGATCGCCGACTCCTATATTCTGTAAGAAGTCGACATATCAGTGCCCCTGACAGTTCCTTATCACGTCGCCTGCTGAAGCAATATTGTACCTAGTTTCAGTGCACCATCTGTATTAAGCTTGTTTATACTTCTTTTAAAGCTTGTATAATGTATAGACGTAGATTGATGTGTGGCTTTTCTAATTTGTGGCTTTTATCAACTACAAGTTTACAACCTAATGTAATCTATTGTGTCAAAGTGTAAGGGGACTTTATTAATTATCATTAATTAACTATCTTACTTTAACATATAAGATTATTTAGCTCTAGAATTTACAGATAAATAAATATTTTAATTTCATTTTTGTAAATTTTGACTATTTTCTCAAGAATCATACCTAAATTATATAAATTAGTGTGATTTTTATATTATATCTAAATCTTTATTATTGATTTATATAACTAGTTTCCCAAATCAATTAATATTAAATTAAATTAAGAGGAATCATTTTTAAAATAAAAGTTTAAAGATAGCTTAAGGATTATTTGATATACATGTTTGTGTTTATTTTTTATGACTTATGGAGGAAAACTAGAAAGAATTATATTGCAGAAAATCAAATTTGTAATATTCATAAAAAAAGCCAGAAATTTGTGAGTTTATGGTTCAATTATATAATCATACAAATTGAGTTATAATTGTAAGTTTATGGTTGAATTATATAATCATACAAAATAAGTTATAGTTACGAGTATATGGTTGAACTATGAATAATATAAAATGGGTTATAGTTGTAAGTATATGGTTGAATTATGTAATCACACAAAATGGGTTAAGTTTTAAGTTTATAATTGAATTATGTAATCAAACAAAAAAGGTTATAGTATTGAGTTTATGATTTAAATATATAATCAAAAAATGAGTTAGAGTTTTAAAGTGCAGCAATCAATGGATTTTTTTTATGTTTAGGTTAAGAAACATCATAATTAATGTATATATGTGTGGGTTAAGAAACATAATAATTTCTTAGATAGAATGTGCTTCAGTCCTGAAATTTTTAAGGAATCGTTTATATAAGTTTATGAAGCTCACTTGGATGTCTATATCAAATGATTGTTGAGAAGTTGTTCCTCTATTTTTTCATGTTATTTTATACAACTTATTCCACATTTTTCACGTCATTAGTAGTCAGTAATAATGATTTTCGTCACTAGTAGTCAGTAATAATGATTTTTAGAATATTGATATTGATTATAAGATATATGTATATTTTTAAATTTCAAGTTGTGTGTATGCTTTTAAAATCTAAGATATACGTTTGTGTTTGTTTTAAGTTGAACAATACACATTTTTTATAGTAGTTGATAATGAAGTTACTAATTTAATTTTGACATATTTCTTCATTTACTTTTATAGATAAATCAAGGGAAGTTCAAATACTCCTGAAAATTCATCCGTTTCAGGAAGATTCGATGAACGAGTTTGAGCTTATGCTAGATTGGTTCTTGGAATGAAAAATTATACCATTCGTTTGTATTATAACAAGCATTTGAAAGGTGATGTGAAGCCTTATAAGAAAGGAGGAAATAAACTGAAATGACAAATGAAAATTTTGCTTAAAGAGTATCGACGTTAAAGAGACAAAGGATAAAGTCTAAACTATGACATTGGTGTGGAAGTTCCTTTTTACTGTGGTCAAAATGATACTGGAGACAAGAAGATAGTATTCCTACTCAACAAGAAGAGGTTGTTGCATATGATGTGAGAAAGAGAAGAAGACGTGTCTAACCGTTTTGCACCACGAACACCTTCTAGAGCTCAACCTTCAATTTATAGTGCCTTACAACATATAGAAGCAATTGTAATATGGACATGGCAATGTCTAGATAGTGACATAATGTAGGTGTATCATTTAATGTGCTCAATCTTATTATTACCAGCTTATAGTAGATGTTATTGTCTCTTATAGTCTAGGATATAAGGTAGGTGTATCATTGATGACTACGGAGGTAATCTTCTGAGCAAACTCTATTTATGAAATAAAAATTTATTTGAATGAAAGAATAATGACTTGGGATAACTTATGAGTGTTTAATCATGGGTGATAATTGCCCAAATAGAAGATATGAGCATATTATCATTTTCTATTTATTCTACTAAAGGGATAATTTTTATGAAGTATATTGAACATCTGGTCTTGTTAGAAATGTTGATACTCTATTTTAGATATTTAATGAAGTTATAAATGAAGTTGAGCCTGAAAACAATGTACAATTCATTATTGACAATGATTATGCTTATAAAGCACTTGAAAAAAGTTATAAAACAAGTATAATTCTTTTTGTTGAACTCTTTGTGTTGCACATTGTTTTGAACTGATATTGGAAAATATAAAAGACGCTAGATACTTTCTTATCATTAATGAAATTGTGTAAAAAGTAAGAAAAAAAGGGTCAAGTTCATCTATAATTGTGTATGGGTCCTGAATTTAATAAGAAAAGCTTTCAAAAATGGAAGGAATTTGTATCGTTTCTGCTATTACAATATTTACAACTAATTTCTTAGCACTTCAATGCTTTGTTCTAATGAAGGAGCTGAAACATATGTTTATAAGTGATAAATGGGTTGCATAACAATACGCTATATTTAATACCAAAATTGATGTTTTTATAATTAGACTTAAAGATCATAAATTTTGGTCATAATATCAATTTTTCATTCAAGTTTATGAGTCTTTGGTGAGAGTAATTCGTCTAGCTGATAGTGATGAGAAGGCAACAATAGGTTACTTTTATGATGCCATTGAGAGGGAGAAGGAAGCAATCAAAACCAATATGAAAATTTTCTTTATATACACCTTATATTTGCGTGATGAAATCAATTTGGAAGTGGTATTCCAAAATTGTAAGGTTTGTAACTCAAATTTTGAGTCATGTATGAGTGCAACAGAGTATGCATGGAATTGGAACACATTTAAATTTATCAATTCCAAGAAAAGGAAAAATTGGAACACAAAAGATTGAACACGTAATGTTTTTTTATACAACTTAAAGCTTTAAGAAAGATATGTTATTATTCATTTTTAAGTTGAATATAATTTTTTGTAATTTCTTAATAAGTTAAGTTTATTTATTTACTATGACTCTTAATAGAACAAATAGTTCTATATATCCAATTTGCTTTAACCATATCGATCTTTTAGTAGATTAAGTTTATGATAAACTAATTTTAATAAATGAGATTGACTTGAAAGATAATCTTGAATAAAAAAGTATTGACATATCATTTAATGCAATGAATTTGAATGATAATAATGACGAGACTCTTCTCAATGGTGATGATTTTATATCAAATGAAAATTGGCGTCAATACGAATTGAGCAGATGTTCAATTAAATGAAGTTCTAGATCTTTCATTTCTTCTTTTTTTTAATTTCATTTGTGCCTTATGCATATGTTAAATTATGTATATGCACTATAAATATAAAATTTTTAATTATAAATATTTTTGTTTCAGGTTCCATTAGTACTTGGTTGTGAAACACGAACTCTTGTTGTAATATTTATAGAGTTTCAGACCTTTATTATTGTTACTATATGATGTTTTGATATAATTATTCTTTATTGTATGATGAATTATAATATTTTAATTACTTTACATTATATGTATAATAATTAAACAAACTTTTAATTTTTGACATTAAGAAGGAAAAAGGTAAAGGGTCAAAATTATTTTTTGTTTGCTTTTGCTTAGAGAGAGTATAGTGACCTAGTGTAAATATTGGATTTTGAATCTGACTTCGGCTTAATCCATATTGATTGACTACCTATAGTTGTTATTTTAAATTTATATTATTATAATTCATAACAGTGGTGTTAACAAAATGAAAAAGTTTGAATGAAGTTTTGGAATATTAAAAAAATAAATTATGACAGATGTCATGTCACTATTGAACTAATAAAATGTTCGGAATTGAGCTTAAATTTTAAAATGTAAATAACTCAGTTGCCAGGAATACAATTGGAAGTAACGTTTTATTTGTTTCTGGAAATTGAGTACAGATCCCTCTGGTTGGAAGGATCTTTAAGGTGATTTCTATGTATCCCATTGGGCATTTCCTGTTTCCAACAAATGAACAAATGATCTAACTGTACAACGGGGCAGGGCCATGCAGGCAATCTTTTCTTTGAAAGTTTTTCAAAAATAAAATAAAATACTAGCCCTTCTCAAACATATGAAGGTGGCATATCCTGCAGCATTTGAATAAATGCCACGGGAAAAGATACATGCCATCCACATTTCCATATACATGACAGACAGAGGACGAGGTACAACTCGAGGAAATTCCCCAAAAAGCATAATCTGCTTACTCGTGTAATCAGATCCAGTCGCATTCTCGATTGACTATAGTCTGCAAGACACTACCCGTTCAAAACTTCGTTGTGCCCACAATTGAACAAAACTTACTATTTACATCTTCGTTACTCTTCCTAGAGTTCCACCTCATGAAGATCATCTCCAGATTCGCCGCGATTAATGGGCACATGTGTCATTGGAGGGCCATTGGACACAAAAGATGATGGAGACATGCCCAATGACTCTCCTAAAGACTTGGTTTCTGCCATCCTAGGAAGGCTAGATGAAACATTCAAACTTCCACCCCATGATGCTGTTCGCCGTGAATAATATGACGCAGGGCCATCGCTTTTTGTGCTCTCTTCCTTTTTTGTGATGTTATCCATGCTTGGGAACCTCTGCATGGTCATTGATGATATAGATGCCGAAGATGCATAAGAGTCTCCCAACGCAGATGTTGAAGGATTTTCTTTGCTTGCAGCTTCTCTCTGCACATCTTCTGTTAAATTGTCCACTGAATTTTCCACTGAAGGCACAGGTGCTGGAACAAAAAATTTCTGATTTGCAGCAAAAGGTTTAACAGATGGTACCAAAGGTGACTTGAACAAGTTTGTAGAGGTTCCTCCACCTTTGTTAAAGGTGTCAACATACCTGAGCATCCATAAATCTCTTAGTGTCCAAGATATCAAGCTGATCATTTACTTATGAAGTAATAAAGAACAAAAATAAGAAATACAAAGGCTTGCAGACTACCTTGCTCGTACACCCATACGCCCACGAGCCGAAAATTGATTTGTTGTAGTTGGAGTTGGAGTCTGATTTGAGGCGGTTGGAATTGGTGTGGTCCCTGAAATATGTTCTGATGGAGAGGGACTCTGAAACGTAGGACCCTGATCAGGGGGGGATGAATCATGCTTCAATGCAGATTTCAAGTTGTAGTCAGATGTTCCATTCTGGAAAGCTCCAGTCATAGGGGGAGGTGGCAAAGCTGCCTCTTCTGCTGGGGGTTCAGCACCTTCCTCCGCCCATCTCTTAAGTTTTTCATCATAATAGAACCTGTTCTTCTCTCCCAATTTAGCCTTTAAAAAAGGAGTAAAAAGATGTAAACAAGTAGGTTTGTGATGAAAGTATAAATTAAAACAAAATCACAAACAAAAGGTAAACCTGACGATCACTGCGAGGTCCTAAGACTAGCCCAACAGTCTTCTGAAGAAGCTGGGTACCAAAGCCAAATCTGGCAAAACGAGATCCCACAGCTGAACCTGATGCATTACCTTGTGCACTGGATGATATCCCATCCTTTGATGAATCAACCTGATTCTACTCAAAGTCAGATAGGCCTCAGCAATTTTGTAAACAAGAAAGAGGTGAATCAGAAATAAATATGAAAGGACAATTTAACTGTATAAATAAAATTCACACCTGTCGTGGACTTCTACTGAAGTCTGGCTCAGAAACACTTCTATTTTGGACAAACATTCTATTGCCAGCCCATTCAGTTATAGGTTCCATTGATGCAGAAGGAACTAACGATGACATTGCCATCGTTGATTGACTAGCTGTTACTCTAGCAAGCTCATAATGCTCATTGCCATGCACAGTTGCATGTGATCCTGATGGTGCAGGTGGTGGAAGACCCCCAACTACACGATGTGCAGTGCTATCAAAAAAGTTGAGTAATTTACCTACCAACTTTGCAGGAGCCAAATTGGTAGCATAGCCACCCTAAAAAGAAGTGTATTTGTGATCAGCAGATCACCCAAAGTAAACCCAAACACACACACACACACACACACACACAGAGAGAGAGAGAGAGAGATGCCTGCTGATGAGTTCTAATCCTCTCTTCAAGAGACAATAGTAGTTGTTTCCATGTCTCTACTTCAGCAGTTCGGCCAGTTTTCAGAGATTTTAATACTGCTTGACAATACCTGAAAAAAATTGCAAAGCTCAAAACTCCGATATAACAGTTAGATAAATCATTAAACATGGAGATTATTCACTACTTACTTCAATGAATCTGAAACTTTGCCCACTTCAGCTAGCATATAAGCATATATGAGCTTATAAGGCTGAAAGGGAAGCAAGATAAACTGGGAATTACCAAGTACCTTCGAGTATTCATAAAGTTCAGTTCTCTGTCCACATATTAGCAAAAAGCACATTAGGATTTCCTCAAACAACCCTTGAACAAGGTGATCTACACTTGTCTTGTTTTCCTTCTTGATGTTTCTTTTATAACCAGAACTAAGAATAAATTCCAGAAGCACTTAAACCATGAACTGCAAGCAAGCACACAAAAGATACCAATACGGCATACAAAAAACTAATATTTTAAACATTTAAAAAGAAAAAAAAATAATACTTAAGAGCACCTGAATAGCCTCTGGACTAGTATATGTCCTAGGATGCTTCAAGTGATCTGCTCCAACAAGGCATAATCTTGCACTGTCTGAATATGACTCAAAGTTGGCTTCAGCAACTAAGTAGCAAATGTGTGCCGCAATTATCTGAGTCGTTACCCCCGTAAAAATTTCAAATATAGGCTTATAAAAAGGGCAGGTAAGTTCAGGACATTCACAACCAATATACCTCACTTCTATCTTTCCATAGGCAATCTCCAAGATGAATAATAACAAGCTCATCATTCTTAGTCCTGTTAGCAGTTATCACAGCCAAATTCTCTTCCCAATCATCAAGCATGCTATTTGCTCCCACCTGTAGTTCACAGGTCAACACAGATAAGCATACCGGCGCATAACTGAATACATTGTTCTAACAATTTGAAAGAGAAGAATGTAGCAATTTTTCCAGGAAATTCAGTAAAGAATTGTGAAAATAGATGGAGATATTGGAATCTGACAACAGTATATCACATATGCATTCACAAGATCCTAGTAACAGAAATTGGAGAAACTACAGATTTCTAGGTACAAAGCCAGCAAGGCAAACAGAGTATAGCCATCAACAATGTTCTTCTACGGTTGTAAACTCTCTCAGTTAACTGCAATTAATCTACAAAATTATTGGTTGCTACAGGTCATTCCTTCAAGGAGGAAGGATTGATAACATAGAATGACTCTTACTAATACAGTAACATAGGATGGCAGGAGGACCCTTCACACGTGAATATATCACCTGTACAGGCTGTGGCGTCATATTTAAGACACCCGGAATAACAATGCCAGCAATGGTGTCAGCAGCAAATACATCTGCCGGTTGCCCTGCAATTAGCAAGCATAGTGTCCTCAAAGGTGATCCTGCTACCAAGTGGTGAAGTGCCATTTGCCTGACCGTATCAACATAGAACTGCAATTTACAAATGGTAATCATTGTAGCCCCAATATTGTTTTGCAGAGTGCTGAGGAGAGAGAATCTCTGTCTTCTTCAAACATAAACTAACTAAATAAATCAGGTGACCGGGTATAACAGATAGAAGACCTGATCACCAAGCTGTGAGGCAAGAACAAGGGCCGGTCCCCAAAGCTGACCTTCTTGTGCACATTGCAAAGCCTCTTTTTTTCTACCAGATACTAGAAGATTTTGGACTTCAGAAGCAGTTGCCTAAGGAAAACAACAGAATCGTTTAGACAATAAAGGATTCCCAAAATAAAAGAAACCTTTCTGTAATTGATGGGATACCCAAACTTGTCCTTCAGATGGCAAATTTTGCACGCAGTGGCTAGGAACACCATACTCATTGAACTGACTGTCATTCCTCTTAGCAGATGCAAAAAGTTTCGCAATTGCTGATTCTGGAGTGTCACTCTCCTATCAAGATACAAAAAAGATAAAATACCAAATTTAAAGTCATTAGTCTCCATAGATCACCCTTCAAAGAAGTACTGCATGGCTTGGACCAGAACCCAATTACAGAAAATTATATATGTACCTGAGGATTAGGGATTCCTAAGGGTGTAATCAAATAGAAGAACAAACTAAAAAGATCCCAAATGGAACATATATAGAAATTATACATGTAACAGAGGATAGGGGATCTCTAAGTGCATATAATCAAATAAAAAGAAAGAAATATTAAAAAAAATCCCAAAAGAGTGAAAATTTTGAAAAGGAAAATTAATTTACAAGCATTACCACCACTATCATCATCACCACACTCTTTACAATCTTTATCAACAAAAGATGATTATAAAACACAGCATGGGATGTGCAAGAGATGTTTTAGGTGGCTCAGGTGTACATAAGCGTGTTGATCTCCACTCTTTCTAGTTTGAAGGCCTTCTGCCTTATAATCAGTCATTTTACTCTGTTCTAGCCTAGTCTCTGTCTTATAATTCAGATCATTCAGACAGGAAACAGAGTGGCATAATGAACATTCACAATAGAAGATGGCTCTAAGACGAAAGGAATAACAAACACAATACATCATGGTGCCTTTGTTGGGAAGGATTAGTCGTTACAGAGCGTCTAGCCCTAACCTTAGGAATATCCAGGCCGTAATTCTCAAATTCCTCATCCTGAAGGAAAGGTCAGCAGTAAGCTAGTCTACAGCCGGCCTATTAAATTAATTTAGGAAAGGTCACCTGAAAATCATTTGTTTTTAAGGTGATTCACAATTATAACAATAGAATCCAACGGTCTGTTCCTGCTTAAAATTTGGCTTCCATAAATAGATATCTAAAGCAATACGCGGAAGCTCCAGAAAACTACAGATATAATGAAGGATTTTGTCCAGATAGGACAGAAGAAGTACGTGAATTACCTTGACAGAAGCATCAGTGCCAAAAGGATATCGAAGTTTTCCATAATGCTGACATGCTATTTTAAGCAAAGAGAGAAGCAACCGCAAAGCTTCACCTTTTCTATGATCCATCTCAGATAATTCAAAGCTAGCTATCCTCTCATCAATCCACTTATTCAACTCTTTACTTCCAACATTCCCACCCACCAATGGACCTGGAAAGGACTGTTGGCAAAGGGCATGAAAATAATTGTATGTGTCCCCTCTAATGCTTGAAGCATTTTCACCATTTCCAGGGACAACCTCCATCAAATTCAGAACAGAAACAGAGCCTCCGACAGGTTCCTTTTAGATGGGATCAAACAAGAAAAACAAAATAACATGATTAACAATTATGAAATACAAAGTTTAGGAAACTACAATAAACTTTTCTCAGGATTATCTTTTCTTTCTCTCATTTTTCTCCACGAGAACATCATCACTCAACTATTAAGTGATGTGAGACAACACAAAGAGAAATAGAGTAGATAAAGAAGATAAAGGGAAGGGAAGGGATGCAAATAAAGTTTCATCTATTGATATTTTAGTAGTTAAAAGGATCTCTACAAAAGCAGGGAGGGAAGCATTCAATAGCCTCACCTGGTTTCCAAAAGATGAGCTCCCAAAAGAATTACCATTTTTCATTACAATCAATTTTCCACCAAAGCCAAATGTAACCAAGGCATGTGGTGGACGGCCAGCAGATGATCCCCCAATGCCAGAAGAATACTTATATTGCTGGTTTCTCTGAAAAGATTGCTGGGAATGGTTTAATTGCTTCTGACTGCTAAAATAATCTGTTGAAAAGTTCATTAGCTCATTTTGGGTCAAATTTCCCTGCTTTAACTGTTGACAGATGTTACCACAAGGTACAAACTCTTGTGATCCAGTAAACCCATTAGCCTCAACATGACTACCTTTCTCATTAGATGGAGCTGTCCCTAACGAACTGAATGATTTATGCTGTTCCACATGGTTGCTCATGGAAACATCTGATACATAGGAATTCAGTGTTTGTGTTCTTTCACCAATATCTTGAACAGCATTGGACTTAGCAACGGTATCTGGTTGCCAAACATTCGGGGCCTGGTTATCGTAGCTATCATTACTAGCATAGCCTTGCGGCACATAGTTTTCAGCTTGTCCATAGTTGGCATAGGTACTGCTATACATATCATTACCATTTTTAGAATACGATCCACTGAAAGCAAAACCATTCTGACTATGGTGATCATGACCTTGAACTACCGTTGATTCAACTAATGCTGTGTAGCTTTCAAGTGTGCGCCATTCTTGAGCAATTGTGTCATAATACCAACCAGGATAATTGGGGTCAAAAGCCATATGGGCTGGATAGGCATTATTATTACTCTCCTGTGGAGCCTGGTTCCAGTAAGATACACTTCCATTCGTACTGCAGTCAGACACGGTTCCAACCACAGACTGTAAACTCTTCTGTAAATAACTTACTTCTGCATTTGCATCAGAAACTGCTGCACATTCCCTACGGGAACTAAAATTATAATCTCCTTGCGCACCCACTGTCACATCATAATTAGCTATTTGGAACCACTGCCCGGTATTGGTATCATACTTCCACCCCGGATACATACTATCCCACTTCTGATTGTCATACGTATCCTGCTCACCCACATTGCCCTCCATGGTTCCCCCATAAATCTGAGTGTCCTGTTGATATTGCTCACAACTAGTTGAATTCTCCGATCCCTCAGCAATCTTATTCTCTTTAGTAGCACCACTGTCATTAACTTTACCACCAAAACCCCCTGAATTGTCACCTAGATCGTTGAAAAAGTCTGAGTAGGAACCAAATTTGTGATCTCCCTCCTGTGAGGTATCAGCATAAAATGAACTCCATCCAATCTCCTGCACCCCTGATTTCAACAAAACATTACTTTCACTCATTGCAAAATCCGACAAACCGTCTGATCTAATTCCATCATTGTTTGAATCAATTGCACTCTGACAGGGAATCGAATTCAACAAATCCAACGTATTACTTAGCGCTACCCGATCTTGAACAGAACCAGTTTCATTTTTCCCACCAAACCCCCCATCAACAACATTATCATCAACACTCAGATTAGCAAAGGCCTTGGCCTCATCAGAATCACTGCCTTCGGTGAACTTAGGATCAACGGAATCGGAATTGGTGGGACCAAAATCATCATCCACTAATTTATCAAAGAAATCTTCGTCCGTCTGATCCTCCATCACAACCAATGGAGGATTTGAAGCCATAAACTAAACGATCTACGAAAAAAGACCTTCCAATTTCACCCAATTCGCCTCTCTCACCTTATCCAAAAAGCTCGAATTGGAGTCCAAAACCTCGAGATCCAAACACTAAAACCCAGAATTAAATTCAAAGGAGTGGAAAACCGCCAGAACGACGAGATGTAGGGGTTTTTATAAGAACGAAGGATCTATAGATATCAGTTATGGAACGATATAAAACAGAGGAAAAGAGTGGGAACAAATGGGCTTCAATCCAGGGCATCTGTAGTCAACGGAAATTCATCGGGAAAAACAAATAAAGAAAAAGAAAAAGAACAACTTACAGAGATGTAGCTCATTTTGGAACCACCCAGCAAACCAGAGGAGTTTCCGTTTTCAGCCTTTTTTTTACAATTTTTAATAAATATTTTGACCGTCTGAGTATGACAGGAATGTGACGGAAATCAGGAAAAAAGGAGCTAAGAGGTTTTTGTTGTGAAGCGACAGGTGGACTTCTCTGGCATTTCATCTGATATTGCTCGTAATCGATACTGACACACTGTATGTTTTTAAGTCCGGATAGGTTTGGATTTAGTTATTAATTAGATATTAATGTTTGTATTAAAATTTAAATTACTATTTAATTTGAACTTTAAATTAAATTTTCTACCAGTTCTCCCTTATCTAATTAAACATTTTTTGGGGAAATCTTTATCAAATATTTATTTACATGATAAATAGGCCCAAAAATTAAAAAAATAAATACAATAAAACTCTCTCTCTCTTCTATAACTCCTCATGGTTGCTCTTGCTCACGTTTGCGATAGAGTTTGATATCACCACCTTTCTCGTTCTCGCCACTTTCTCCTGCCATAACCATCATATGGTATGTATGCCTTCTCAGGCAGTTTCGCTTCAGAAGTTACTTGGAATATAATAAAATGGTGTTAAAGAACAAAGATTTTTTTTTTTGGGATCAGGTCCCTGTAAGTGAATGGTGGTTTTGTCGTCAATGTGCATGGCTTGTCGAGAGGGATCAACATCGGTGAAGCACTGGCTGAGATAAGAGCGATAGAGGGATGCGAAGCTGAGGAAAGTGTCATAGCGTGAGTGAGTTGGTTTGAAGGCTACTTAAGGATTAGTTGGGTTAGTGTGGCCTGAGAGAAATTCTTCTATAAATAACCCTCAAGATCAATCTTTTCCTTAACTTTGGACGTCATATTTTTTGAGCACGGTCCAGACGGAATCAACCTAATATAAAAATAAATAATTTTATACCATTTTTAAAATTTAAACCTATAACTTAATTATAAACATATAGTGTTTCATGTATTTTCACTTATAGAATTGTGATGTAAGTTCTTTCATCAGGCCCCTCAGGTTCAGACTGGCGGCCGCTTCCTTCATCCGCATCGTTTACTCTTGATATCTCTATCGCTATAGGAGTAGTGGATGATATAGGGGCGGTGGATGGTATAGCAGTAGGTACGGAAGGTGATGCCTCATTTGTAAGTGTAGTAATTGGAGGGGGAGGAGGTGATTTAGTTCCAGCTGCAGAATGCAACGCTTCACGTGGATAGTAAGTTCCTCCGAATCATTGTCTGAACCTTGGTCACATTTTATCATGTTTTCTCTTTGGTGGCATATTTCAACTTGAAATTCATATTTGATTGAATTTTCTATATATATAACAATTTGATTTCAATATTTTACACAATATATTAAAAGGGAAAATTTTGATTTGTTCAATATAATATTCAATTACAAACACAAATTAATCATTATCATCACTTAAATGTAAATAAAAATTATCTTCTTTTTCTGAAGAATAAGAATCAAACTCAGGCTCCTCTTCAGATCTCTGACCCTCGTCATCCTCTCTAAATGAAATTTCAACATATTCATGAGATGGGTTGTTCAAAGGTTCATTATGGTCATATGTGACAAATGCATTTATTTCATAAACATCTTCCTGAAACGCTTCACTTTCAAGTCTTTGTTCTCTTTTTTTACGTGATTCAAAAACACCTTTAGGTTTAACTTTGCAAGCGGCCAACCAATCTGACTTATCTCGTTACAAGCTAGAAAAAGGGACGTAATACACTTGAATCGCTTTTGTTGCCAATAAAAAAGGTTCAGATTGTCTCAATCTTCTTCGCTTGTTGATTTCAAATAGATTGTATTAGCTATACACTTTTGTACCAACATTTGAAGTTGGATCAATCCAGTCATACTTAAATATCACACTTCGCTTTATTGGCAATGCAAGGTACTCAAATTCAAGTATCTCAATAATTTTACCATAGTAATCCATCAATTCTCCCTGTATGCAAACACTACTATTTATTTTTGCCATGCTATGACCATGATATTCTGTATGATACTTGTATCCATTAATGAAATACACAGGATACGATTAACAGTTCACAGAGGTCCCTTCGCAAGATCACATATGAACTTGTTCTGTATTGGATTTTCTAAGGCCTACACAAAAGAAATTATTAATATTTGTAAGTGAAAACGTACATATTTCTCAAACCATAGAGGAAAGTATCTTCCAACTTCTTTATTAATATCATCTTATGCTTTGTCAGGCATTAGCTCGCTTAACAATTCCTCGTATAATCTAAAAACATTATTATGTATTTCAGTTATGAATAACACTAAATTTCAAAACGTAAATAATCAATTTCAACTTACTACACGAAAGGTTGAACCTCTTGACAGTTCAATAAAATATAACCATGGGCAGCCTCAATTTCTTCTTCTGTTAACATTCTTCTTATTGAACATTCATATGTTCATCTAGGATATGTGAAAAATTAATAAGTTACCATTAGCATCACTCGTTCCTCCCCCATCGTCATTACGATGAATTTTTCTTTCTTTTGTGTGAACATACGGCTCAAAATAATATGAACAAATTGTACTGACTTCCTCCACTAAATAAGCATTACATATCGAACCTTTAACTCTAGCCTTGTTTTAAACATTTTTCTTCAAGTGATGCAAATACATATATTAGTGAATAGGGTTATTATAATTTAGTTTTTAAAACATGTTATTACTTCAATTACAATCATTTTTGTTGAATTACCTCTTAAACGAATACATCCATCGATATTGAACTGGACCGGCTTGTTTTACCTCGTGTGCTAAATGCACAGGTAGATGCTCCATACAGTCAAAGAAGTTTGGAGGAAAAATCCCTTCTAACTTGCACAAAATTATTGGAATTTTCCTTTCTAGTTTTTTTTATTTCAGCTAACTTAATTTCAGATGATGTTAAGCTTTTGAAAAACAAACTTAATTCTGTTATTACTTCGCAAACCTTATTTGGTAGCAACTCTCGAAATGCAATTGGAATTAGTCTTTGCATAAACACATGACAATCATGACTTTTCATCCCAAATAATTTGTACTTCCTCATGTCCACACACCTTGCCAAGTTTGAAATATAACCATCGAGAAACTTTAGACTTTTTAACCATTCACAAAATATTTCCTTTCGTTTTTTGTCCAAAGTGTAACATACTTTTGGATATTTATTGGTGCGAAGATCTTTATGTAACTTAATCCTTCTACAAAAAAGTTACAAATCAACTCGTGATTTTGCATTGTCTTTTATCTTCCCTTCAATGTATGGTATTGAACAAATTGTCAAAAATATTTTTTTCAATATACATCACATCTAGATTAGGACGTATCAAATTAGTTTTCTAATATGGCAAATCCCAAAAGATGCTTTGTTTTCTCTAACTAAAGTTTTTACTAATGCTTTTATTAACTTCATCAGCTTCAAATTTTGTAACTTTCAGCAAGCCTAATTCCTCAATCTCCTGCAATATCTCTTCACCAGCTTTGTGAAGGGGAGGAGGTGTTTTTACCATCCTATTCTTAATGAACTTTTGCAATAATCAATCCTTTCAATAGGCAAACCAAGACTGCTAATAGGTTTCTTCATATTATAAAAACTATCAATCATTGTATGATAAGTAGGCAATGATTCATTATACCATCCAAGAATTTTATCAAAACCATGATCATAAATATGCCCTTCTGAATTTATGTTTAATATTTGAGCAATTGAAGAAAATTGAATCATTGTCTCATAATTTGACCATAATTCTTGGTCAACTGAGTGTAGTAAGTCAAAAAACTGTTTTGCATGTAGGTTTGGTTCTTTTTCAAGATTTTCTATATTTTCTTGAAAGGTATAACGGGTTGCATCATAAACCATTTGCTTGTAAGGATTTTCATTTGCATCTACATTATTTGCTCTAAATCCAATCCCCCCTTCAAACTCATTTAAGTTCACGAACGATTGTACTTCATTACCCCTTGAGGTGTTACAAATCAGTGGTTCCTTATATCGTGTCCACTCAAAATAATTGGAGACAAACCCGTTTCTCAGCAAATGCCCACTCACTTCATCAATAGGAAGGAAACGAATGTGTTTGCACTTTTTACATAGACATTTGATCTTTAGGCCATCCATATATGCAAGTTGAGAATATGCATAATGAATAAAAGCTTCAACTCCCTCAACAAACTCAGGATTAATGAAACCATCAGCTGTTAATCATTTATACATCCAAGATCTATCAACATTACTTATTTATGCAAAACTGTTAATTTCAAACAGTGATTCCATAGTTAGTATCCTTCATGTTCCCTATAGTTTACAAAACGTCTAAACTTTATGTAACATCCCCTAAGTATTAACCAATTGAATTAATCCCCAAAGATTACACCTGTGAATCAAGAAAACAAGTTCTTGTTGTGACTTCTAAACTCATGGTATTTTTCATTGATAAGGCTCATAGGAGCTGCATCACGGGTTATGGGTTAAGATCAAAAATATTTATTAACTGATGATCTTTTTTTCTGTTTGTAATCATATATTTTAGAAGACATTTCAAATATAATAAGTAAAGATAAAATATGAATAATTTGACTAATAAATTAGTGTAACATATAAAAATTATCTAATATGTTTAGAAGAAAATTATTATTTTATTAAAAAAGATGCATGTAAAGATTCGCACATGAAAAGCAAAGAGAACCTAATCAATTTAGAGAGCAACAATGAAATAACCCATTGACAAAATTTAGATATTTGGACCTATAAGTCAAACCCATCCTATATTAATTCATTGATAAACTAAAGTTCATATCACAAACAAGTTTCGGTTGGTGCAGGCCATTTTCATTAAAAATGAAGGAAGTTCAAATGGGAGGTTCAAACCACAAAAAATACACAAATTAAACCAAGTACACAAAACTTAGTAAATAACAAAACTCACATACCTTAACAAACACGTAGAAGAAGTCACTGAAGCACATGAAGGAAGAAGATGACAAAGCTAGAGTGAGCTGATGGCCAAATAAGATAACCAAAACAAATCAAAGAAGACAATGAATTTCAAATCACTACACAAATTGATATAAATTCATATTCAGAAGTCTTAATTATAACATTTGATTGTCGGCATGTCATACAAGAAAATCCAATTATTTGCCTTTTAAAACATAAAAAGGATGATAAAAGTTCTCTTTTCAATGAAGTAAAAAGATGCAAAATGACTATGCTACAAAATATAGAAACAGATACAAATTCAATTAAAATGTGTGGAAAATCATTGTTGACATTGTCAATTAGCAAAGGAAATGAATGTCAAAACTGAATACCTGCTGAAGCTTCTCTTCAATCTCCTTGAAAATAGAAATATTGTCAACAAATGAGTTCCTACAACCAAGAAATAATCAATATGATCTTAGGCATGAACAGTAAGTATTTGAAAGAGATCTTAAATCAATAGGATAAACTTGAAAATATTACTTTTGCATATATATTTTCCACTCAGTTCCTTTAAATAACATCTTAACAATCTGGAGGCAACAATATATACATCTATAACATACTTATTACTGAATAAGCAACACAAAAAATGAAAATCTGTGGCCATGGAGGAACCTGAAACTTTCAATATGAAACATAATCAAGTAAGGCCAATAAAACAAGAAAAAAAAAGTATAATCTAAGCTTCAATAACGTTTTATAGATTCCCATCAAACCAAAAACAGACAAAAAAACTTTTAGATAGAATTCCAGAAATGAGAACATTTACCTTTGATTGTAATATGTCAAAAAAAAAATATTATGGTATTTAATCTAATAATGCGATAGATCCATCCATTATTGGAAAATAACTACAAACAAAATAGAAAGACAGCTTGATGGATCAATGTACAAACAATTTTTAGTTTTGACCAGTTAGATTTTCCATAAATATAACATTAAAATACATGACTTTTTTGATTACTTATTTGTTGAAACTAACTAAAAGAATTGTCATATCCTTCTAAAGAAAGAGATTGCTTTCATATGCCTAGTTGACTCTTAAGCAATCAATCGTTTTTGGTGTAAGAGAGTGGATGCTATATAATATTAGAACTCACAAAGTTTATCTTTTTTCTTTTCTGAAATTAAAATAATAGCTTTATGTTGCTTTCTTCCATATTAAAGTGTCACAAATGCTAACATCACGCGGATAGACATGTACATACGACAGTGGAATAAGAGATTATCAAAATCATAAGAATTATTTGGCTTGCATGGCAACATCCACTTTATTGAGAATGACGTCTTCCAATATCAAATGCTGATAGCACCTACAAATTATTAGATAGGACATTACTTGCTCAATCCTTCCTACTAAACTACAACTTTAAACCAAAACTAAAGGTAGACTTAAAGACCAAAAAAAGATCTAAAATAAAAAAAGGCTTCTAGAGCTACCATTTCAAGCTCTTAATGTTATTGATCATATGGAATGTGAGAGGGCTTAATTGCTCTAAAATTCAACAGTTAATATAAGATTTTATTAGTAGCAAAAAACTTTGTCTTGTAGGTCTCTTCGAAAAAAATAAAAGCTAATCCTTATAATAAAGGATTATGGTCTTTTAGGAAGAATTGGAGATTAATATTGAACCACTATCAAGACCATGTTTATGGGTTAAGGACAATAGTTTATAACCCCAATAGAGTTAGAATTCTTCAACCCACATCCACTATCCAACTTGTACACATATCCTTAAACATCACGCATTGTCCAACCACTATCAACTTCACATTTGTATATATAGTAAATCATGCCTTTTAAAGAACCACACTTTGGAAATACCTAATACAAAATTTCCTCTTATGTGATTTCCTCTTTGATAATCCAAAGTGATTTCAATAATACTATATACTCACAATATTTTGAGGAATGGGATGCATGCTACAAGCACTTAAGTTTTAAGTTCAAGGATTATATGTCACAAATAAAGTGCATTAACCTTAATTGTAGTTCAAATCACTATATATGGTCTAACAAGCACAATGGCAAATGGATAATGAGAATGAAACTATATAGAGCATTAATCAATACCTAATGGATGATTGAATTTCCTTTTAATGATGCTTACTATGGAAACAATATTTATTTTGATCACTCTCTAATTGAAATCTATAACCTACGCATTCACAAGATTATAACCTCTGCATTTAGATTTAATAAATATTTGATTAGTCTAGTAAGATTTGAGGAAGTAGTTGCCAAACCAAACCAAACCAAGATATCATCACTATTATATCAAGATGGGAGCATAATTTGGAAGTAAAAGGAGATCAATCAAAAAGATCCAAGATAATTTTAAATACTAATGTTTTCAATTTATATTATTATATAGAGTTAGAGGATGCAATGTACATGGTCATGAAGGTAGAAAGGCAACTTAAAAAAAGAACAAACAATGGAGTAAAGAGGATGACAAAGCTCCAAAGATAAAGCATGAAACATTCACACCACCAATGTAAGCATTAAGCTGAGAAAAAGTTAAAACCAATTCCACTTCAATAACTAAGAATTAAGATGAAAGCAGATTCCACTCCAACAATCATCCATTATCCATGATCATGTCTTCATAAGATGGAAAGTGGAGTTTACATTAGATTAGAACGAAATGTGAGTCAAGGCAAGTTAATTTGAAGATAGACCAGGGTATAGAATATGTGGAGACTCAATAAACTTTCGGTCAATAAGAGTAGAGTATACAATGTCTACTATATAGCACAAATAGACCATACACAAGCATGCTTCGAATAGAATTCATCAAAAGTGTTATTACACAGTAAAAGAAAGAGAGGAAAACAAAATGTAAAAAGCACCAAAATCGCATGCTCATATTTACACAAAAAGTTAACAGAAAAATAAACCCACAAACATCAATCTTTCAAATACCATAAGAAACGAACCCACATTAAACTTAAAAACGTGCGTACTTGATTTCAAGTCCAAAATGTTCTCATCAACATGGCATCGTACACCCAGTAACCACAAAATGAGTATGCACAAAATTGTAAGCAGAAATCCAAATAAAGGACAGGAATGTTAATAAATTCGACTTACTTGATCCCACCCTCACAATAAGAAAGCTGAAAAGGACAACGATGAGCGACAACGAGGAGAAAATAATGAGCGATGATGAGGAGAAGATGAGGAACAGCGAGGGAGGAGAAGATGGTTCGAAAACACGGAGGAGAAAATGAGGGGGGAAGGCTCAGATGGGTTTATTCCCGACTGAAAACGGCGTTGTTTGATTTTTTAAAACTATTAATATGAAGATAACAACGGAGTGACTAAACCGTCAAAAATTCACCTACAGAATACATTACCATTGGTAAACCCCGACGCTTCAGCGTAAATTTATAGACAGAGCGGTTATACCATCGAAAATTCACTGACAGATCTATGTTACATCGGTAAACCCCGACACTAGTTTATTGTTGCAAATATTCCCGCCTAATTTACCGACGACTATGACTTTTTTGTTGCTATATTCCATCGACAAATTTGTGGGGATATTCTCCCTCCACCTTTACTGATAGAAATTTTGTTCGTCGCAAAATGAAAATTTTCAAGATAGTGTTACTGACGGATATTGATTTTTTGTCTCTAATTAGCTACAGTATTTGTTCCGTCGCTAATTTTCCGCCGATATTTTATCATTTTCTTATAGTGTATACTTGTTCATTTTGCCATGCTTGTTTGATTTGTGGTCATCGTAATAAGCATATAATTGTCTGTTAAAAAGAACAAAAGACAATGTATGAGTTGTGTTCTCTTATTTACTTACATTTGGTTTATTTTTCAATAGATGAATATATGGAGAAAATAAAAGAGTTCAACCTAGTTAGTAGCTAACCCAGTTATCACCTAGGCTTCACTTTCTAGTGCTAATTTTCTGAGAACTTTTGTTGTTAATCCTTTTTTTTATAACCAGGTAAATGATTGTTGACTGTTCTTTTTCTACTTTTTATTGTAACTTTTTTTTTATTATTCATATTTATGCTCTCTTGTATATACAAAGTGATATAGAATTTTTTTCTATTTCTTTGATAAAATATAATAACTTATTCAACATTATCTTCTTGTACTCCTTTGCCACTTCTGGTATACATGCAACCTTGTTTAGGGATAAAAGTTACTAATCCAATTATTACCCTTCCAACCATTGATGGGTTGCGTTGTATATTTATTTTGGTTGGATCTTGGCTCTTACTCTTTATAAGGACCTAATAACTTTACATAAAGATGAAACTAAAATTTGAAATTACTTGTTGGTGTTTATAAGAAGCTAATAAATATAACGATAAGAAGGGGAAAGGAGAGAGAAAACAGATGAGAGATTGAGAAATTTTATTGTATTTATTTTTCAAATTTTTTGGGCCCATTATGTCACATAAGATAGACATTTGAATGTTTATGAAATGTTAAAGTTTCTTTTAAATGTTTAGAAACGTTTTAGTATAAATTGAATTTTAATGAAAATGTTAGGATCCAATTTGACCCTTTTACCTTTAGTTAAAGGAAGATGAAGTGCTATGAATTTTTAAAAAATTACTTGTTAAAGGATGATGTGCTATGAATTTTTTAAAAATTACTAATACTCCCTCTATTCAAATAATTTATTAAATAAAAAGTAATCAAGAATAAAAGTTTTTATTGTTTAAAATTAAATTAAAATTAATAAAATATCATAATATAGATAACAAATATATTTTTGAATTTTAAAACTAATCCAAATTTAAAATAACTATTAGATTTTAATCAATTTATTGTAAAATAATATAAAAATAATTATTTATATTGAGATAAATATTAAATTAGAAATAGAATCTAAAAATGACCAAAAAAGGAGTTGCAAAATGGTACATAAATATAAAAGTGTTGATTTTTAGATAATATACAAAAGGAAAGTAAATTGTTTGTATTCACTTTTTATTCTATTTGTAAATTAATGAAAGCATTATTTATTAGAAATGATCATTGATATATGATAGTCACAAAGTAATCATAATAATAATTAATTTATTTTATTAATTATTGCAATTTCTATAAATCTATAGAACTTAAATGAAATTAAGTTCAAGTAGAAATAAATAAGATCACAGTTAATCACCGTCAATTTCTAATTTAATCCAAGAGTCTAACAATTACTTTAAATCAAAACAAAAGTATAAATATCAAAAGGTTAGTTACCAAAAAGAATTCAAACTTTCGTCAATTTTTCAATTATAACCTGAACTTTAAAAAGTAGCAATAAAATACCTAAACTTTCAATTTGTTTTAATTCTAGCACAAATTTTAAAAAGTGACAATAAAATGCTCAAATTTTAATTTTTTTCACTTCTAGCCAGACGTTATTTGTTATTCTCTCGATGTCTTCAGCTCTTTTTTTTTGTTTGTTCTTCTAACCCTCCAAATCACTCTCACATTATAACGTACTGCACCAGTAAGCTCTTTGTTTTTTATTGGTTCTCTTGATGCCTTTAGTGTGAGGGCGTTGAAGCTATGTAATCTAAAAATTAAAGAGTGAGGGCGTCGAGAGAACAAATTAAAAATGAAGGAAAAAACTAAAATCAAGGCTTAAGGTCGTTAGGGCTACGTAATCTGATTTACGTCATTTTTAAACAACAATGTCGTTTTAATTATAAGATTAAAATGACATCGTTTCATTAATCTTCATTTGTTGTGTTAATTTTGGCTTACGTGTATTAATAGTTAAGGTTTTTGAAACAAGTGACAAGTTACGTCAACAAACTTGCAGAAACATTAATGTCAGGCTAAAATTGAAAGTTTACGTATTTTATTGCTAATTTTTGAAGTTCGGGCTAGAATTGTAAAAAAATTAAAAGCTTAGACATTTTATTGCTACTTTTTAAAGTTCGGGTTATAATTGAAAATTTGACGAAAGTTTAGGCTTTTTTTGGTAATTAACCCATATCAAAATGTAACAAAGAGATACTAAAATTAATGCTAATCAAATAACATTGAAATGACTAAACATAAAATATCGAATTGTCTCCCAATAAGTGCTTCTTTATAAGTCTTTTAATTGGACTCATTACTTAAGCATTTTGCCTATCCTAGACGACATATAGCTTGCAAAAATCACACTTAAACTCATTGGTATCACCTCCTAAGTATAACTTTAACTAGTGTCAATTAACTTTAAACATGACTTGATCTTAATGCATGATTTATACGGTTCTATAAGGGTCCTGACCATTTAGATTTAAGCTTACTCAAGAATAATCAAATTTAGGAATTATAATATAAGATCTATCTACTGATTTAAACTCCTTAGCATGTTTTAGATGTTGGTTATGCCTCTTTTTTGTCTTATTCTTTTATTTCCTCAAGTTTTTATTTTCCCTAGTGTTCTCTCACCTAGCTCATTGATTTGTAGTATGCATTTGTCACCTACATGATCTAAATCATAGTTAAGAAATTTTATAGTCTAAAATGCTTTATGCTTTAATTCCACCAACAAATGACGGAATTTTCCATAAGCTAGTCTAAACATCATGGTGTAAATGGCTATTTTGTAAGCAGTACTATAGGTCTATAAAGTATCATCTAACTTTATAAACCAATCTTCACTTGAGTGCTCAACAATCTTTTCCAACATCAATTTTAGCTTCCTATTAATTCCTTTCACTTAGACACTAGTATGAGGATGATATGGGTAAATACTTTATTTGTAACACCAAACATTTAATTACTTTCTCAAAATGATGGTTACAGAAGTATATGCCCTTGTCTGTAATTACAACTCTAGGTATTTTAAATCAAGTAAAAAGCTTCTTTAAGAACTTAACAACTTCCTTAACATCACTAGTAGGTAAGACTTGAGCCTCTACCCACTTTAAGACATAATCAACTTGACAGGTGTAGTTTATACTATGTTTTACTAGGTGTTTCAGTATAGTTATAGGTATTTATTAGATGATTGTCGAATCTATAATCTTTGAATTGTATTAATGTGAGTGTTTGTTTATATTATAAGTGTTTGTGTGATTTAAAGCATGTTTTCAATCTTAATTTTATGCTTCTTGCTGTGTTTGTTAGTGCTGGAAATTAAATAAGTGAATAACAACGAAGTTGGACATGCATGGAGCTGCATGGTAAGGTCACGATCGTGATAGAAGAGTTTTTCCCAAAGTCACGGTTGTGACTCTCAATGTCATGATTATGACAGAGGCTTCTCAGATGTAACTTTTTCTATCTGTTTTAGAGTTTGGAGGTATTTTCGGAATCAATCAAAGGGAGAAAATCCTAATTACACCTCCCAAGACCCTAAGATACTATTTAAGAACATTAAGAAGCCTAAAAAATGTTGTTGATCTCCTTGATTATATTCGTTTGCCATTGTTCTTTCAATGATAGGTGTTTTTGTCTTTCTTTTAAAATGCTCCATTTTTTGGTGATCAAAATGGTGCGTTTTGATCTTCTTCAAATCTAAAACTACAAAATTTTATAATATACATAGATTTGGTTGGGCAGAGCATGTGAACACATTGTGAAGAACTTAGAGATGTGGTTTTCAGTGTAGTGATCATAGTAATAAACAAAAGGAGTTGAAGCATAGCAAAGAACGATCATAATTTCTCTAGAAAATTAGGAGTAAAACACAACTTTTAATACTTTTTATAGAGGGTCTCAGATACTATATTAGAGAAAAAGAAAGAGAGAGTGAAGAAGAAATTCTTATTCATTACATATATCAATAATTACAAGGAGAATTATTTATACATGTAATGACATAATTTATGAAATATCTTTTAATGTATATTAATTACATATTTAAACATCCGTTAATTATATCCCTAATTATCTGCTGATAACATTTACATATAAATGAGCGTTAACTACCATGAATATGTTAACAACTAAGATTTAAAAGTGAAAATATAGGTCTTGTTTAATCTGAAATCTACCTAATATCCAAATGCATAAAACCAGTAACTGATATATAAGCAAAAGAAATAACAAATCTATAATTTGGCTTAGGGAGATAAAAGCCATTTCTTATCTTATAAGATTCTAACTTGTTAAGCGAATGACACAGAAGATTATTCTAAAAGTTTTTTCAATGTAAGGATAAATAAAAAAAAACAATCTTTATGAATTGATTATGTATCAACAACCTCGTTATCATCGGTGGTTAACAATCACATCATGGGGTTATTAAATTTTGCCATATTTCAATATAATTAAACTGGTTCAATAATTGGTAAAAGAGATCGATGAGAAACTAATAATTACTGCTTGGCTTGAGATGGCCATTTGTCTTTTCTTTCACTTTACTTCAGAAACTAATATTCTCTTCTTTTTTTTTTTTTTTGAAAGACGAAACTAATATTCTCATGCATTTAGCAATATCAAAAACTTCAGTTCTTTGCAATGTACCACGGGAAAAGGGCAAATGGGTAGCCGTTATCTTTCACTTCATGCCTAGCCTAGGCCAGTGACTTTGAGAACTGCAGGATCTAGCTGTATCTGACGCCAATAGATGTACCGGAAATAAGCCTCGGAGATGTCAGTATAAAAGTTACCTGTTCGTACCTTTTACAATTCCAAGTTTCCAACTCAAAAAGACGAAGTAATTAACCCCTTGCGTAAAACCTTTCCGCATCAGCAGAACCTATTAATTATCAAAAGCTAAGACTTGCTGTGCGAGACAAGAATCCCGCAAGCAACTTGAAGAAGAAACTTTTTTTTTTTCCAACTGTGGCACCGAAATCTCTATAAAAGGCCAAAAGATCATATGCTGCTTCATTGGGTTACAGTGCAACATTTCGGTTGAAAAGCTTTCATGGGCCACCTGCTTTTT
This sequence comes from Erythroxylum guanchezii, assembly GCA_025629825.1. Classification (NCBI taxonomy): domain Eukaryota; kingdom Viridiplantae; phylum Streptophyta; class Magnoliopsida; order Malpighiales; family Erythroxylaceae; genus Erythroxylum; species Erythroxylum guanchezii. The sequence goes on along the minus strand of JAOTAX010000005.1, from coordinate 15,812,038 downwards.
TATCATAAGTATGTATTCATTCACTTTCCACAATTCACGTCTCATGATCTTTCACACTTAATTAAGACAACTTACTATTAAATTGAATTTATTTACTTTCCAATTCAAGCTCTAAATGCCTGGTTGACTTTGGTTGTCCGTGTAAATATGTTATCATTTGTGACAGAGGTAAGTCAATTTCGTTATTTGCGTCTATAGTACAGGTATTATTATTTTGTAATAACCCTCAACTGTAATTAATGACTTACAATACAAACCATTTGTTCTAGGTGATTTAACTGTTTAAAGTTAACTAATAAGTTTAATTTAATTAATAATATTTTCATTCTCAAATCACTAACCTTCTCATCCAGCCAGAATATAAGTAAACTTTAGGTCAAATGTACATACAGCAAGAACATTTTGTATTAGGTAGTCCTTCCTACCACAATGGTGCATCTGCATTTGACACCTTAACTCTAATGTGAGTTCCATCAAGTGCACCGACACAATCCTAAAACAAGTTCATTATGAATACGAAGTTTAAGTACCTAATAATAACATTTAACAAAGACAATATTCACCTTAAAGTACGGGAAGATTCGAGAAATGTTTGCAATTTTTGATGAAACTTGAGAATCATCAGATTGTTTGAGATATTCGACTTCAAGTGACATGATAGCACGTAAAATAAAGTGAAATTGTCTACATATCGTCTCAATTGAGCAACGGAAAAAGACAACCACTATACGAAATTTTAAATTATGGGATACAATCACAAGAAATGTGATGACCTTTTTTTTCTAGTGAACATCGAACACTATCGTTTAGAAGATCAGTGTTGCGAAGCTTTATACAAAAAAGTAAGAAAGTATCCGGTGTCATACGAATGAGATCATGACAATCCTTACTGTGAGTTTGCAAATGATACATAATTTCTCCTCGAACTTGTTCTTTATATTGAGCTACTAAGTTTTTTTGATTGAAAGACTATACATAGAACTTTGACAAAGGCTAAGAAGATGAATTATATGACATATTAATTGAACGATAGCAACTCGCCTTATCCTATTCCACTCATCTTCTGAATCATCTCCTTCAGTGAATCTCTTATCTAAATTATTCATTTTCTACTCAACATTTCAACATGTAAAACAATGTAGAAAATATCACTATATGTATATAATGTCATTATATGTATATAATGTCTAAACAATATGAAAAACCCATATAGCAACATGTTAATGGTGTATATAAAATTATTAAACAACTACAAAATCTGATTATCAAATTATTATACAACTACAAAATTCATTGCAAATAAAAAAGAGGAAAAAATAATTTAATTGCTTACCAAGAACTGAAAAACTCATATGAGATTGATCCATTAATTGATTAATAAAAACAAAACATAATATTTACTAGTCATAGCAGCAATTTTCGTAATCAGATCAAGGGATTAATCACCCTTACCTCTTTGGTGGGAGTTGTGCAGACGAAAATAAGAAGAAAGGCAGGCGGGAGTTGTGCAGAAGAAAATAAGAAGAAAGGTAGGAGGTTGTGTTCTGTATGGGAATTGTGGCTGAGAGTTTCCTTTTTGTTGAGTTAAATAAGGATATTATGGCAATTTACATATATTAGGGTTATCTTGTCTTGGACTTCTCCCCCTTTCCCACCAATTTGACGGGAAACACATTTGGTTCAAATTTCTCTCAGTTTCCTCTCAATTCTCTCACTTTTTCTTTGCTTATTTTTGTCCAAATGGTGGAAACCAAGAGAAGTTCGGTTCTCTTCCTTTTTTTTCTCTTGCTTTCCTTCAATCCAAACTAGGGCTCAGCGTCCAATTTTAGAATTATTAAAAATGCATTAACTAGGGAGGATAATTTAAAAACTCCTCCAGGTAATGTTGGGTTTGTTAATTCACTAATTTTTAGCTTAATGAATTATGAATTTTAGAAGTTGAAATTAATTGATCTATTTGATTGTAGGCAAGTATTACCTAGTCGATGCAGGATTTATGCTCAGGAGTGAACTAATTGCACCTTATAGAGGTATCTGGTATCATTTGAAAGAGTATTCAGCTAGAGGTCCCGAAAATGCTAAACAGTTGTTTAACCTACGTCATACTTCATTACGTAATGTAGTTGAAAGGGCATTTGGAGTTTTAAAGAAAAGATTTCCTATCGTTGGAAGTTCAAATGAAAAGACATATTCATTTGATGTTCAATGTGAAATTGTATTGGCATGCTCTATCCTACATAAT
>JAOTAX010000005.1:15788010-15809696 GCA_025629825.1 Erythroxylum guanchezii | reverse complement strand
TTGATGTTTATTTTTATGATGCCATGTGAAGTACAGTAGTGATCGTTCGTAGCTCACCCTTATCGTAGGATATGTATCGGTACAACTTACGGGCGTCCCGGTGTGTACCCTGCGGTAAGGGGGCGCTACAGATATGGTGGTTTTTTTTGTTTATTCAGCTAGCTTTTATTTTGTTTAACTTGTGGTGATGTTTATTTGCAGATCTTTTGTTATGGAGGAGTCATGGCTATGTTGAAATGGAATTTTTTGCTTATGGAGTAAATACTAGTGCAGATTGTTTGCTTGTGGAGTAAATATTAGTGCAGATTTTTTGCTTATGAAAGCCCTGGCTGTGTTGAAATGGAATTAACAAAACCTTTATCTTTTGGATTATCAAAATATGAATGTTTAAATTCTAAATCATGTAAATATACATATAGTTATATGTAACTTGTTTTATTTTAATGTGCATATTAAATCTTAATTTTCATTTTTATTCTACAAAATAGAATTGTTGTTCTCTTGACATATGGATGAGATTGTTCTTGGTAGTGGAATAAGCATATGACAAATGGTAGTAGAATAAGCATGTAGTGTATGATGAAATTCTTTTTTTTATGCCAAAGATATTGTTTTATATTACACAGCAATTGGAAAGTTAAAAACTCTAGTTACAAATAGAAATTTCAACTCATTGAAGCTTCATCGTGGAGTTCTGTTATCAAATCAGATAATACTTTATCTTTGTATGCTGAAGTTTCATAGCAAAAAATAAACAAATTCCATAATTAAGGGCATAAAGGTCTCAAAACATTCTTTTGTCTAGTATAAGTTTCAATTCCCTCATTTGATAAATTAAGAAAACAAACGGAGGAAAGGAAGTCTCATTTCTCTTCCATTCTTTTCTTTTCTTTTCCCCTCAATATTTCCTTTTCTTTGCATTGTGCAAGTAAGGATCCAAACAAAGGCTAAGTGAATTGCAACAACTCTCTTTATCAATGCTTATTCTCTTGATTGAACCATCCTTTGTTACTTTTACTTCTTAAAAATGAAGTGGTACTTGAGACAATTTGCATGCGTTTCTATGAAGAATCTTATTTTTCTATATGATCAAAATAAAAGAGTTTAAAACAAATTTACAGTGTTTAAAAGAAAATCGATAATAATTGCATCCTCTTTTCTTGTTTTGACGTTTTCAAGTGAACGCACAGTATTCAGTATGAGTTTTTTCTTTGGAAAGCCTTCCTTTGGAGAAACACTTCAATAACTTTGACTCAACTAAATGACTTATTAATTTTGTAAAGAACTTATTAATAGTTTAGGGCAAGTTCTTCCATTCTATTAAGAGTATTTCACAAAACTTAAGCGTCTTACCCTGTTATTTAATCTGCACAATTTTACCCCATAAGATTGTTTTTTCATGAGCAATTATGCTAAGCTTAAAATAGTATTCAAAGAAGAAAATTATGAAAGATAGCACAAGTAATCAAAGCCTATAACAGGGTAGTTTCATGGCATAAAAGAATCAATCGACAGAGTTAAATTTTACTCTTTCAAAACTTATGTGGCTTAATTCTATTAAAAGGAAGGATTATTTATATGCAATTTCAGGTAATTAGTTTATAGGCCAAAAGTACATTTTGATCCAAAACGTTTACAATAAAATACAACTTGAATAGTAATATTTTGAAGCTTTCAAATTGAACCTAGTATTTTTAAAACGTTTAGAAAAGATACTAAATGTACGGAAAATTTGATGGGATTAATTTCCTGTTAGTTAAATGTGTATTGACATGACATTATTTTTATATTTTTTAAATAAAAATGGGATAATTAATTTTTAAATTAATCAAAAAGTGAGTCTCATTGTCAATGACATTATATATTTTAGATAGCGGGTCTCACTTGTCATGTGATAGTAAGATTCACTTTTTATTTAAAAATAAAAAATAATATCAAATCAATTGAAGAAGACTTAATTCTGTGAAATTTTTCATTCATTTAGATTTTATTTTAAATGTTTTGAAAATATTAATATTCAATTTAAATGTTTCAAAATGTTAGGGTCCATTTTATATTCTGTCTTAAACGTTTAGGTTGCACTTTTGGCCTTAGTTTATATCTTCTTATGTCATTAACGTGGAATACACCTGAAAGCCTCTTTTACTACTTGACTTGGGATTAAGAACAGACTTGGGACTAACAATCGATGGCATGACACTATTGATACAATTTGTGTCTTATGTAAAATGGCAACCGATGATCGAGATCATCTCTTTTCTTTTTTGCAATTGCTCTAAACCAGTTTGGACTAGAAATTTGCACCTGTTATCTATCTATGACTATTATTATTCTTGGGAACAATCTCTTAATTGGGTCATAAGGACCTCTCAACATAGAAGACCTAATGTTATTTTTTTTAAAGTTACTTTCACTAGTTCTATATACTTTTTTTGGAAGGAACGTAATGCTTGTTTATTTACTAATCATGAGAAGGGGAATATCAAGTAACTGACAGGATAGTTAATTGGAATAGAACAGCCTTAAGTGCTAAAAATCTTCGTTATTCTCTTTCCCTAAACATGAAACTTAGGTGGAATCTTTAATATGGCTTCTTAGGATACATTAGTAACCTCATTTCTTACTCTTTTGTTCTTGTATATATCTTTTTAGTTTAGAACTCATTGTAAAGTTGTATTAGTTTTGTCTAGTTAATACAAATTTAATTTCCAAAAAAAAAAGTGGAATACAAAAGTAGTTGAATTAAAATCTAGAATAGGAATTAGATATTATTATTATTGATATGTTATGTTATGTGAATACAAAACTTAATTCATTCTCTTGCAAAGAGTAAGAATTTATTGATGATGTCCTGCAATGATTGTGTTTTTACAGGGTGAATCCAATGATATTTATATCATCACCAACAATTTCAATTAGTTCAATTGATAATTATTCTTTTTCCACAACGTTAAACATGAGGATACCCTTTTTATTTCTTTCTCTGAAAAAGATGGTTAATTTCTTAGTATATAGCATAGGCAGTTAGCTAATTACTACAGAAATTAATTTTTTATGACATTGGGAAGTGGAGTCCACATGTACTTATCGGAGGACGGAATGAGTAGTGGTGCTGGTGGTGGTAGGGAATGGAAATTGAGACGTTGACCAAAGCCTAAAATATATAAGTAAAATAAAAGTCTGTCACTTTCAGTAAGTTGCGTTCAGTTGAATTGAGCTCTTCGCTTTCACTTCTCATAAGGCGTGCCACAACTCACGCTGACCAAATCTTCTTTTGTCTTCTAGTTTACCACTTTACCCTTAATCTTACCCATGCCCCAACTCACGCTGACCAAATCTTCTTTTATCTTCTAGTTTACCTCTTTACCCTTCTTACCCATCTACATATTATTATTTACTGTGATGTTATTTTCCAATAGTTTTATTTCAAACTTTTGTATAAACAAATCTGTGTTAAGATTTCGATTAATTTCATACTGTATTCATTCTTAAGCTTTACCATGAAATATGATATTAAACTTATAGTTGGGTAAAAATTATAAATAAATCACAAAATAAAAAGAATATGACAAATGAGTTTTTCTTTTTTGAAAATTATATAATTTTTTGCAAAAAAAAATTATTTTGTTATGAGAAATTTATTGAGACTTACTTAGATGCTTTTTAGGGGGTGATTAATTGATAGGTTTAGGAAGGGATTGATGGGTTTGGAATGAAAAGTGAGTAGTTAGTTGTTGATTATCATTATAGGAACAATAGTTTGATATCTCACTTTTGGAGAATCCTCCATATCCTCCATTTAGTAGAGAAATGAAACTCATTTATTAGTAGTGACTCTTTTTTTAAAATATTTTAAATACTAATTAATTAATTAAAATATAATTAATTACAATATATTTAATTAAAATAACATAATTAATTACATTACATTATAATTAACTAAAATATAATTAATTAAAATATAACTCATTCATTGATTAAAATATTAGAATTAATTCATTACAATATAATTAATTAATTAAAATATAATAAATTTTTATTTCTTAATATTTTTTACAAACTAACCAGTAATGGTAATCATTCATTCCTCTTAACCAACCATCATAATTATAATGATAATATTTATTCTCATTCCTTACTATATTTATTCATATTCCTATTATCATTTCCTCATACGAACCAACCACCTAATCAATAGTTTTTTTCAAATATAATAAGTATATATTGTTTCATTTACTTTTTAAATTATTATTTTTTAAAAAGCCATTCTACCTTCAGAATAAGAAACAATGTCATGAATACCAAATCAAATTAGTAAGGGGACATTACGTTACTAATATCAATTAATACTTGATATTATATAAGATAATTTTAAAATTATAAATTAATTTTACAAATTTATGTAACTATAATTGAGTGTTTAGTATAAAATTTATTAAATTAATTTCTAATAAAATAAAATATTATTATATTAGTTCTAATTTTTATTGACAGTTAACATTAAATAGTTAAATAATTTTATTTATTTAATAATAAAATAATGCTTGGAACTACCAACATAAGAGAATGTCTCTTATTGTAAATAACCTACCAAGTTACTCCCCCAATATGAAACTTCTTGATCACCCTCTTCGACAATTACATCATTTTGGTCTATTCATTAATGCTTTTTTCATAGACAAAATCAGAGTTTGCTTCTCCAAAATGAACTGGACAAAGTTTGTATGGCGCAATCATGTGGTTCCTAAAAGCATCAGCTACTGTTGGTTAGCTATTTTAGGAAGCCTTTGGAACAAAAACATTTTCAACTCCCATAATGATCCATTATGTCTGCCTTGCATTTTACAAAGAGCAACGTGAATCTGTAAATCCCTTGTATTTCAAATGATCTTATATCAATTCAATAAGGACTAGTCTACAACACTGGTTGGAATGCTATTGTGGAGTGGGCTAGTAACCATTCCAAACACTCAAAAGCTAATGCTATTTTGCTTTGAACAACTTTCTCTTGCTCCATTTATGTAATCTAGATGGAAAGGAATCTTCATATACACAAGAATATTGAAACACATAAGATCATATTGGCACATAAGCTCTTCCAATGGATTAGAGAAGCCATTCTTGCTAATTAGGATCATATGGGAATTAGTGAAAGGTCAAGAAGAAATTGGAAAATGTCTTAACTTTTCCTATTGTAACAGTCTGTTCCCATCCATGCTAAAAGCAGTTGGATACTAATACTAATGTTATAGCACTTGATGTATTTTGTAGTGACCTATTTTAAGGCTATAGATCTTACTTGTAACTAACTGGTTTGCCTACCTTAAAAGTCTTTTATTCTTTTCTAATATAATTTTTTATTTACATCCCAAAAATAAAATTATATTATAAAAATAAAATAGAAAGTTAAAATTAATTCATATGCAATAAAAAAATAAACCTACATGCTTATATTAAAAAATAATTATTCAAAAATAATGTTGAAAATGAAATTAAAAATAAAAATAACGTTTAAAGGATGAAAGCAGCCAATAAGTATAAAAACTATTACATAATAATTTTTAAATTTTAGGCATAAAAATATAATTTTAAATATATTTCTTAATTTATAAATATCCTATATTTTAATATTTTGGTGTACTGACCCATACAGTTAGTATAATCTTTTTTTTGGGTACATTTTGATAAATTAAAATATAAAAAATTAATTGAATACATTTTAGCTATTTTAAACAAAAAAACTAAAAACTAAAAATAAGGGTAAATCTCAATAATTACACTTCAATTTTATTTTGTTTGCTTATTATACCTAAATTAAATCTATATGTTTATCTTATATCCTTAAGGCATATAGATGATGACAAGTAAATAGAGAAAGTAAAAAAAAATGCATAAATATTAAAAACAACGTTTAAAGGATGGAAGTAACTAATAAGTATTTAGTATAAAGAATGATGTAAGTAACTAATAAGTATTTAGTATAAAGAATGAGTATTTTTTTTGAAGTTATGTATGCAAATTATACAAGTTTTGGTACTAATAAAATACAATGTATGATTTTATGTCTATTTTCTTATTTTAGTTTTTAATTTTCATTTGAAAATTCTATTCTTTTCAAATAAAAATAAAAACTTATTTGATTGTCAATATCAATATTTTTATATTTTTGTTACTAAAAATAATTATATATTGAATAAAACTTAAAGATAAATTTTATAAATAAATAAATAAATTAAAAATTATTTTAATATCTTATATAATATTTATTAGTGAATTACCAGTAAAATCATTATTAATAAATTTAAATTGTATTTATTAATAATTTTTAAATTAAAATTATTTTATTTTAAAAATTAATATTTAAAATAATTATAAAAATTAAAAATTACTATTTATAATTGTTATTAATAATTAATATTAAATAATTAAATAATATATATTTAATTAATACTAAATCATATGATACTACTAGTTAGGGATAAAGCTGCATACTACTAAACTTTCTTAGATCACATGTTTCAACGGGATTTATATTGGGTGGTGTTGTTATTGTGTAAATCATATTATAGAAGATAGAAATAGTAAGAATAGATTTTTACGATTTTCATTAAAATGTGAAAATAAAAAAACTTAAACAAGTAATTTTTTTTATCGAATTTGAAAATAAAAATAAAGATAAAAACAAAAAAGGCCGGAGGAAATATAGTGAAGAGGATGAGCGCGCGAAGATGCCCATACTCTTTAGGTCATGTAAAATGTGAGAAGGGGTGCAATTATACATATTTACATAGAATTATATCCAATTTCAGCATTAGATAGAAGAAAGATAGCTTGCAATTAATTTCTAAACTTGAGTTTGTCCTTGAACTTCTTTGGATAATGACACCACAACAACACTACAACCACGTTGAACTGCCTGGATGGTTTTACTTTTTATAAAGGATTTTAAGTATTTCTTTTCCTTGATTTCTTTACATCTAATATTTACTCTGATTTCTTTAAAGGTTAGATTAGATCAGTAGGTAAATAAAGCTTTCAATCTGTAATTTTAACAAGAGAACACACGCATAACCCCAAAAAAAATCCTTTATAGTCTTCCCTAAGCTGCATTATAATATTTCTGACTGATTCTTCGGTAAGAATAGCATGGCATTGGCCCTTCCCCTCCCTTCCTCTTGGACCGGATATTTCGTTCATTTCAAGGCACATAATTTTTGTCCACTTATCTTTCTGTTCAGAAAATGAAGGGATTTTGGATCTTCTTTCTCTTGAGTTCACTCAACTTCAGGGCCATCCACAGACAAAGTCTTCCCAACCCATCAACACTAACAAAAGTAAATATAGACACCATAGGCCACGGAGGCTGTTTTGGTACTTTCAGGGTTGCACTTTACAGACACTGACTCAAGCTTCAAATCATTGATTTTATACTCGAAAGCTAAAACTACAAACAAAACACAAGAGAATAAAAAGAGAGAGAGTGGGAGTAAGAGAATCTACCCCATTCCCCAACTAGACATAGTAATACGAGGACTAATTCGTGCTATTACGATTGGAAACTTAATGAGCTAAGGTAAGGCACTTTCTAACAACAGCTGGAAAATGGGAAGAGGACATGCTAACAGAATTGCAAGCTTTTGGAACTTTGCAGGGGACCTAGATCCACTTCCAGGTCCACAAGCAAAGTCTCAATTATGCTTCAAAATTCTGTAACTGTTGTAAACAAAACAATGAAATGAAACAGCAACAAACTTACACTCCCTGGCATAGTTGCTTAAACAGATTACCCAAACACTTTCGTTTTACTTTTTGATGCTGCGAAAAAAACACGTGAACTAGTGATAAGATCGCTCTACCAACACAAGCATAGGGAAGTTCAAGCAAATCAACATTTGGCATTAAATGACTTCACAGGTAATAAAATTCAACACAAAATAATATGTTTCTACTTCATCCGCGACAAAAATGTAGCGGAGAATTCAAAGCAATGAATTTTAGTTAGCCCCTGAATCAGAATTCTGTACTCTAAACAACCAGTAATCTATGAAAATCTGTCAAACAAAGTATATTCTCAAACTAAAACAAAAATCTTGATCAAAATGCAGCACCAGACAACATTTTTATAAGCTTCAGATCTCAAAATCAACATTGATTTATGATTCTTCAGTCTTCACCCAGTCAACTGACTCACGCATCAGAAACCATACTTAGCTCAGTTAGCTCATCATCTTCCATCGGAGCAGGCAAGTTAAGATCTATCAAACCGTCCTCGAGCTTAGCGACATTTTCAGCAACATCAGAAATAGATACAGAAACAGAAGCAACTCTCGAAGAACTCATGAGATGTGATCTCTTGTGTCCACCAAGAGCTTGTCCGGACCCAAAGACCAAACTACAATATGGACACTTGAAAATCCTTGAACTTGCATCAACTTTACCACCATTTCTCATTTCTTTTCCATTCAAAGCACAAATCCTCCTGTGCCCACACAATGCCTGTGAAGATCGAAACTGTTTCATACACTTTTCGCAGCTGAACTTCCCACGAACTCTTTTGACTTTGATGATCTCCTTCGATTGTTCCACCATCTCCACTGATCTTTGATCCTGTTCTTCACAGTTTCGGTTCCAAGCATCTCTCGACAGCATCATCAAACACACGGCAATGTCCTCTTCAAGAGAAATATCAGAAACCGAACTCAGACGCTCCGTCTCTACCACGCAACTTCGTTCTTTCAACTTGAGCTTGTTGTCACCTGAATTCTGATTATGAATCTCTCCAAAATCCGACTTTCGTGTCCTCTTAGATCGCCTCCCTGTTGGGTTTTTCGGTGACTCCGTCTCGCTTTCCCTATCTTGCACAACGGACCCGACGTCGAGAATGAAAGAGAAGTCAGGATCTGCAAGCTTGAAACTCTTCCTTGGATTTTCTCTCAGCCCGTAAACCAAAGACTTGTCTTCGTCTTCCCTGTTCTTGATGATCTCAAGCTCTTTCTCCTCGCTCGCGGAAGAAAATGAGGACGAAAATGACTGGGTCCGATCACCGAGCTGCTGGTGGTGGTCAGTTAATGGGTTGGGAGGAAGAGGGCGGGTAGCTAAGTGGGCTCTGACGTGACCACCTAAAGCTCTGCCATTGCTAAAGGTTCTAGTGCAGAACTTGCACTTGAGCCTCTCCATAGGAGCAGAGCAGACAAAGATGGAAGCTTTTTGATCTTCAACACGCACAGTTCTCATTATTTTAATGAAAAGCTTGTTGACAAGAAAGAAGCATGGAGAGATTGGGAACTTAAAAGGAGTAGGTGACAAGCATTCCTCCACCAAAAGACACCAAAAATTATGAGGTTGCAGATACCAAAAATAAAAATATGTAAAACAGTGGTAAATTAAAATGGATGAGGTGAGTGGGACAACTAACAAGCAAAGCCTGGGCATTCGAAGTATAAGCGTTTGTTAATTTTCAAATTATATACATGACCAACGAAGGATAAAAGTCTGAAATTCAAAGATTAATTGAAATGGTAAGAGGCAACGATGTTAGTGGAGTTAAAAAGCTTGAATTGAACATGGATAAAAATAGGATAGTGGGGATACGTGTAGATGATGAGTAATGGGGGAAATAGTAGTTTCAATTTTGAAAGCATGAAGCGGATTGTGTATGGGCCCATGACTCGCTCATGCCCATTTCCGTGACTCGTTTTATGAAGTATCCATTTCAGCTGCTTGCATGGACCAATTAAAATCATTTTTTAGTTAAATATTTCAATTTTCAAATATAACTCATTAGTTACTGTAACATTAATGTTTTCAATCACACATGAATTATAACTGATTAAATATATATTTTTTAAAATTTTAATTAATTAATTAAATATATATTTTTTAAAATTTTAAAATTTTCTCTTTAACTTGAAAGTGTAGGAACAAATTGAATCACAAAAATATGGGTGTTTAAGTCTCATTTTTCAATTATAATATAAATGTTACGCTTTTGAAATTTAAAAGAGAAAATTTACATTTGAACTTTGTTTTTATTCTAATATTTCAAGAATAAGGTAAAAGTAAAAAAAAAAAAAGATTATTTGAGACTTCGATTAAAATAAAAAGATATTTGTGTTCGTACGAATGAATTTGAGTCCTAACCTCAAATCTTGACAGCTACTCCCCTACTGCAAGAAAGGTGTTAACTACAGTATGATGTATTTATTTTCTACAGTTCGCTAAATTTATGGATGATTATCTGTTTTCTTTTTCACTCGCTTAATAGTTATACGTGGCTGTCAGCAATTAATGATAACCTGAGAAAAAAAAAATCATCAAATTTTCCTTTTCGCGCATAATTTGCTGTTCTAAATCTTAAAAGCGAGTGGTTCCAGGTTTCACTGTTAATGTTAAGTAACTTTTAATATTCCTTTTAAGATATAAAAATATCAAAACGCTGTGGATTACATGAGTGGCATGAATAAAAAATAAATTGTTTTTGTAGTAATTAAGTTTAAGACAAGGCTGAATTTGACTTAGGGGACGGTTGATTCGTACAAGAGAACGATAATAGAAATAAGAATGAATATAGTGAGTAATAAAAATACATATTATCATTATAATTATGATAGTTGGTTAAGAGAAACAAATTATTACCATTACTATTGATAGTGGTTCGTTGATGAAAAATATTACGAAATAAAAATTTATTATATTTTAATTAATTAATTAATTATATTGTAATTAATTAATTATGATATTTTAATTAATAAATGAATTATATTTTAATTAATTATATTGTAACTAATTAATTAATTATAATGTAATTAATTAATTAATAATAATATTTTAATTAATAATATTTTAATTAATAATATTTTAATTAATTAATAAATTATATTTTAATTAATTATAATGTAATTAATATTATTTTAATTAATTATATTGTAATTAGTTATATTTTAATTAATTATATTATATTTTAATTAATTAATTGTATTTAATTAATTAGTATTAAAAACATTTTTAAAAAAAGAACCACGACTAAGAAATGAGTTTCATTCCTCTACTAAATAGAGGGTATGGAGGATTCTCCAAAAGTGAGATATCAAACTATTATCCCTATAATTAGTGACAGAGCCAGAAATTTAAGATATGAATGCCCAAATATTTAATTTTTTTAAATCTTAGGGGGCCCAATACGGGTTCCAAATAACTCCATCATTGTATATATATATATATTAAAAATAAAAATATTTAATTTTTTTAAATGTTGGGAGGCCCCCACATAGCTCCGTTCCTGCCTATAATGATAATCAACAACTAATTACTCACCTTTTATTCTTTACCCATTAACCCATTCCCAGATCTATCAACCAAGCACGCCTTTAATTGTTTAGATTAGAGGTTTGGATAAGATTACAATTGTTTATTAAAATAAGTGAGATTCTCATAATCGGCGCTCTTAGTGATATTTACTTAAGTGCCAACTGTAAAACTAACAGTAACAGTAACAATAAGGGGGTGGTCTATGGGAAATCTTGTTAACATATCCTTTGCCTCACTCTTTAGCCTTCAACCATTCAATCCAAGTACTTACCATGTCTTCGTGCCCTATAAAAAAGTAGCTCATAATGTGGTTGTGGCAATAGCTAGATGGTGATATGAATTAGATACATCATTTAATGCTAACCAATATTATTATTACTAGCCTATAATTGATGCTATTGCCTTTTATAATCCAAGATATAAAGCTCTTTCAATTGATGATTACAGTAGTAAACTTCTAAGCAACTCTGTTTATGAAAGAAACAGTTATTTAGATGAAAGAAGAATGAATTAGGCAACATACGAGTATTCAATCATGTAAGATGGTTGAACAAATAGAAGACATGAGTCTATTATCATTTTTTGGTATATTTTGCTAAGAAGACAATGTTTTTGAAGTTTATTGATACATCTGACCTTGCTAGAAATCTTGATACTTGATTTTCGATATTTGATGAAGTTATGCTAAAAAATACTGTTCAGTTTATTACTGACAATGATTTTACTTACAAAGTAGTTGGAAAAAGATTACAAATCATATATAATTCTTTTTATTGGACTCTATGTATTGCACATTGCATTGACCTGATGTTGAAAGATATATGAGATGTTACATACTTTCCTATCATTGGTGAAACTTTGCAGAAAGAAAAAAATTACCAAATTAATCTACAATCATGAATGGTTCCCGAATTTGATGAGAAAGAAATTCTCCAATAGTAAGAATTAGTGTCGTTATGCTTTTACAAGATTTGTGACTAATTTCTTATCACTTTAGTGTTTTGTTCTAATGAAAAAGCAGCTAAGGCAAATGTTTATAAAAGATAAGTGGTTCATATCTCACTATGCCAAGTCTAATGCTAAATTGGAGGTTTCTAGAACTATACTTGAAGATCATGAATTTTAGTTCTAATGTCAATTTGTCTTCCAAGTTTGTGAAGCTTAACAAAGAGTATTTCGTCTAGATGATAGTGATGAAAAGGAAACAATGGGTTATTTTTATGATGCCATGGGGGAGAAGGAAGCAATCAAGGCTAATAAAAAAAAAATGCTTTCTTTGTATACACCTTATCTAGCAACCATCAATGAAAGATGAAAAAGGAAACTTTACTCTTTGTTATTTGCCAGAGTTTTGCGTATCATTTTGTACCGGCGGTACCCATACCGGTCGGAGAACAGTACAAGGTAGGCGGTAGTGTGTACCAGGTGTAAATACCAGTCCGTACTAGCCTATTTCATACGATACTGGCCGATACTTACGATATTTGTAATACTGACCATATACCGGTCGGTACTAGAAAATTTTAAAAATGTAGGGGTAGATCTGTAAAAAATTTAAAATTTCAACCCTAAACGCACACACGCACGCATTCTTTATTTCTTTTTCTCATCTCTGAGTAACCTATCTCTCATCTCATCTCCTCACACTCTCACTCACGCAACTCTCTTCTTTTGCTCTTCACCGTCGCCGTTGCCGACCAACGATCACCGTCGCTGCTGCCGACCAATGATCACCACACCGATGCCTGTCGCGCTGCTATCCTCCTCCTTCTAAGTCTTATTCTACTCCCACACCCGACTTTTTTCTCTCACATCTCACTATCTCTCTTAAGTGTCTTGACCCACCATCGACGCCCACCACCACCACCACCGACACACAGCCACCACCTCCGACACCCCATATCTCTGGTTTCTCCCAATATTTTATTTCTCTCTCACACATCTCAATATCTCTCTTCAGTCTCGACGCCCACCACCATCGACACCCATCACCTGCCACGACCACCGTCACCTCAGCAACCTCAACCACTCTTGGGTCTCCTCTCCGCTTCCACGCCAAAGCTACCCGACCCCGAGTCCTCGACCAGTTAAAATTGTTGTTGAATTTCTGAAATAATTGGGTGTGTGTTATGACTTAATGTTTTTTTTGTGAATTGTTATGAATGGAATTGTTGAAGTATTTGTGAATTGTGAATAAAATTGTTGGTGTTTTTATGAATTGGGAATGGAATATGTTAATTTGTTGTTGTGTTGGTGTGGACTGTGGAAGTGGACTGTGGTGGAGTGGAATGGAATTGTGGTAAGTGTGAAAGTGAAAAATATAAATTGATTTATTGAAGTTGTTAATAGAGATATAGATACAAAATGTACATTTGGAATGAAATTATAAAAGTGTGGAAGAAACTGGTCTGAAGTGGATTGTGATTCTGTGAATGTGGAGTGGAACTTGGAAGTGTGTTGAATTGATTGAACTGTTGATTGTTATTAGTTTTGTTAATACTTAATTTAATAGACATATAGATACAAAATCATATTTTATAAATTAGAATATTATAAAGTTGAATGTTTGCTTTCCATACCAATTTCCTTCAGAATTAATCTATACTTAATTATGAATGAAATAAATTTATTATTTTTTTACAAATATATCATATAATTCACTTGACAAAAGTTGAACTTTTACCAATTATAAATGAGGTTTATCTAACTCAAATAACATGACTACATCATTTAAGTATGACTTGTACGTGTTAGATTCTAGATCAATTTTATATAAAAAAAACTCAAAAGAAATGTATACAAATAGATAAGGTGTGTTACTTTAGAAAAAAAAAGGGGTTCCATAATATAGCTACCTTAATTTTAATAATTAATTATGTGATTCAAGGTATTTATGGTAATTTTAGTTTCAAATTATATTTCAATACTTTTAGGTTTTGATACATAAACACATTTTCTAGTTCCACACTTTGAACTTTAATTTTAATAATTAATTATGTGATTCAAGGTATTTATGGTAATTCTAGTTCCAAATTATATTTCAATACTTTGAGGTTTTGATATGTAAACACATTTTCCAATTCCACACTTCCAAATACATAAAACAATTTCCACCTTCAACATTTTTCAGTTCCACACTTTGATATTCCAATTCCACACTTCCAAATACATAAAACAATTTCCACCTTCAACATTTTCCAGTTCCACACTTCCATCAAAGTGTGGAACTGGAAAATGTTGAAGGTGGAAATTGTTTTATGTATGCTTTGTGGTTCTTGTTTGTGGAAATTATTTTATGAATGTTTTGTGATTATTGAAAATGAAAATTATTCAAAATGAAAATTGTTTATGTATGTTTTGATATTGTTGAAAATAGAAATTGTTTATGTATGTTTTGTTATTATTGGAAATGGAAATTGTTTAAAATTGTTGGAAATGAAAATTGTTTATGTATGTTTTGTGATTGATGGAAATGGAAATTGTTTTTATGTATGTTTTGTGATTAATGTAAATGGAAATTGTTGGAAATAGAAATTGTTTATGTATGTTATATGATTATTGGAAATGTAAATTATTTTATATATGTTTTGTGATGATTGGAAATGGAAATTGTTGAAATTATTGGAAATGAAAATTGTTTTATGTATGTGATGTGATTATTAAAAATGAAAATTATTTATATATGTTTTGTGATTAATGGAAATGGAAATTGTTTATTTATGCTTTGTGATTGTTTGAAATGGAAATTGTTTATTTATGTTTTGTGATGTTTGAAACTTTAAATTGCAATTGTTCGAAATTGTTAGAAATAGAATTGTTGAAAATTGTGGGAAGTGGAAATTGTTTATGTATGTTTTGTAATGGTTAAATTGAAATTGTTGAAAAATGTTAGAAATAAAATTGTTGAAAATTGCTGGAATTTAGGAATGGAAATTGTTGGAAATGGAAATTGTTTATGTATGTTTTGTGATTGTTGGAAATAAAAATTGTTTATATATGTTTTGTGTAATTATATATGTTGAATAATTGAATTGTTAGTTTTTGAATTATAGTGAATTGTATTCCATGGAATTGAATTGTGTATAATGTAATCATACAAAATAAGTTATAATATATAAGATGGATATGCATATTATGTAATGAAATTATGTGTTATTTATTTTGATATATGCATTCATTTATTTTTACAGATAATGGAAGGAAGTTCAAGTACTCCTGATCAACCCACTTAAGGAAGATACAACGATTTAGCTTGGGCTCATACTGCATTGGTTCCTAGTATGAGGAACCATACTATTTGCTTGTTTTGTAACAAGCGTTTGAAAGGTGGAGGAATAACCCGACCCGATTAAAGAAACATTTAGCTAGGGTTAAATGAGATATGGAATCCTGTAAAAAATTAATCCATGATGTGAAGTGACAAATGAAAACATTGCTTGATGAATATCAAAGAGAGATAGAAGGGAAATGTTGAATTTTGAAATTGGTAGTGGAAGTTTGTTTTCTAGTTTCCGTAGTGGCTGTGGAAATGTTGAAGATGGTAGTTGTAGCACCCCACTCTTGCAAGTAACGTACCCGACATCCTAGGTGATATCCGAGTACGTACCCCGCAAGGGTGACATGCTAGAGAAATCATCAGTCAAAATTCATTACAAAATCTTTATTTCTTTAAAACAATGTACACATATGCGAAAGTCATTAATCAAATCGGCCCCACTTTATTTAAAAACATTTCCATTCATAAGTGTTACAATTATTACAAACATTAGTATTCAACAACCACTTGGGCCCATTTCAGATACAAAACACTTGCAATCATAATGTCATTTCATTACCAAATCATTCACATACACTTTGTACAATTCTTGTGGAACATAATTCAAAAACAAAATCACTAAAGACATATGTAGGTGTAAACTAATCCTGACCCTTAATCTATATCTGATCTCAGTGGCTATACTCCACTTAGCTTAACTGAATAATTCCTCAAAACCTGAAAAGTCACGTTGCAATTTTTATGAGTTTCGCGAACTCACTGAGTGAACCATCATTGATGATTTCACCCAGGTCAAATACACAAAATCACATATTTCACATATATTCATTCATAACATGTATATTCCATATACTCACATTAACATGACACATCATATAATCATTGTGAATTAGAACATATATATATAATTACAGATGCATATGAGACTCCAGATTTGTTATTATTGTTGTGATCGAGTGCCTTTCACATGTAGATACAAATAATGGCCCATTGGGCTCAGTCAGAATATAATTCAAGGAGCAAAGCTCTACGTGTCACAGAACAAAGCTCTACATGCAGAATACTGAGCTTAAAGCTCTATCAAACTGGCTACTCTGATTACGACGCCTTTATCTGAGCATGCA
This sequence comes from Erythroxylum guanchezii, assembly GCA_025629825.1. Taxonomy (NCBI): domain Eukaryota; kingdom Viridiplantae; phylum Streptophyta; class Magnoliopsida; order Malpighiales; family Erythroxylaceae; genus Erythroxylum; species Erythroxylum guanchezii. The sequence continues at coordinate 15,792,989 of JAOTAX010000005.1, read as the reverse complement.
TTTTATGAAATGCATCAAATAAAAAATATGCCATGTATAACATTCATTTATGGTGCACAGTCAGAATCTCATAGTCATTGGACCTAAGTCTAGCATTCAACTTTCGTTGAGCATTCAAATATCATTCAAAATTGTCAAAGCAATCAAAACACTTCCAATACATTCCCAAATATTAAACTCCTCGGACTTTAAGTCCGAAATTCATAAACAAATCACAATTAGTTCAATAATTAGAAGTTAAACAAATCAAATCAATCTTAGGAAAATCATCTAGGTTGACTCATAGTACGCTCCAATATGCTATTGCCTGGATAGTCTGGTAATGTCTAACTGGCGTCTAATGTGCTCCTCTATATCATACAAAACACATTTACAAATATCACACTTTTGCACAAATAAGTATTCCTTTATGCACATCTATGTATAGAAAATATGCACAATGCATATTTAATGATAATCCCGGGTATCTTATTGTGATCCTTATTACCATATCATTCATATATCAAAACTCTCATAATTATCATTGTACTTAGGGTTTGGACCATAATAAAACAATGTGAAACTAATTTCGTAACCTAATTGATCATTTCAGATTTTTCAAATAACATGCTTTTGGGTCAACTTTGCATGACCAATAATATCAAAAAATGATATGTTTCTCTAACAATTTTTTTATAGAAAATTGTTCCTCTGTGTCTTAAGTTTCTAATGACACCAAAATCATTCAATTTGGTTCATTATTTTATGAGTTATGCTTATAATACCACAAACTATGTACATTTGAAATTTTGGCTAATGCATGACCGTGCATTCAAGTTGTACACCTCATAACTATCAATTCCAATATCCAAAAATTACAAACTTTATACCAATCGAAATCTAAGAGCATAAGCTATAACTTTTGTGAAGACATTTTTGTCTAATTCGGCTTACATCAATACAGTTTATTTAATAACAACAGGACATGATTTCTGTCCTTGGTAGTGCTACAGCTGAAGCCAAGACTCACTTTCAAGCTAAATTTCAAGATCCTTAAGGATATACTTCAAATTCAATTTCTTCTTAACATTTGTAGAAAAATGTTTCTAGTTTATTTTGAATAAAAAATCATCTCATTTGGAGCTCTACGGATCAAGTTATAATCAAAATACCAAAACATGTTCACTATAATATCTCCAGTTTATAATATTCCAGTACATACCCTCACTTTGAGTCAATTAATATTTTTATAATCAATTCAGATGGCTCTAAATTTTTATGGAGAGAATGAAAAATGTCTTAGGAGTCTATTGGTTCAAGAATGTCTTAGGAGTCTATTGGTTTAAGTTTCATGTCGTTTGGATGTCATGAGAAAAAGTTATAACAAAAAGAACAAAGGATGTTCAGAGAAAACACTATAGCTAACATATTCCAGCAATTCTTCTTCACCAATATCACATGCATTTCAGTCCAATTCAAACATTATTCTTATGCTAATAAACATACCATAAAGATCAGGCCTGCTACCTCCTTTTTAAGCTTCCAATTTCAGCTCATAACTTCAGATTTTCGAAGCCTCCATCCATGCATGATTCATCATAAACTTAAGGTGGACATCAATATGAAAACCACGTTGGATTGGTTTTTTTGAATATTTTGTGAGGATTTAAAATCTAGCTTTTCTATAGTAATTTGGGCTAGAGTTTAACCATAGTTTCAAAGAGAAAAAGGATGCAATTTCGGTGAAGAAGATGAAGAACAAAAGAGAAATTGCAGAACTATCCTTGCTGTAGCTTTCTTTACTAGATGCTAGGTGTCATAATTTGGCCAAAGCACTTGTCTTAAGGCATGTACGCCATGTATCAACCTCATATGCTGCCATTTATCCACACTTTAAGTTGTCATATGTCACCAATTAATCAGTCCATATGTCTCTTAGTTATTGGTCCACTTGTCCATTAATCAACTATGCCATTTTTCACACAATGATTGATCCATTTGTCAATTAATTACTAGTCCAAATGTACCCCAAAATTTCGAAAATTTTCTAAAATTCAGCAAAAATTTCGAAATAATACTAATAGTCTCCAAATAAGTTTTCAATGTAAATAATTCACAATTCACATTTTAATCGTATTTAACAATCAATTATACCTAGAAAATGTCAATGAATGCATGTACAGTCATATTAATGTGCAAAAACTCATTATTATCGCGTATATATATGTCGTATCATGCATAAGCATGAGTTGTACGTTCTAATGTCTCAGTAATTTCTCATGTTCACTATTCAAGCCTTATCATGGGTAACGGGATGTTATAGTAGTGGTGGTAGTGGTACTAGTAGTGTTCCATCTCAGGCCTAAGAAGAAGTACCTGAACCTGATGTGAGGAATAGAAGAAGGTTGATGACTAGTTTCTTTGCAACACGAACCACTCTCAGAACCCAACCTTCAATTCGTAGTGCAATCAAGAGATGCGACTCATAATGTCGATATAGCAGTAGCTAGATGGTGGTATGATACTGGTTCATCATTCAATGCTTCTCAGTCTTATTATCATCAACCTATAATGGATGCAATAACCTCTTATGGTCTGGGATACAAAGGTCCTTTGATTGATAACATAAGAGGTAAACTTTTGAGTTGTTTTGTTTATGAAATTGGAAGTTATTTGGCAGAAAGAAGAGTGAATTGGGGTACTTATGGATGTTCAATTATGTGTTATTTGGCAGAAAGAAGAGTAAATTGGGGTACTTTGAAATCTATTGATACATCTGGCCTTATTGGGAATACTGAGACTTTGTTTGCGATATTTACTGAAGTTGTGAATGAAGTAGGGCCATAAAATATTGTTTAGTTTATTACTGACAATGATTCCACTTATAAAGCAGCAAAAAAAAGGTTGCAGAATACATATAATTCTGTTTTTTTAGACTCCTTGTGTTGAACATTACATTAAGCTAATGCTGGAGAATATATGGGATCCTAGGTATTTTTGTAACATCCCGTTACCCATGTTAGGGTTAAAATAGTAAATTATGAGGAATTTTTGAGAAATTAAGAAAAATGTACATCATGCATAAGTTAAGTGTAACATGTACATTTTTGCACATTAATATGACTGTACATGCATTCATTGACATTTTCTGGGTATAATTGGATTGAGTTGTGATTTTAGGGAATTTTGAGAATTTGAATTTTATATTGAAAATTTTATTGATTAGTGGAATTGAAATATTTTTGAATTTTGGATTTATCTTCAGAATTTATAGAGAATTATGATTTTTATGGAATATAGGAAAAAGGAATCAAAAGAAGATTGGAGATAGTTGTACTGTAAAGATAGAATTAATGGAGTTAGTTGTATTGTAAAGATAGAATTAATGGAGTTAGTTTCGAAAGAAACTAAGTTAGAGCTTAGACCATAGGGAAGTGACAAGTGTCACTAACTTAGTAAGTGAGTTTTGTATTTTTTTGAAATAAGTTGTAATTATCTGAGAGTTGATAAAGGTTTAGCTATATGTCTAAGTTCTTTCTTCTTCATTACCTTCTTCGAATTTCCTTCGAACACACAAAGTTTTCATCAAATATCCTCCTAATAGCTTTCTGTGTTTTTCCATTTCCTTATCAATCCCACTTTGCTATTGGTGTTTTCTACCTAAAGAAAAACCAGAAGTTGGCCAGTTTACACAGAGGAGTACGTGATTTTGCATGGAGTTACGGCTTTGGGATAGTTGAAGCTTTTGGTTTTCTCAACAAGTAAGTAGTGAATAAATTCTTTAGAGTTGGGGATTTATGAAATACATTTGATGAATTACTGTCGTATGCATGGAAAATGATGATTACGTGTATATATTCATGAACACAGTATAGATGGGATGAAATTTTGGTTTTAGTGCTAACGTAGTATTTGATGGATTGTTAGTGATTAAGTGATGTAAAAATGATTTTTGGAGTTAGAAATACCAATGAAATGGTGTATAAGATGAGTGTAGAAAGTTAAAGTGTGAAAATGGTGGTGTACTGTTGGACCCCGTTTTCGGAGCCCAACATTCGGAGACAAAACGGAGCCCGTCATCATATCATGGTGGCGTGCCCACGGTAGTTGAACATCAAACAATTAAAATTTAGTGAGTCACAAACCTAAATTCAATCACATTTTAGAGATGAATTCTAAAAGAATTTATACAAGCTCATTACAAAAATACAAAAATACAATAATATGAAATACACATGATACAATTTGAATGCTTATGCTTAAGATGATTCTAAATTACAAAAGTTCCTAAACTAACTTGGTCTCAAAAATCTTTAACTATCTTGGAGTTCCAAGGCCTTGCAAGGATCGCTAATCTTCTCTTTCTGCACCTGAGGAGGGAAGCGTGGGGTGAGCTACACAGCTCAGTGGCTAACATATTTATAGTCATTTGTAATTGACCAAAGTCAAGCATATGTTTGTATATACATAACCAGCAATCCTAGCATTCATACTTTATTCAAACAATTCAAACATTCATCAAATTTAGCTTAAAAATTCATAACATATAACACTCAAATGATTCATGCTTGACAATTCAATTATGCAATGCACAAATAAATGGCTCGAGAGCTTCGTGGAACAAAACGGATAAATCGAAGTTTAAACCGTGAACAAAATGAGTGCATTTTCGGATCTCGTGGGCCATAAAAGGGCAGTCGGGAGAAGACTTTACATCGACGTGCACGTGACTACGAAACGTTACTCTCTTGTCCAAACAAAAGCACATAATCAATGCTCACAATCATTTTTATGAAATGATCTGCTTTCATACTTTTCAAGCTCTTTCTTCTTTCCATTCATTCAAATTGCCACGACAAATCTCAAGGCATAACAATGATCAAAATCATAATTTAATTATATCAATATCATACTTCTTTCACAGTATAACATAATAAAAAATCATCATGTATTTTCAACAAGTCAATTTCAAACAATTTAACACATATCCATACATCGGC
>JAOTAX010000005.1:15768929-15787910 GCA_025629825.1 Erythroxylum guanchezii | reverse complement strand
CACTGTGAATATGTATATATTTATGTGAGTGTACGTGAATATGTGAGTGTTTAGAGATAACCAAAAGAATGGTTTTTTAGTTGAAAAACAATTGTAAGATGATAGTCTGAAGTGAGAAAGATTGTATAAATGATAGTTAGAGGAAGAGAGTTAAGAAAGTGCAGAGAATGTAAAATGCAGAACATGAAGAGTGAATAATTGATATTTAGTTTTTGATGATTTTGCGATTTTTAAGTAAACTTGCATATTTAAGGGTACTGTGAAATTTATGGTGAATGAGTTGATTAAAATGGAGTGGAAATGACTAGAATAAAAATTGAAGTGTTGGATTTTGAAAAGTGTAAGTCTGGAAATTTTCTGAGAATGAACAGTGGAGAGTTGGATTTTCGATTTGAAACTTTCGTGATTTTTCTGTACTGATCTAGAGAGATTTTGATAAAATGGTTTTCATGGAAGTTGTATATCTTTCTGTTATCTTTCCATTGATATAAAGTTTGTAATTTTTGGAGTTTTGAATCAAAAGTTATGGAGTTTAGAAGTTTGGTTTTGGTGAAGAAGAAGAATAGTGAATGAAAAAGAGAAGTTAGAGAAGTTAAAATTTTGATATGAAACTTCCGTGAATAACTGTTCTGATCTAGGCAGATTTTGACAAAATGGTCTTCACAAAAATTGTATATTTTTCTTTTATCTTTCCATTGATATAAAGTTTGTAAATTTTGGAGTTCTGGATCAAAAGTTATGGAGGTTTGAAGTTGAGATGTCGGTGGAGAAGATGAAGTAGAGTTGGAAAATTAAGGGAAAAGTACCGTCGTGTATATGAGTTAGCAAAATACATTATTTTGGATATTGGGTTTGCACTGTCGTGCTTAAGCACGACGGTGACTTTGAAGGTTGAAAATGAAGTTGCACCATCGTGCTTTTGAGGGGTTTTCTTTTTACTGAACAACCTTCTTTCTTTTGACCATAACTTCTTCTCTAGAACTCCAAATGACTTGATTCTTGAACCATTGGATTCATAAGACATTTTTCTACCTCTCCACAAAAGTTGGTAGCATTCTAAATTAAATTGAAAAAGATTGATCAATTCAAAGTGTGGAATCTGTTGGAACAGTGAAATAAGATTATGTTACTGAACACACTTCAATATTTTGATTTTATCTGTATCTATAAGATAACAAATGAGTTGATTTTTTGATTTGGAGTAAACTAGAAAAATAGAGCTACAAATCATATGAAAAATTCGAATTGTGATTCAGTCTCTAAAATGTTCAAATTCTGAATAGAATTTGTGCATAGTACACGATATTTGGACATGGACAAACCGATAATGTTTGAGTCATATCTTCCAAATTACTGAACCAAATTGAGTGATTTGTGTCAATAGAAAATTAAAACATTTGAGAATAACTTTCTAGAAGGAAGTGTTGCCTAATTTTGCCATTTACCTTATCAGATTTAGTATGCAAAGTTGACCTGTATGTGTATTAAAAGAAAAATCTAAAGTGGTCAATGAAGTTATGAAATGGTTTTGACATTGGTTTATTATGGTCCAAATTATAAATACACATGGTATTAATAAGAGCTTTGATATCTGAATGATTTGTTGATAAAGATCGCAATAAAGTACTCCAGAATTGTCATTGAACATGCATTGTGCATATTTCATATAAGTAGATGTGCGTTAATGAATACTTATATATTTGTGCAAAAATGTGATATGTGTACATGTGTTTTGTATGATATAGAGGAGCCAAGTGGACGCCAGACAGACATTGCCAGACCATCCAGGCAATAACATATTGAAGCGTTATGTGAGTCAACTTAGATGATTTCTTAGGATTGATTTGTTTTGAATTGATTTGATTTGTTTAAACTTATAATATTACTGAACTGTTTACGAATTGTTTTTCAATTTCGGACTTGAAGTCCGAGGAGTTTATTAGTTGAGCATATTTTGGAAGTATTTTGATTTGATATGAATTCCTGAATGACTTTGATTCTCAACGAAAGTTGAATGCCAGACTTAGGTCCGACGAATGTGAAAACTTTGTCTGAGCATTTGTATAAGATTGTGATAGATGACATATTCAGTATTTGATACATTTTATAAAATGCATGCTTAGATAAAGGTGTTGTGACTTGAGTAGCCAGTTTGAATAATTTCCACGTAGAGCTTTGCTCCATGATTTCTGATTCTGCACGTAGAGCTATGCTCTGTGATTCTGTTTTGACTGAGCCCTATGGGCCGCTATTTGTATAAGTTTATGATAGGCACTCAATTACAATAATAAGAACGAATGTGAGTTTCATACATATAACATTATAAGACTGAAATTCATTGAATGATTTATAAAGCTGGAATGAGTGTTGAATTGATGTGATTTATTTGCTATGCTTAGCAACATGAATTGTGTGAGCTTATGATATATTAGGTTATGTGTGGATGTGTTTATGATTTGATTGAGTATCTGCAAAATGTGTATTATGTGTATATGATCCGGTGAACTCATCAATGATGGTTCACTCATTGAGTTCGCAAAACTCAAAAAAATTACAATGTGGTTTTTCAGGTACAAGACAAGAGACCTAGTTTCTTAGTCAGGACTTAAGAAATCTTTTGGATAGAGAAATGGCTCAGAGGTAAGTCAGCTGACACCAGAAGTGCTGTAGCATTTATTTTGTAGTTTTGTTAGAACCTATAAGAGGTTTTGTAAATATTTGTATGCTGCAAACAGTGCAAGAATTGTGAATGAATGCAATGAATGGTTTTAAAATTTAGTGACCTTTGAGTATGTTAGATGATGCCATGTGTAAATTGGATTTACTTTTGCTCCAACATAACATTATTATAGGGAATATACTTGAATGCCCTTCGAGTATTCAGGTATTTGCCTTATGGTAGTGGCATGTCGCAATTTTCCTGTTATTGATGAGACTGTGTAGAAAGCTAAAAAGGTGACAAAGTTCATTTATAATCGTGCATGGGTATTGAATTTGATGAGAAAGAAATTTATGTCGTTCTACTGTGATAAGATTTGTAAAAAATTTCTTATCACTTCCGTCTTTTGTTACGATTAAGAAAGAGTTAAGACAAATGTTTACAAGTGATAAGTGGATTGCATCTCAGCATGTTAGGTCTAATGCTGTAGTAGAGGTTCGTAAAATTATACTGAAAAATAGAGAATTTTGGTCTCAATTCCAATTTGTTATCCGAGTTTGTGAGCTTTTGATGAGGGTGCTTCTCTTGACTGATAGTGAAAAAAAGCCAATAATGGGTTATTTTTTTGATGCCATGGAGAGAGCAACGGAAGCAATCAAGGTCAATTTGAAACATAGGCCTTCTTTGTATACACACCATATCTTTCAATCATTAATGAGGGAAGGGAAAAATAATTTTCTTCTTTGTTGTTTGCAGCTGTGGCATTTTTGAATCCTAGTATCTATTTTAGACTGGATCTCACTAAGCAAGCTGAAGTTAATAGAGGAATACTTTTAACTATTATAACAATTGTTAGCATTGACGTGATGCAAGATCTCTTAAGCTCATAAGTGGAGTCTTATAAGTTATCTTATGGGAATTTTGGAATGCCAATTGTTATTCGACAAAGAAGAAAACTTTTTCCAAGTATTACTTGTTTCTTTTTTTTATTTGATGAAATTATTTAACACTTTATTTTGTTTATAACGCTACTTTTGTTACAGTTTCTTGGTGGGATCAATTTGGAAATGATGTTCCAGAATTGAAAAGGTTTGTAGTTCAGATTTTAAGTTAATGTGTGAGCGCAACAAGCTGTGAATGAAATTGGAGCACATTTGAATTTATCCACTCTAAGAAAAGGAATAGATTGGAACATAAGAGGTTGAATGACTTGGTTTTTATTCGTTACAATTTAAAGCTTTGGGAAATGTATGTTATTATCATTGTTAATATTATTAATTTCTATATAATTTCTTATAATTTTCTAATAATTAAATTTTATTGTTTACTAGGAGTCTTAATAACACGAGTAGTTCAATTGATTCAATTTTCATTGATAATATTGATCTTTTGGTGGATTGGGTTTCTGAAGAACTAAATTTGGTAGATGTCAATGACTTAGAGGATAATCTTGGATGGAAAAGCATTGACATGTTATTTAGTGCATTAAATTTGAATGATAAAGATGATGAAGCTCCTCTCAATGATGAGGAATTTGTACCAAATGATAAATGAAGTTAGTGCAGTTATAACAGGTATCCTCCCGTAAACGATTGAATTTTATTCCAGGTTTTTGTTTTTCCTCTTCTTTTAATTTTACTTATATTTGATGTTTATGTTAAATTTTATGTATGTAATGTAATTGTAAATATTTTTGTTTCAGGTTTAACTTCTATTTGATTATTTCCTCATTATGAACTCTTGTTGTAAATTGCAATAGTTTGAGTGTTAAGGATATTTATTGTTCTTTTTATTTGATGTTTTGAAGTAATTATTATTAATTAAAATGATGAAATTGTATTATTGTAATATTTTAAATACTTTGTATTATTCTTAATTTTATATTTGTATGATGATGATTGTCTTTTTTCATCTTAATTGTAGATATTATTTATATATGAAATATTTTGAATTTTTTTATTTCATATTAATTGTAATTATTATTTATTATTATGATTTTTAGAGACAAGGTTGATGTAAACTTGTAAAGTATACAGTACAACTGTATAACATACCAATGGACTATTTTGCAAATTTTAAAAAATTTCAAGGACTATTTCATAAATTTAAAAAATTACCCGAAACGGTATCCGGTATTGATCAGTACTGGTACAATATCGTACCAGAACCCAATTTGGTATTAAGTCCAGTACGGTATTCGTAACTTTGTTATTTGCAGCTTGAGCATTTTTTAATCCTAATGTCTATTTTAGATAGTTAATAAGGAAAATGCTATTAACTATTACAACAATTGTTGCTCATGAAAGGATGTAAGATCTCCTAAGCTCATAAATGGAGGTTTATAAGGATCTTTTTGGTGATTTTGGGATGCCTGTTGCTATTCGTCAAAGAAATAAACTTAATTGAGGTATATATTTTTCACTTTTGATACTTGCTAGAAATTAGTCATCACTTTATTTTGTTACAAGGTTACTTTTCTTGTCTTATAGTTATTTGGTGGTACCAATTTGAAAATGATGTTTCAGAATTGCAAAATTTTGTAATTCAAACTCTGAGCCACTGTGTGAGTGCATAGGGCATGAAAGAAATTTGAGCATATTTGAATTCATCCATTAAAAAAAAAGGAATATTGGAATAGAAATGATTGTACGATTTGGCCTTTGTTCGATACAATTTAAAGCTTTGAAAAAAGTATGTTATTATCATTATTAAGTTCAGTATAATTTCTTAATAATTTAATTTTATTTGTCTACTAGAACTCTTAATAGAACAAGTAGTTTTATAGATCCAATTTTTTTTGACCACATCGATATTTTAGTAGGATTTTCAGCTTCTCGCTTCGTCAACAAGCACTTGTTTCCTTATATGCACAGTATGTGTTCATTTCTCTATTTCTTGTTATATTTTTATTATTTATTTGGGATTTGTTTATGGGACATTGATTTACTGGATAAACAACGACATTCACTCATCTTTTTAGGTATTTTTTTTGATTCAGCAGTCTCTTCTACTGTCGTGCTCTTGGGTTTTGTGTTTTTTGAAATTTCTGTTCCTTATGCATTTTTTGGTTTTGATATTAGCTTCTTTATGTGATTTAAGGTTAAATGCGTTCTGGGTTTTATTATTTTAATCTCTTTGTATTTGTTAATGATGAGTGTATGTCAAGATTGAATTTTTATGCCTAATGATCTTATGGTTTCATTGTGGGAGATCTTCTCTTGTTCTTTCATTTCAATAGATCCCATTTCTCTGCTTAGTCGCCATGGCTCTGGTAAAGCTTAGATATGTACAATCTTATGAATGGTTACTTGGTTTATTCTCATTGCAGTTGGTGTTGTTCTACTTATTACAATGAACTATTGCAGTGGTCGATTGATGCATACAACCGAATGCTCGATGATTTGATGTTTTAAAAAACTCTTCGCATTCGTATCTTCTTGATAATTTTTGGTAAAGATTGTTGTGGGAGAAAGAGCATGTTTGTTTTGAGAATGCTTATTTTGTTGTTCTTATCAAGGCTTTTAGTACCCCTCTGGAAAAAAAAAGTTTTTTCCTACATTGAGAACTTATTAAATCTATGATTCCTTTTATTGGGAATATCATTTACACTATGCCCGTTACTCATATGACAACCCTTTACCTACATGTATACTACTTCCAATGTATTGTTTGGAGTTTGGTGTACCAAAATACACTTCTCTTGGGAATGGAAACTCATTTCTTAGGGAATGAATAGACGACTACCACTAAAGACAACATTGCCACTTTTCCTGTCAGTGGCATATCATATTGTAGATCACGACAGCAAACATCAATTAGCTCCAAAAATATTTTTTTGCTCTCCCTTTTTTATTTCTTTTGATGCATAGACATCCCAACACAGTTCTATTGTCAGGTATTCCAAGTCCAAACCTACTCCTTGGCTTAATTTTGGCTAGGTACTGTGAATCCTCTATAAGGATTTATTATTATTTTCTTTCAATTATTTATTATTACTTTATTATAAGTTTTTATCATCATCATCATTATTATTGTATTTATGTATTTAGTTATTTTATTACATCTTCTATGTTTATTTGACCTATATATTTACTTATTTTATTTACTTATTTTATGATTATTCTACTAGGTATTGTTGTATTAATTTTTTTGTATTTTTGTATTTAATTATGTTTATTTATTTATGTGCATTACTTATTTGTATTTTTGTATTTACTTATGTTTATTACATTTGTAGTGTTTATTTGCTATATTTATTTTAGCTTTATTTATTTACTCTTTTTAACCTGCATCACTTATTTGTAGTTTTGTTATATTATTAATATAATATGTTTTCATTGTCACATTTTCATGTGGAACGACTGGAAACAACCTCTCTACTTTGTAGGGGTAATGCTGCGTACTATCAGATCTCCCCAAACTCCGCATTAGTGCGAGATTCGGACTGGGTGTGATGATGATGATCGATATTTTAGTATATTGTGTTTTTGAGGAACCAAATTTGATAGATGAGAGTAACTTGGAACATAATCTTGGATAGGAAAGTATTGACATACCATTTGGTAATGAATTTGAATAATGATGACGATGAGGCTCCTTTAAGCGATATTATCAAATAAGAATTGAGGTTAATGAGATTTGAGCAAATATTCAATTGAATGCAGTTCTAAGTTTTTCATTTCTTCTTTTCTTTTAATTTCATTTGTATTTGATACATATGTTGAATTTTGTATATGCAACATAAATATGAAACTTTTGATCGTAAATATTTTTGTTTCAAGTTTTGCTTCTACTTGGTTGTGTTCCTTGGCATGTGATAGGTGCTTAATTGATTATTTAATTATTTCATAACACTTAGCAATTAAGGACATGAAATTGCTTAAGATACTCACCTTGACTCATATGTGATTTTAGGCACAATTCGGAAGCAAAGAAGTTAAAGTGAGTCGAAAGTATGATATTTGGGCCATTTTCTGAAGATTAATATTCACTTTTTTTATGGAGTAAGAAGAAGAAAATTAGAATACAAGAGGAAGACAAGAAAAATGGAACAAAAAGAAGAAGAATCATAGAAAGTGTACAGCACAGGCATGATTTTGTAATGGAGCAGTAAAACAGTAGTAGTCCATGAAGAAAACTTCATCATTTTGACAAGTAAGGAAAACGTTGAAATGATAATGCAATAGGTAGACAACTAGCCAAGTAAAACTGCAGCGCAGATGGGAAGCTGAGATGGACTAAAATGATGTAGCAAAGAAGAACAAAACGTAGATCAGAGGCCTGCATTCATTGAACACAGGCATCTGCGAAGCATATTCCTGCGTTTAGTAGAAGAGATCTGTAGGTTTTAAACACCAAAAACACTGTAGATGGACCAACAAATAATTCAAGAAATAGAACAATAATATAGAAGAGAGTGAGGCGTAGTTAAGAGCCGTGGGTGGTTCTTCAGTAGGACATTTTGAAGGGGGTAAAGCTATGATCGTTTGGAGACTCATGGAGGGCTAAACATCACAATGCCGGTTCATAGGTGACATCAATGGCAACGACTCGAGGTAAGTGTATTTCACTATTTTTGTTGTTTCTTTTTCTCATTAGAAATTGATTGTGTTATCCTTTGTTAATTGATTTGGGTTTTGTGTATGGATAATTGTATTCTTGTTATTGTTCAGTTATTTGTGTGCGACTTTGCACTATAGTTAGTTCAACACCAATCACGAACCCCCAAGGAATTCCAAGAATTTTGGTTATATACTCATTCCAACCCTCAACTCTCTTCGCTAGGTTTAAGGGAGGGCCCCAATAGGTTAAAAAAAACCCGCAACCCCTTGGGGTTATCCTGCACTTGGAAGAAGTTATGAAAAAATGATTTTAATGTGTTCAACGAATCATTTATTTGCAAACCCATTGCTAGAATTTTGATATAATCCATAATTGTTGTGTTGATATAATCCGTAATTCATGTGTAGTGACTAATGATTCGTAATCATTAGGGATAACATGACCTAGGTTAAATGACGCAACGTATGTGGTTATTGCCTTGATTAATCGGTTTTCCTAATTCGTAATGCTACTGCCTAATTGAATCTAGAGATCATATCCTAGGTTATTCAGTAGTTAGGTTTAATTAATGATCGTATCTTGATTAAACACTATGTAAGGTAAACTTGGGTTAATTATTAATCCACGATTAATAGACGCTAGGAGAGGTTTGAGAACAACAAATCAATGAAATATGTTTAATTAGGGTGTAGGCCGAGATTGAATCAAAGAATCGAGTCCCTATAGAATTCCCCACTTTTATCATTTTTCACATGTTTCCTTTAATTTGTTTTTATTGGTCTAGTTTCATTTTATTTTCTTGTTTGAAAAATCCAAAACCCCCTAAATCTAAACACCGATTAATTTAATTTCAACAACTTTACATACACTCTCTGTGGAATCGACCTAAACTCACAACTATTATAGTAGTAGTTTAGTTTATTTTGACTAGTCTTACGACGCGTTGTCAATTTTGGCACCGTTGCTTTCGTGTTTGTGATTTATTAAAAAACTCATGGATGAAAGTAATTTTTTCTTTAACTCTTACTCTTACCCCTGTAACCAAGGTTGGAATGATCAACCTAAATTTGTTTATGGATGGGATAACCATCAAAATTACTTCCATGACAATTTGCAAAATGTATAACAATTCCCGTACAAACCAGAAGTTTCTTATCACAATTCAGGTATAGTACAACAACAGTTCCAACAGGATATAAAGCAACAGCTTCAACAGGGTATACAATAACTCCGGCAGGATACAACGTCAAGACTACACAATGTGGCAAGCTAAATGGGTGAGATGATAGTAAGGATCGACGACCTAGAATCACAAATGGAAGAGGAGCAGCCATATCAACTCGATGTATACCCAATAGACATTAGTGCGAAAACCTTATAAAGTGATGAGGAGCTTGAGAATTTTGAGAGCAATACTCAAGGAATTGCATACGAAGAAGAAGTTAAGGAGAAGCTCGAACTAGAAAAAGACATATCATTTTGCTCGGAGGTGAGTACTGAGTTCATGATTATTTTTGAGACTAAATCTTCACCTTTACATAGCAGATTGGAGGAATTAAATGAGGAAAAAAAAGGAGAAGAGACATTTGAGATCTTTCCAGAGTGCATGGACTCAGTCAAGATTGAAAGTCAGAGGATAGGGAAGATGATGAAGATGGTCATCAATTGAGACCCTATCCTGAAGAACCTCAGGTGGAGGAGTTGCATGTGTCACCTAAAGATCACAATTTTCTCACATGAGGAGAAAACATGGAGTCAAGCCAGCAACCCTACACAAAGGCGCTTCTTGGGAGGTAACCCAAAGGAAGTAAGTTTCTTTTCTTTACATTTCCACATTATTTTTTTATGCATGTGTATTTTTTTAATTTATTTGTTTTATTTGTTTTAAATTTTCAATCAAAATGAGAGAAAGAATAAAATAATAAAACAAAAAATTTCTCATTTTCTATTGCTTCTAGGACTATATAGTAATGATTAGAGAATGAGTTGAGTAGAGAATTTCATAGCAACTTTAACATGTACTTTTGCTCTTGTGATTGGTCGATGTGCATTATCTTTAGAAGAGTAGTGACTAGTGGTAGACAAAGCTGGTGAGATTTTGAGCCTTATTAGATTGACACATTCATATCAGTCTCATTGTCTTTTACTAGTGTGTGACCTTCATGACATGTACATTCTGATTTTGTCTTGAATTTCTACTCGAGACCACATTTTTATCATGATTAGGCATTCTTTGCTTTTCCAAACTACATTAGCCAAATAACCTACCCATTATATCATTTTCCTTTTTTGATAAGCCCCCTTAGCTTTATTTGCCTTTTCTTTGTGTATTAGTCATATTACATGCTTTAACCTAACCAAATGTCCTTCCCAAGCCTTAAAGCTAGTGAAACATTTGTTGATTGATGAGTTTGTGGATATACAAAAGTGTAAGTGTGCGGGTATGCATATGTATTGGTTGGTTATAATGTTGGGATGTTATTTTATGCTTTATCATTGAAATTCTCATGTTGATATAGTTTATTTTAATTTTATAAGGAAAAGAAAGAAAGAAAAGAGAAAAGCAAAAGAAAAGAAGAAAAAAGGAAAAGGAAAAGGAGAAAGGAAAAAAGAAAAAAGAAAAAAGAAATGTATCAAGGAGGAATTGCATATGTGTTGAAAAGTTGTTTATGATTAATGCTTCCTCCTAAAGTTATAATGAATGTGTTATTGGAGCACGTTAAATATGAGGTAGATGTTGGCTTAGAAGGTTAACTATTTTGTGGTTTCAATGTATTGTCATCAATTGTATGAGTGATTCCTTTGGATTGGTATATGCTTCATGTGGTTTGTGTGTGAGAGTTGAATTTGGTTGTAAAATAAAAATGTTGCATTCGTCATAGTTGACGGTACCCAGTTTTTGATGAGTGTTAACTTGTGCATTTGACGTCACATTGATGTTGTTTTTTTTCACCATCTTTGATGGCTTTCATGCTACTTGACCCAAATATATTTCACCTTACCTTTGCCCACATTACAACCTTGAAAAGTCCTTTGATCCATGATTTTGCATGTGAACATTAGTGTTGGAGAAATGAAATGATATGCAGAGTTGTGGAATGACATGATCATGAATGGTGTTGAGTGTACCTATAGATATATCTTGTTAAACAAAAATTTCGAGTCTACCATTAGATTGCTCAGTTTTTAAAGATGATGAATGTTGATTGATCATGAGTAAAAGCTTGAAATGTTAACTTCTTGCTATGATTTTTGAAAGTCATTTATTTTTGTTTATGATTATGTATTCTTGGAACATATGGGAAATGAGTCAATGTTTTTAGGTCTTTGAGCTTAATTTAATGTTTTGCTTAAGGACAACCAAAAACTAAGTATGGGGGAAATTGATAGGTGCTTAATTGATTATCTAATTATTTTATAACACTTAGCGATTAAGGACATGAAATTGCATAAGATTCTCACTTTGACTCATATGTGATTTTAAGCAAAATTCGGAAGCAAAGAAGTTAAAGTGAGTCGAAAGTATGATATTTGGGCCATTTTTTGAAGATTAAAATTCACTTGTCCTTATGAAGCAAGAAGAAGAAAATTAGAAGAAAAGAGAAAGACAAGAAAAATGGAACAAAAAGAAGAAGAATCATCGAAAGCACGCAGCACGTGCATGTTTTTGCCATGCAAAAACATCAATTTAATGGAGCAGTAAAACGGTAGCAGTCCATGAAGAAAACACCAACATTTGGACAAGCAAGGAAAATGTTGAAACGACAATGCAAGAGCTGGACAACCAGCTAAGTAAAACGGCAGCATAGATGGGAAGCTGAGATGGACCAAAACGATGCAGCAAAGAAGAGCAAAACACAAATCAGACGATTGTGTTTAATATAGACGCCTGCATATCTGCATTTAATGCAGACACCTGCATAAATAGCAGACAACATTTGCGTTCAATGCAAGCAATGTATACGTTCAATAGAAGAGCTTCGTAGGTTTTAAACATAAAAAACATTATAGATGGACCAACAAATGATTCAAGAAATAGAACGATAACGCAAAAGACAGGTAGGCACAGTAGAGAGCCATTGGTGGTTCTTCGGTGGGACATTTCAAGGGGCAAAGCTATGATCATATGGAGACCCATGAAGGGCTAGATGTCCCGACGCTAGTTCGGAGGTGACATCGACGCCAACGACTCGAGTTAAGTGTATTTCACTATTTTGGTTGTTTCTTTCTCTCATTAGAAATTGATTGTCTTATCCTATGCTAATTGATTTGGGTTTTTTGTATGGATAATTGTATTCTCATTATTGTTAGGTTATTTGTGTATGAACCCATTGTGTATTTTGAAAAAAATGATTTTAATGCATTCATTGAAATATTTATTTGCAAACCCATTGCTAGAATTTTGATATAATCCATAATTGTTATGTTGAAATTCATATGTAAAGATTAATGATTTGTAACCACTAGGGATAACATGACCTAGGTTAAATGATGTATCGTATGTGGTTATTGCCTTGATTAATCAGTTTTCCTAATTTGTAATGCTACTACCGAATTGAATCTAGAGATCATATCCTAGGTTATTCGGTAGTTAGGTTTAATTAACGATCGTATCTTGATTAAACACTATCTAAGGGAAGCTTAGGTTAATTATTAACCTATGATTAATAGTTGGTACAAGAGGTTAGAGAACAATAAATTTATGAAATATGTTTAATTAGGATGTAGGCCAAGATTGAACTAAAGAACTGGGTGCTTACTGAATTTTCCATCATTTTTCGCATGTTTCCTTTAATATGTTTTTATTATTCTAGTTTCATTTTATTTTCTTGTTTGAGAAATCCAAAACCCCCTAAACCTAAACATCGATTAATTTAATTTCAATAACTTTACACACATTCTCTGTGGGATCGACCTAGACTCACCACTGCTATAGTAGTAGTCTAGTTTACTTTGACTAGCATTACGATGCGCTATCACCATGACCTCTTGTTGTAATACTTATGGAGCCATGGAATTTTATATTTCTTCCTATCTATTGTTTTGATGTAATTATTCTTTATTATATGATGAAATTATAACCTTTTAAGTTCTTTGTATTATCCTTAGTTTTATATTTATGTGATGATTAAATAATCTTTTATTATATTAATTGGGGTTATTATTTATAAGGTTAATTACTAAAAAAAGCCCAAAATTTCGTCAATTTTTAATTATAATGCGAACTTTAAAAAATAACAATAAAATGTTCAAAATTTCATTTTTTTTCAATTCTAGCCCAAACTTCAAAAAGTGACAATAAAATGCTTAATATCTGTTGTTCTCCCAATGCCTTCAGCCTTTTATTTTCTATTTGTTCTTCAAACTCTCCAAACGACTCTCGCATTACAGTGTACGACACCAGTAAGCTTTTCATTTTTTGTTAGTTCTCCTGATGCCTTTAGTGTGAGGGAGTTGGGGTTGCGTAATATGAAAATCAAAGGGTGAGGGCCCAAGAGAACAAACTGAAAATGAAGGAATCAAAGCGTAAGGTTATCGAGTTAGCGTAATCTGATTTAGGTCATTTTTAAACAAAGATGTCATTTTATTAATCTTCTTTTTTGTGTTAATATTGGCTAACGACGTGTATTAATAATTAAGGTTTCTGAATCACGTGGCAAGCCACATCAACAAACTTAATGGAAACACTACCTTTGGGCTAGAATTGAAAAATATTAAAGGTTGAGCATTTTATTGCTATTTTTTGAAGTTTGGACTAGAATTGAAAAAAAAATAAAAGTTTGGGCATTTTATTGCTACTTTTTAAAGTTCGAGCTATAATTGAAAAATTGACGAAAGTTTGGTCCTTTTTTAGTAATTTACCCTTATTTATATGTGAAAAATATGAAAAGTAATATTAATATAAATAAAGAGATAGATGCTATTTCAAATTTATGTTATTATGATTTTCGGAGATATGGTTGATGTAAAATTAAAAATTATATGGTAAAATATATTGAGAGACTATTTTATAATTTTAAAGAATTTAAGGATTATTCTATTTTTTCTTTAAATTATCTGAAACAGTACCTGATATTGACTGGTACCAGTATTATGCCATATTTGAACCAAATCTAATATCAGTATTGGTACAGTATTCATAAAATTAGTAGTAACTAAAAATTTTATAATAATGTAGCATATAAAAATTACATAATCCTATTGCATCTTTATTGTTAGGTTTATATGTATTATAAATATAATATCAATTTGGAATCTAAAATGAATATATAACTTAACGTTTAGAGACATTTTAAAAAATAATACTTGAACATTAAGGGACTAGAACTAAAAAATAAATTGGTAAGGATCTTGAAGAATTAAGATAATATACAAGGAAAATGAGTCAAATTAGTCTTTAGTCAATACTTGAAAGGTTAAAAAGATAATTTAACTATAATTTTTCTTAATTAGACTTTAACTTTCTTTTAAATTGTTAAATTAATTCAAAGTTGAAACATACAAATTTAAACAACCACATATGTGCCTTTTGATTTCCTTCTACAGCTCTTTAATATTTTGTTATCAATAAGAAAATTACACCTTAAGTTTTTAAATTTTATCTTACAATATGATTTCAAACATTATATCGTATTTTTCCTTGTTTTACATCAACAAGTTGAAAAATGATAATTATCGTTTTCATGTTAATTCAATATTACTGAAAGAAAATTAAAATACACAATAGTAAGATGGTATGAGTTATATATAGGCTTGGAAAAAGCCTAAGCCTGAATCGACCTGGCTCTATCCAATCTCAAGTGACCGGGTTTAGTTCAAGTTAATTAGGCTTTCGGCTAGACTCCTATTTTATTATTTTTAAAATTTTTGTCTTTGATTCGAGCTTCAAGGCTCAACTTGGCATAAAAGCTCAACTATATATAGTTAAAGAAAACTCTAGCCACTATCTTTTACTTCATCTTTTATCGTAGCACCACTTCTTGCTTGTAGTGCTTCACTGTGTTTTTGCTTAATTGTTTTGTTTCCCAAGTTTTGCAAGTTTCTTTATTTCACGTAAAAATAGAGGACGATGATAGGACTAAGTGGATCTAGAGATGATTGATAGATACAGATTTGATCATATTTATACACCATATTTAATGTATTTTTGCTAGATATTTATACTTATAATGTATATTTTGTACTTAATTTGATTTAAGGGTGTTTATATGTTACAATTGCTTTCACGAATCAAACAGATAAGAATTTAGATGAAAACGTGGTATAAAATGAAGATGTGAAGCAAAGAAGGGATACATGGCCATGCATCAGTCTGTGTACTTCTCTCAGGCCATGCAGAATCATAGATTCTAGATATTTTAGGTTATACACAGAACCCTAAAATTTTCTATAAAAAGATGTGTTTAGAGCTAAAATAAAAGAGGATACGTACAAAGACATTGTGAGACTTTGAGAGTAGACATTAGGAGGAGATTACAAAGGTAGAGATCGTTTAGAAGGGGTGACTTTGATTAAGAGAAATGAAAAGCACCAAGAAATCATCAAAAGATCCATTGGAATACAATATTAAACCTTAACCTTGTAAGAATATTCGATAGGAGACAAATAGTGAAATTTATAATTATGACCCATTGTTTTCAATTTGTTTTTCTTTCTATTTATGTTTGATTTTATGTTCTATCATATGTAACTAAATTGTTTTAGTGCCTAAGATTGATGAACCCTAGTTTTGTGCAATAAAATGTTTTGATTCTTTTATTAATGCAATTTTTTCTATTGATATATTGTGATTCAATTCTGTATTTAATATATGTTCTAATAGATTTGGAATGAGAATGAGAAATCCTGTGTGTGAACAGATCCAACGAAATTGAAAGGAGTTGATTGCAACCCTATAGGATGACATAAATCCTCTAGATTAGGGTTGAACTCAATAGCGAGATTCACAAATCGGTAAAGCAATTCTATAAACTTTAACCTGAGTAATTTAATTGATAACCTTAGGATTAGTTGTTATTAGACTCAAGAGTGATCTATTAGCATGCCATAGGAATCATGGTCCAATAAATCATCAAGACAATTGTATAAAAATAGATCAATTAATTAACGGTATTTAGGAGGATTCAAAACCTATACACTAATGCTCGATATCGGTAATTTCCTATGTGATTTCTTCATTCTCTATTCAATCTTACTATCTGTTTTAATTTATTTGCTTAATTTAATTTTTTAATTAAAAATCAAAATCAAATTCATAGACTAGATAATAGGACAACGGTAACTACTAGTATTTATCGTCTTCATAAGATCAACTCGCACTTGCCAGTATTAGCTACAACTACGCCATAAACTTGTGGTTAATTCATAATTGACAAACTTAGAAAAAGTCAATCATTGGTCTTTTAGTAGCACTGTTACATTAAGAATATGAAGCTAAAGAAAGTGCAAGACTACCGTTTAAATCATCATCATCTTCTTCTTCATTGTCATTTTCGTATCTTCTCTTCCTGAGTCATAGCTTTGATACTTCACCATAGGGCTTTTTCATTGCATCTCTTTAGTCATTTTTGTTCATGTCTTCTCTCTTCTCCATCACCAGGAAATCACAAGATTTAGAGGTCTTAAAAAAATGGTGATGATCATAGTGAAAATTTAGGAGATTTTTTAGATAGGCTTTAGGCTGCTCAAAATTCATCTAGGATCATATTTGAGTATAGACCTTTCCTAAAATGGTCAATCGGGTCAATCTGATGGTGAGTCCAACCCAACCTTGCCCCGTTCCATTGCCATTCTTGGTTATATATATAAAGAACAAGCCGGTTGATGGGGGTAAACTTGATTTAAGTTGAGAGATTTGATTGGTAAATAATGGAAACTAATATTAGGTCCATCTATTAAGCTCTAGTAACATTATATCATACTTAACTAATGTTTGCAAATAATGTATCAAATTTGTTTTTAGTATACAATCAATATTAAATGATTTTTTAAATAAAATTTAAAATTATAAAATAGTTTTTAAATATAAAATTATAAAATAATTCTTCAATATTTTATGTTACATAATTTTTAACTTTATTTTAACCATATCTTAAAAATTATAACAATATAAATTTGATACAATAATTATCTCTTTGTTCATATTAATTTTACTTTGCATACATTCCTCATATAAATAAATATCAATCATGTCAAGTATCTAATAATAATCATAATTAGTATAAAATTATTTAGTTATCATACAGTTATAAAGTTAATAATAATATAAAGTACTTAAAATGTTATAATTAATTACAATAAATCATCATATAATAAAAATAATATAGGTTTATAATAACAAGAGTTCATGTCCAAGAACACAGTAAAGCAAAAAGTGAAACCTAAAGTAAAAGCATTGATAGTTATGAGTTTTTATGTTTATATTGCATATATAAAATTTAACATATATATCAAATACAAGTAAAAAGAAAAGACAAAAAAAATGAAAAACATGAAACTTCATGCCATAATATATCTATTCAAATCGTATTGACTCCAATTTTTATTTGGTATAAAGTCCTTATTATTAAGGAGAATCTCATCACCATTCGATGCACTAAATGACTTATCAATACGTTTTCATCTAAGAACATCTCCTAAGTCACTCTCATTTATAAATTTTGGTTCCTCGTAAATTCAGTACACTAAGAGATTGATATGATTAAGGTAAATTAGATTTATAAAACTAATTGTTCTATTAAGAGTCTTAGTAAACAAATAAAATAAAATAATTAAAAATTATATTTAACTAAAAAATGACAATAAATATCTTTGTTGAAACTTCTAGTTATATCGAACAAATATTATAAAATTTGATCTCTTAGGTTCTAATTTATTCCTTTTTTTATAATGAATGAGCTTAAATGTTCCCCATTCTCTTTCACACCTAATTGCACTCACACATTAACCAAAAAATCAAATTGAAAACTTTTACAATTTTAAAAACTTCCAAATTGGTTTTACACCACAATTGAAAGAAAATAAAAACAATCTTATACATAAACTGAAGTGATGATTATTTTTGAATAAGTAAAACAAATGAAGAAATGTATACCTAGATTAAATTTATCTCTTTGTAGTATTACAACAAGCATTACAAAATCACTACATGCATCCTTATATGCCTTTATTTGTGAGATAAAGAGGTCTTATGTCAAGTCATGTGAAACAATTATTGTAATAGTTAATAGCATTCTCTTATTGACTTCAACTTTCTTTATGAACCTTGGTCTAAAATAGAAAATCAAGTTCATAAATGCCTAAGTAGAAAAGAATAGAGAGTAAAAGTTTTTTTTTCATCTTTCATTAATGATTACAAGATAAGATAGGTATAAAGAAGGTATATTTTTTTATATTAACCTTGATTGTTTCGTTCACCCTCTTTAGAACATCATAAAAGTAACCTATTATTACATTTTTATCACCATCAGCTAGATGAATTACTCTCACAAATGACTCATAAACTCAAATGAAAA
This sequence comes from Erythroxylum guanchezii, assembly GCA_025629825.1. Lineage (NCBI taxonomy): Eukaryota > Viridiplantae > Streptophyta > Magnoliopsida > Malpighiales > Erythroxylaceae > Erythroxylum > Erythroxylum guanchezii. The sequence continues at coordinate 15,769,175 of JAOTAX010000005.1, read as the reverse complement.
GTTGACATTGAAACTAAAATTCATGATCTTTAAGTATAATATTAGAGACCTCCATTCTAGAATCAGACCTCACATGTTAAGATGCAACCCATTTGTCACTTGTAGAGAATTATCTTTGTAACATCCCATCACCGATGGGAAGGGTCAATTGGTCATTTGGGACAGGTTCAGAGTGTGTAAATTTGTCTCGGCATGTTCATGCATGATATGGCCTCCATAAACACATAAATTGTAATTTTTGTATAT
>JAOTAX010000005.1:15742612-15766624 GCA_025629825.1 Erythroxylum guanchezii | reverse complement strand
CCTTATATACATCAACTTTTCCAATTAAGCTTTCTAAGTGTCCCATGAGTCTATAAATCATGTCTAATCACCTCTAATGCATTAGAACTCATTTGATTTACCCACCATGGTCATATCCATCCAATGAACTCGGTTTTATCCACTTAAAAACTCATATGTCGGAAATCTCCACGATTCCGCCTTACCGATGAATTCTAAGTTCATGTAAGGACATATAACATTATCAATCATTAACATATACACCCAAATGAAATACATCTTTGAACTTATAAACAACCATATGTATATATCAATATACAGTAGTAGCTCCAAATACAGTACAACACAAAAGGGCTCCGAAAGTCTGGCGTTACAAATAGAGGCAATAACATCCACCATGGACTAGTAATAACAAGATTAGGTAGTATTGAATGACACATCTACATTTTACCACCATTTAGCCATTGCCATTTTTGCATTATAAACTATTTCTTTGGATTATAATACACTTCAAATTAAGGTTAAGCTTTAAGAATTATTTGTGAAGCAAAATAGCTAGGCAGTTTTCTTCTCATTTTCCTTATATCAGTTGCAACAATCCATTGTTCTTGAGAATGAAGACCAACTTTAGTATTTTCAGTATCATCCTCACCACTGCTAGATGAACTTCCATTTCCAATTTCATAGTTTAGTATGTGCCTTCTTTCTTTCTTATTTAATATTCTTCAAGCAAACTATGTATAAAGCCTATCTCCACCTAAGACAAACTTAAATGGCTTATGATATATTTAAGTCCATTTCCTTCTAAAAAATTTTAATCACAAATAACAAATATTAAATTCCATAAAAAATATAATCACATTATTGAAAAGACCAATAGAGCAACAAAAAGGTATTGTAATAGGCATATAATTAAATGAGACACTAACTGCTAAGCAAACTTTTTAGAATTAAGAGTCTGGGGCATCTGATCTTGCAAATGATTAAGTATAGAAAAATAAACAAAAAAGATTGTTCTTTATTTTCATTCTTATATTGAGTCATCAAGGGAAATATATGGGATTTTGAGCTAACCAAGCATTAAACCTGTAACTAATTGATTAAGTAAACATATGTTGTTACTATTTATGACTTACAGTTCACATTATTTCTCTGAATTTTGAATCAGAACTAGTTACATAAATTTTGAAATTACATATTATCTTCTAAAACAACTATTTTTATTGGATTTTTTAACACCTTTGGACATAATTAACAAGAGGTAAAGTATAAACAAGATATTAGCGATAGTGACTTGTAAAACAAGTGATTGTTAGATAAGAAAAAGACATTATCAAGTATTCTTAAAAATATTATCCACAATAGCTAAAGGCATATCAAAAAATGTTTTGGGCAAAATCACGTGTTCTAGTAACTCCTCTAACATTAAGTGCACCACAACCAAATCATTAGTATAAATTATCTCATTAGCAAGATAATAAAGAATGACAAAAAAGAAGTTCAAGAAGATGTAAATATTAGTTAACAAGAAAAGATTCAGAGTTAAGAAATGAAACATCGATTAATTATCTAAAGGCACATGTGGTCTATAGGGATGTCAAAATAACCAATTGGATTGTGCAAAATGAAGATCATATGAAAAAACAAGTTTAACACCACTGGTGATGATATTCACAACAAGTTTGGTTGTAATATATTTCTAACCTTGATTTCGAAATTTAAAAGATATATGGAGTTTATGAATAACAAATATAGTTTCTCAAATAATTTCCCACAATTTTTAAGCTAAGACACCACTACCCTAAAAATAAATAACGAAACATACTTATAATAAAATAGGCAACGGATAAAAATGAAGTTAGGATTACCTTGATAGGTCATTTATTTCTACGAAAATTGAGTCAAGGATGTAAAATATTTTAATAGTTGCTCATTACATTAAGTGTTTATAGGCTTGACCAAAATTAATAAACATGTTTAAATTTATGGTATCTATATTTACACTTTACCAAGGCATGGTCCTAGATGAGGAGAGGCAACTAACAGTGTGAGGCAATCGATGGAAAAAGGCGACTGATAAGACACGTGTGACGGTGAGACACTACTGACAGTGAGACACTATCGTGAATAGAGGTGATGGTGATACGGAGGCACATAGCAGATTAAACTTAAGAGAGGTAACAATGATCACTACTGAGGAGGTACATAGGTGGAGCATAATATAGTGAAAGAGTTCATATTAAGATTTAATAGAGAATATAGTTAAGAGCGCAAGAGACAGAGATTAGAGTTGAGATTGGATGTGACAAGAAAGGAGAAAACAAGAAAAATTAGGTGATTTAGGGTTTGTTTTTCAATTTAATACATAATTTACTTAAAATTATAGCTTAGTCCTTGCATTTTACTAGTATTTTAGGTATTAATTGATACTGACCAATGCGAGCCAAAATCACCAGTATAACCCAAAAAATAAACTTAATGCTCAGATCTAAATTTTCATACCAATTTTCAGTTGATACAGTCCATTTTAGTTAATACGAATTAGTATGGTACAAAAATCATAATTTTGGACCTAACTTTAATGAAGTTTATTATCGTTGTAAGGTTGCCCCTGGTTTTGTTTGAAAAGATTTTTAACATTTTTTTTTCTTCTAGATTTATCCTTTGTCATCAATTATTGTCACAAAACAATTCTCACCGTAATATAAGTAGCATATTTTGTAACGTCAGTATGTTAAAATGGATAATGTTAGTTTCGAGCATTAAACCAACAAAAGAACGAGTTATGCAAAATCTAGGAGTGAATACACCTAAATTTAGTTGTATTTAACTCTCTAACCTTTTATAATTATTAACGTATGCAAATATTAGGAATTACGGTAAGAATCGATATAACTCATGATTACAATTAAATCTAATTAAATATCAACTAGACTTAAATAAGATTCAGTATCTTATATTGATTCTTATTTATTCAATATCTTATGTTTAACCTTTAAAGATTTTCAAAATTTATATCTAATCCAATTTGATTAAATTACATTTCTCTCATCAGTCGTTGCTTGTCTATAAATTATTAGGTTTCCTAATATGTTGGTGATATATATAAATTATAATCTTAAATTGTATTTAAGCTTAGATAAACTAAACATTTTTTATTTGTTCAATTCTATAATTAAATAATTTATTTCAATGTATCAAAATTGATAATTTAATAACTATCATGATTACTCAAATATTAAAATTGTATAATTTTTACTAACCTTTCCATGCATGACTTTTTATATAAAATAATCCTTTTATCACATAATATTCTGACTAGACATAAAGTATAAAATAATGTCTACTCTATTTAAGTCCAATCGTATCAGTTCTCCATCATTAGTAATTGATTTTGTTAATAACATTTGAAAACTATTCTCAAAATGTCATTCCACTTTGGCTAAGGATTTTTTCAATACAGATTGGAAACAATGGAACATTCTTAAAAGTGATGAATCTTATATTGATCACTCATTTAACTCCATATAACTCGTGTTATATCTATTAACTACCAATTGAGCTACATTTGACTAAGATAGCTCATAATTAATATCAAAACATAAAAATTCTTATATAAGATGCTTTGGAGATCTCAATTGAAATGTCACTTATACAGTCATCACAATTAGAATTTCTATAGACATCCAAGTAATGTTAAAAATAGGATTCTCGTAGCGGGTTAGTTCAGTAAACTTATTTTTCAATACCCACCCACCTACCCACACCCACACCTACACACACACACAAATGCAATATAAATCTCAAAATTATAATCTCATCATAATTTTATTTACAATATACATTTATTTCATAGACTTTATCTTATAAATTAATTTAACTGATATTTATAAGTTAAAGAATACATTTAAGTAATTATATCATAAATATACAACCAACTGATTAAGTGTAGGACATAAACCATAGTGAATATCTTTAACACTACATAAGTATCAAATATCTTAAATACTAAACAAATTTAGTATGTTATTTATATACTTATACTAAAATAGGTAAATAATATCTATCTATATAGATCTAATTCCCAGAATTAATTTATTACATTTTAATATCCAATAAGAGTTATTCTTGGATTATCATATTTTTCACAATTGAAAATATGATTTACCTATTCTCAATAAGCATTATTTTATTTTATGCTCCTATTAAAGGGTACAACTATATTCCTACTAACTTTCTTGTAGATATAATATATCCATAATCATCTCTAAGACAAACTCTTTGAATTCATCATGAAATTGAATCTTTCAACATCTTATAACCTTTCAACTATATATAAAATGTATTAACCAAGGCTCAAGTTCTATTTGGATGTGATGTTATGAGATTTGAACTTTTAAAACTTCATCTTACTCCCACCATTTATCAAGAGAACTATTCTCTTGTAAGCATATATTTAAATAAACATTATAATTTATAGGGTTTATAAGATGATACCAAAACTTTTAGATTTATCATAAATTTATATTGTCCACTTTATTTCTAAACTTATAAAATAATCTATGCTTCAAATAAATATCACATCCTAAAATCATTAACTTAAACTATTTTGATGCTTACAATTTCATATCTAATTTGAAATCTTGTTAATTGATTTAATTAAAATTATAGAAGGTAAGTTGTTGTATTAGACATAACTATAAAAGAGATAAATATTACATTGTACAATATCTTATATTACATTTCCCTTCTTATATAAATCCATGATATTATAGAACTTTGTCGTGGAGGTATTCACTAAAGAATCTCATTCCCTATAAATAACTGATAAAGTTTGATTCATCATATCATTCTCATCAAAATGAATTGAAATTCTTAATGCTTAATTTCTACATAGATTTAAATACAATGAGCCTTTCAAAAATTTAAATTGATATTTTATATAATACGTGCCATTATATCATATAAAGTCATTAATAAATATATTGAAACAAAGTATTAATCCTTTTTTATTAAATATTATTGCATCCAATATATCATATGTATAAGATCTAATAATTCAATACCATAATTGTCCTTTACCAAAGGTTTACTTAGTCATTCTTTGCCAAGGTAAGGGACATAATCGAGAGCTGTTCTCCAACATAATTGGTGATGGTAAAAAAAGATTTTTCTTTGATCGATAACTGATCTCATTTTGGTTTGTTAAATTGCTTAAACGAATTAATTCCCCTCAAGTAAAAATTCGATCATGATGTCACTGTATACTAAGGTCTATCAAAACAATAAGTTATTATAGGAACTTTAAATAATGTCCTTTCTTTCCAACTTCACCTTGATATCTGACTAAGAGGATAAAATTATATGGAATGGCAATTCATAAGGTAAATTCACTAATGCCTCATACATAATGCTCCTTAGTCCAATTAACCCAAGGGTTGAGTGGTTCCACCTTATTTGGATAAAGCATGTTATACCCCCGAGCTTCCTGTACACTTTGGTTAGTAGTAAAAGGAAAACTCCAAATCCTGGACACATTATCCAAAATTTTCTTCATTCCAAACTTTTTTTAAAAATTAAACGAAATTTGTTGAGATAATGTGAATATAAATACACAGGTTCAAGAGCTTCTCCTGCATCCAAGAGAAGCTAAACGACAACGTAGTAAAGAAACTGTGGACCAAACCAAAACAACACCGTGATAGATACAACTACAAGCTAAAACTTAAAAAAATGACAGTGTAGTAAGGGTAGTTGTAGAAAAAGCATTAACCATCAAAGAGTCCTATAGATGGTAAAGAGAAACTCTCCTTATATTACTTGCTCTTTGATATGGAAGGTTTTCAAGAGGTTGTTCAGAAAGGAATGTTGTAGGCCCTGTATGGTACTAAACAATTTATATGTGTTTAGAGGCTCAAAGCAATCAAGGATGAATTGAAAAAGCTAAATGCTACAAGTGGAAGCTCCACTGGTAAATCTATTGAAAGATCTAAGAGTGATCTTTCTATAATTCAAGGGCAAATTTTTAATAACCCTAGGGACCGTCAACTTTTGTCACTAGAGAAAGTGAAAATGAACAATTATCTCTCCCCTATTCAAAATCATAAAAGTTTGATAAAGCAAAGAGCAAGGGTTAAATGGCTACAGGAAGTTGAAGAATGCTCTAAGTTCTTCTTCAACTAATTAGTGGGGAGAAGGAACAACAATAGAATTTCCATCATCCAAGTTGAAGATAGCAGGTTACTCAACCATTAGGATCAAATCTTTGAAGAGGCAAAGAAATATTTTGGTAGATTTTATGGTTAATCTACTACGATTTCAGTTACCTCACACTTGTTAAACTCTTTCATTTCAAAGAAGCTATCTCAAGAAGAGGCTCTTAATTTAATCAGGCCTATCCAAGATGTAGAAGTTATCTACCAAATGAATCCTAATAAAGCTCTAGGTCCTGATGGCCTAAATGGGGTTTTCTTTTGGAAAGCCTAGGGAAAGATTGGAAGGATGGTTAAACAAGCTGTGAGTGAATTCTTCTCTACTGGGATATTGTTAAAAGAGATTAATAAAACCTTCCTATGCTTAATTCCTAAGACAAGTAACCCGATTCCTTTAAAGAGCGGGTAATGGAAAAAAACACACACCTTTGGTTTGATAACTTGACGAGTCATAGTTTATTAATTCGATTTCCTAATGCAGTCCAAAGTTGGAGTCATCTTCCACTTAATGCTAAAGTTTGTGCAGTCATTACTGACAATAAGTGGACTGATCATCCAGACTAGGTGATTTACCTCATCCCTAATTATACCCCTAATTACAAGACTCACGACAAATACTCTTGGTTAAACCAACCCCTAATTTCTTTTCTAACAAGCTATATAGGGAGTGGCTATCACAGGGCAGTCTTATGTTGATTGGTACCCTATAGTTTGGCATAAGTGCTTGAGACCCAACTCCTCTTGCTTATTATGCTTGGCAACATTGAAAAAAAATGACATTTTCTAAACTTGGACAACACATATGTCCTATGCAGGAATGATAGTGAAACTAGAGATCACCTTTTTTTCCAATGCCCTTTTGTTGAGAGCATATAGAGAACAATTAAAAAGAAGTGTCATTAAAGATGGGATAGGATTTTGTTTACTGTCATATTGCAAAATTAAGAGGACTGAAGGCTGACCCTAAAGGGGATAGAGCAATTTACATGTTTTCACTTGCTTATAGTATTGGGGAGATATGGAAAGAGAGGAACTTGTGAATTTTCAAAGACAGAATGCGTTCAAATCTAGAGGTGATGAATTCTATAATCATGAGGATTAGAGAATCGATTTTTCTCTCAAAAGAACTACCTAATTGTAGTGAACATGTTATTAGAACACGGAATCTGGGCTAACCTTAAAACACAAAGTACCAAAATAAAAGAGGAAAAGGGATTATAAGGTTACCTATAGAAAGATGTACTCTCAAAGATGCTGTGGGAAGCCATTAAATTAGATGACTGGAAGCATCGTTTCAATCGACTATGAACTGAAGTCTGTATAAGAGAGATAGAAGAGATGAACTCTTTAAAGGAATTTGGGTTACTTATCTTAAGAATTAAGCAAAGGAAAATTTATTAATCTCCTTTAACAATACCCCGGTAGATAAGAATTCACTCACAACTTGTTTAACTTTCCTCCTAATCTCACCCTAAGCTTTCCGAAAGAAAACCCCATTTAGGCCATTAAGACCTAAAGCTTTATTAGGATTCATTTGGGAGATAACTTCTTCAATATCTGCATCTTGGATAGGCCCAAATAAATTAAGAGCCTTTTTTTTTAATATAGCTTCTTTGAAATGAAAGAGTTTAACAAGTGTGAGGTAACTGAAATCCTAGTAGATTGACCACAAAATCTATTAAATTATTTCCCTGCCTCTTCGAAGATTTGATCCTGATGGTTGAGTAACTTGCCATCTTCAGTTTGGATGACATAAATTCTATTGTTGTTCTTTCTCCCCACTAATGAGTTGAAGAACTTGGAGCATTTATTAGCTTCCTGCATCCATTTAACCTTTGCTCTTTACTTTATTAGACTTTTATGATTTTGAATAACGGAGAAATAGTTGTTCAGTTTCACTTTCTCTAGTGATAAAAGTTGATAGCCCCTAGGGTTATTAAAAAGTTACCCTTGAATTACAAAAAGATCACTCTTAGATCTTTCCATAGCTTTAGCAGTAGAGCTTTGCCTTGTAGCATTTAGTTTTTTCAATTCATCCTTGATTGCTTTGAACTTATGAACACATATAAATTGTTTAGTACCATACATAGCCTACAACATTCCTTTCTAAACAACATTTTGAAAACCTTCCATATTTGTCCAGAAATTGTTAAATCTGAAAGGAAATTTAGCATTTTGTTTGAGAAACATACCCTCTATCCTAGCAGGGAAGTGGTCAGAGAAGAGAGGATCTAGAAAGGAGGTAGAACTCCTAAGAAACTGAAGTAGCCAACTCTAATTAACTAGCACCTAATCCAACTTTTCCTTAGAGACCAGTCTTTAGCTTGCTTATTGCTCCAATTAAATGTGTGACCACCCTGATATTTAAGATCAATGAGGCCTATTGTGTCCACACAATTCTTGAAATCTGATGTAAATTTTCTCAGGGGAGCATTTCCTTCACCTTTAGTTCTAAACAAAGTAGAATTAAAATCGCCACTGATAACTTGGGAGCCAACTGCTCTATTCTAGAAATCCACCAAACTCTTCCGTAGCTCCTTCCTTTGGAAGGCATAATTAGAGCCATATACGATAGGGAGAAAATATACACATCTTATACTTTGAAATGCCATTTCAAGTGCATCACCTGCATTTCCACTTCCAAGACCTCTACCTCCATAATTTCTGGATTAAAACCAATAATTATTCTTCCCAAAGTATGCTTCTGGTGATTAGTAATGAATTTCCAACTACTACCCAATTTATTCAGCTTTATAATATTATCTACTCTAATCCTGGTTTCTAAAAGAGCAATTAAACATAAATTTTCTTGATAGAAAAAATCCTTCAAAGTTAAAAGCTTCTTTTGGAAGTTAATACCTCTAACATTCCATATAACCAAGTCATTAAGATGTAGTTCATTTGGAGCCTCTCTTTCTGTTCCTACTTGCTCTCCTCATAACCACAGCCTCAAAAGAAGTTCCTAGATCTTCTCCCATTATAGAAGAGGAGGAGGTGTTAAGTGATCCACTTCGGTTTAGCCTAGCAGGGGAGTTTATTTGTTTTGATGCCTCTTTCTTTTCCCCATTCTTAGTTGGAGTATCCAAATGAAACTTGGGATCTACAGAGAGAGAAACTACCACCTGTGCATTACTCATTTATTCAATGTTGGCCTCTTGTATAATCTCTTGAGTAGATCCTTTTGAGTGCTTTTATGACTTGCATGTTCATCTAATCCCATCAACTCCTTATAATCTCCTCTTAAGAACTTCTTACCAATAGGTATTCAACTTTTCCCTTGAGATTTCTGTAATGACTGCCATTGGTAGTTAACATAGACATTGTCTTCAAATAAAGGGACATTCGCTCCCAATCTTATAACTGGTATACTCTCTAGCATATTTTGCATTGACTCCATGTTTATACACAACCTTGCATATCCAACTCTTTTCCTTTGTGGAACATTTTCTTCCATACAAAGAGGAATTCCAATGTAGCTCACTATCATGTTAAGGCTATTAGTAGTCCAATATTCAAGTGAAACATTGTACAAATGTACCTATAAAGGAACAAATTGGTGTTTAATGGAATCAGCTTGGATCCCTGGTCTCCATAGTTGTAAAAACAAAGGCTGGTTTTGGATATGTCAGGGATCCTCCTCCACTACTTTCATAACTGCATCTTTAGATGAGAAGGTAAATAGCAATACGTTTTCTTCTGCTATAGCACTTCAAGTAAACCTTTGTTTTTTCACATATTTTGTGCTCATTTTTTAATGATTGGAAATGCAGGTCTCCTATCCCAAAAGAAGCCAATCAAAGAAGTTCCCAATTTTGAACCTGAAGAAAATCCAACTCAGGGAAAACCAACAATCTGCCATCTTCTTCTTTCAGAGGGCAATAATGCAAGGTATAGTCCTCCCCCTCCCCTATTACTTGTTTCTAGCTTTTCCTAACTTGTTGAAGAATTGTAGGGGCAACCTGAGAAGGAAGAGAGGAGCCTTCTGCATCCTTTGAGGACAAAGGAGGAAAGTCAATGGAGGACAAAGGAGCTATTGACATGTATGAAGAGTAGAAGACTTATTTTGGCAAAAAGTAGAGGGTCTGGGCAGCTTGTTCAAAAGATAGCTGCCAGAATTGTGAAAGTGGATAAGGCAGGAAGGAAAAGAAGTGGATGAAGATCGAATTGCCCTTAGAAGAGAGAGGAAAAAGAAGTGAGAAACAAACCCAGATTTGAGTATAAATGAGGTTGAAGATTGAGGAAAGAAAGATGAGTTGAGGTAGCTTAGTGAAAGCAAGAATATGAGTGGATGTAGGTTAGTGAAATAGAAACTACTCGGATGTAATGTGATGCATTGCACCTGAGTTCTTCTTCCAAGTATGATACAAGTTAGCGAGAGTAGAGAGGAGGAACTAAGAATAATTTCTTCTTCCAAATTGATGCTCCCTATGGAATCTTTGGATCATCTCTTGTTTAAGTGCTCTTTCTCTAACTTGGCTTGGAGAAAAGTTTTACAATTATGCAGCCTGAATAGCCTGCCTACTAAATGGAAGAGAATTATTGATTGGAGTTGTAAAATCCAGCATAAAATAAATGGTAACAAATGGATTTACAACATTTCTGTCTCTTATCTGGTTATGAGTTGTTAGGAGAAGAGAAATAGAAGAATTTGCATAAACTAATCTTTGAATGGAGAGCAGTTTATCAAGGACCTATTGATAAAGATAAGACTCTACTTATGCATCTACAATGATAAATGACACTTCAACATGCAGAGCACTAAAAGATGAGGAATTAACTAGCTTAATCTCTTATACTACTTTGGTTTTAGTTGTGCTTAGTTAACACTTGTATAATGTTAACTTGTATATGTTTTGGACCTTTTTGTAAATCTTTGATGTCCTTTGAGGTTTAATGCAATTATTTCCATTCAAAAAAAAAAATCTCTCTGTCATTAGTATTTATCAAAATTGATGAAAATTAAAATTCAATATAGTATTAAAAAGTGTGCTCCAGAAATTAATAAATTGAAAGAGCCTTCTGAAAGTAAGTTTGAATTACATGTTATCTTTCTGAGCATCATGCTCGGTCACAGCAAATTTTTCCGTTTATTAGATCTATCTCAGTGTTGAATTCTGAACGGAATCTTGTTTTTTGTTTTTCCTTAACACGACACTAATTAAGTATCGGAAACATGATTTCTTTTCTTTCATCGTCTATCTGAATTGGAAGTTTTAGTTTATTGGAGTGTCTAGATAGGCGAATATGCATACTTTGGGCATTGCAAAAAGTAAGGTAACTAGACTTCCATTTCATAGTCATAGTTTAGCTACTCTTGATGAACGTTGTGTGTCTTCCTCTCACACACGGATGATGTTTACAAGTAATTGACTTTCAATTACACGTCATACTCTTGTAAGAATAAAAGAAAGTTTCAAAATTTTAAAATTAACATTATATGTTTTCCCAGTAGCTTAAATTGTTGGTCACATTCCCTATCGCTTACCTATCAACAACATTTGTTATTCAAACCATTTTTTGTCTTTTCATTAACAAAAATAAAATAGTGGCTCCGACCCAAAAATACTGCCCATTTAAGCTTCTACCGATATATTTTGCCAAGCTATTTCCACCTTCTAGATAAGATTCATAAGTCAAGCACAGCATTGTTGGTCTTGGTTTATTCAAAGAAAATGACGGTACATTCTAAATTACACCTGAGCACTTTTGACTTCTCACTCCATTACATACATCTAACTGAGGCTTGCTTGCCTACAATATGAACACAGAACCAGCTAATTCATCTACCATCCAGTTCCCTTCTTACCTTCTAGTCACCTAATTATAGAGCCAACTACGATTAATAATCTGAAAATTATCAACTTAATAGAGGCTTCTTTGAATCGAAGTCACTTTCCATGGCATCTTCATACAGGTAACCTTCTTTCCCTTTAGCCCATAGCACAAAGTAAAGACCGGTAAACATGATGAACATGCCAGCTAGGCTGCAACGCAATTCAACAAATAAGATCCAGGTTACCTAAACCCAATTTAGCAACAGTAAGTAACTTCATACCTTCCAATTTTCACGGTATCACCTAAGGATACAACGGAGAGGATAACTGTGATCACTGTTCCAATGGGGCTAAACATGGATACAAGAACTGGACCCCTCTTCTTCATTGCCCACCCATTAAAGCTCACACATGCTCCACCTACTGTACCACCCTGTCCATCTAAAAGTATTATGCATCTTGAAAAGGAATGCTACATACCTATAAACACCACCTCACAAAAAGACTTGTCTGCAATAACGGAACGAGTCCTGCACCTTTTACCAACTACACAATTCAGTTGGAGAAGTAACTTTACCAGGATTGAATAGCCAATGAGGTCTCCTAGACGAACTACAGACCAACCAAAATCAAAACTGCGATATTGAATCAACTGTATAATTGCAGTCATAATGACACCGATGAAGGATGTTATGGCACACAAAGACATTGGTGCAGGAAAATCTCTAAGCGTGGTTGCCTGTGATAATGATATAGATGGGGTTAAGTGATGGATTGAACGAGCAAACATAATGTATTCCAAATTCTACCTGCAAGACAACATTGCTTGATAGAACAATAACAGCTGCCATGAGATATAAACAACCAATGATCTTATCCTTATCAAACATCATTTCTGATATTGGAGATGTCAAGCGTCCTGATGTGGTGCTGTGCATTAGACTCATAGTCAGGGCACCCACAACGCACAACAATGTGCCTACAAGTTTGACTTTGCTGTATATGCAACTCAGCTCGACTTTCTCCAACCTACAGTAGCACGATAGCAAGCAGTTCAGGGAAATAACAATCCTAATAAATTGAGGTGGACCAATTGTTTTCTCTTTTTTATGAGGTCAAGTTAAATTATATAGAAAAAAAAATATTCACAAGTATGATGAGATACCTCAATGCCCAAGCAATAACAAAGATTAGCCCAGGAGCAAGGTTAGGCATTGCTGTTGCCAATGCAGGAGAAGTTAGATTAATACCCTTCAGGAACAACGATTGAAATAAAGTAACCCTGAAAACAAAACAAAAATATAACGTTACAATTTCGTCAGCCAGGAACAGAACTATTTTCTTTCTATACAATTTGCGCATAGGTTAGGTGCCTAAACACGATACAAGTTATTCTAGATCTTTAAACTTGTATATTCCGTTTCCATCCATGGAATAAAAGTATGCCTGCGACTTCGACTACGCTCTTACTCGTACATTATGCTTTATCATCACCGGCTACCACTTGTGACGATAAAGTACATAATCCCGAGCCGAGAGAAAAGGGCACATAAGTGGGAGACAAGAATTGACAACTTACTATCAAGAATTAAGGATAGCCACCTTGTATTTAACGAGTGAGTGGCTTGTAGCAGCTAACAGTAGCTACACCCTTCCTTCTCTTTTATATGTTGCAGACTTACAGTAGATTTTGGAATAACCCTTGAGTTGTCTTCTATTGAAATATCGATAATGAGGGAAGGAACTATTATTACAGGATAACGAAGAGCATTTTTTCATATGCTTATAAAGATTTATTCTCCTCTCCTTCTCAATATAGGAGTTAAACACCCACTTTTCATGCGTTAGCAATCCTTAATTTCCACATTATATTTATCCCTTATGAACAATTCGTCATGTAAAATCTTCAAGTAACTTGTCGAGGTACTACATCTAATATCTTCTGCTTACCCTCCAAAAGAGATCAAAGCAAGCTGAATCATCAACTTCAAACCGAGTTTCTTGGGCCATTTGCTCCTGAAAGTAAAATCAACATAAACCATCGACACCATAATAATTAATTAGTCCTCATGAGACAGGCAGAGACAGATACCTCTCAAAATAAACAGCAAGAGGAGAGATCACCAGGAAGGTCGCAAAAGTAGAGAAGATCACAATGGTTAGTGGAGCAAGACCAAGAGACATCAGATAACTCAACAGCACAGAGTTGCCGGCATACACGAATTGCACCGCTATCAAACCTCCTATTATTGAACAATCTTCAAGCATCTCCTTCTGCATGCACCAAACCATTCTGTATATCCGTCTCCTCTCCTCCAAGTAAATAGACCCAAGAGTGAGACACCAATGATCAGGTAACCTTTCCTCTCTCTTCAATCTCCAGCTACCAAAACAAATTTATAAATCCTAGCTGGTATTGAGGACTTCCCTTTTATGGTTGCATGCAATTCTTTGTGCAACTTTTCCCCTGCTAGGCCTTTCTGTATAATCAGTTTTCTCTTGGTTACATAAGAAACGAACAGAAAAGATCAACAGAAGAGGGAGCAATGAAAAGATGCACAAATTAAGAAATGGGTTTTTTGAGTTTTGGGGATTTCTAGTTTTCAGAATGTAGTTGTTGGTTCTGTCTAACCATTTACTCGTTTTTTCTCCAATGTACCTGTTTTAGCACTCAGCTACCCTTCTAGCTTTTTCTACCAGTCCTCTCCTCCGGTCTTGTGGGGAATTATATATATATATATATATATTGTCCTTTATTTAGCATTATTTAATTAGTTTTCGTAGGGTCTAAAGATATTTAGATAATATACCAGTGGCAAGTAAGAGACCCTCGTCCTCAGATGGGTTTTTATTTTTACTAGATTTTGTAAATTCTCAATTCTACTTTTGGTAAGTTACTGGCAAGCCAACGCCAAAAATGGACTCTGGCCCCTCGCCTGATGTTTTTGGAGCCGAAGTCGAGTGAGCTATTGAGAGTGAAGCTTTAAATCTCTAACAATTCGTGGAAGAGCAAGTTGGATGCTGGTTTTGTCAAAACCAAGCCCACTCACTATTAGGAGGTGCTTATGGATAGCATAATCACCTCTCCTCTGGAGCTGCATCAAGTAAGCGCAAAGATTTGACCTGCAGCAGTTGTGTGCTATTTCTGGAACAAAAGGCGAACTTTACCACAAGTGCAAGCTTGGGCTACGGAAAAAAGAGGCAAAAAAGGCTTGGAAAAGCAATGTTAACCGAAGAAGGCACCATTATCTTCAAGTTTACTGCTGATTGTAGTCTCACTGAAATCTTGGAGTTACGTCCTTGGCACATTGCAGGACAACGCATATTCTTGCAAAAATAGAGACTAGATATGGAGCTAAACAGAAGCAACATTGACACAATTCCAATTTGGATTAATTTTTAATTTTCATAACACACCATTGGAATTGGACAATTGAGGGACCGAGTTATCTAGCAAGTTCAATTGGAAAGCCACTAACTATGGACTCTCAGAAAGCTAGTACGGAAAGGATTTGCCATGCAAAGAGTTGTGTAGAAATCTGGAGGGATAAGGAATTACTTGAAGGCATCCTAGTGATGAAGCTAAATGAGGCTGGTGAGCTGACTAGAGTGGAAGTCCAATTAACTTACCCTTGGAAACCCAAAAACACCAACAGAAAGTGGAGAACTATTAACAAAATGTTTACAACAAGCACTTGTCAGGAGCTTATGGGACAAATGGAGGCTCCAACAAATATTGGAGATGTAGAGGGAGAATGCACATTTAGGAGACTGAGCAGGAAGTTATTGGGACCAAGGAGCTTGAAAACATAAAACCATAAAAGGTTGATCCAAGTACAAGTGAGGGAGAAATCTTTGAGATAATTACAAGAAATGTTGATAATGGATTCAATAGTGCTGAAGGGGAAGAACATAGAACCCAGCAGAAAATCATGGGGGAGTTTGAACTTGTTACAAGCTTAAGGAGAAAATCTAACAGGTTTAAGGGTAAAGGTAGGTTAAGAGCTAATGCTCCAACTTGAACATCTGTAATGAGTTTTCTTTTTTATAATATAAGATGATTGAATAATCCTCTTAAAAGGCAAGTTGTTAAAGACTTAGTAGCTGAGAAAAATCATGTTTTGTTAGGCTTAATCGAAACTAAAATAAGGCTACAAAATCTACAAAGTTGCCTGAACTTTTTAGGTGCTGAGTGGGAATTATTTCCCATCACAGGTATCACTTTAATGGTAGAATTTTAATTACCTACAACTCAAACAAGCTTTCTATCCAGACTTCTCTTATAACTGATTAATTGATTCATATTAAGTGTGGATTCTTCGGTGCCAAAGACAGATTGGAACTTTCAGTAATTTCTACAGCTAACCATACCTTTGAGAGAGTGAAGTTATGAGAGGACATCAAAGTTCTTCAAGCCTCTATTATAGATCCTTGGGCCATTGCAGGGGACTACAATTGTATACTATATTCAAATGAAGTTGAAGGCATCAGAATTAGAATAAATAGGTTAGATAAAGAGATGGAAAAATTCATCAAGGTAACCAACCTAGTGGATCTAAGATAAGTGAGTTGCTTATACACATGGAGTAGCGAACAACTGGGTGATTATTTTATAAGAAAGAAGTTGGATCTAGTAATGGCAAACCAATAACTGTTATTCAACTTCCCTAACTCAATCACACATTTTGAAGAAACCTTATGCTTAGATCATTATTGGATGGAGATACAAGGACTGGATTTCAGTAGAGCTAATAGAACTCTATTCAAATTCTTCAATGGTTTGACAGAAAAATAGGATTTGAGCAACCAGTCGGAAGAAGTTGGCAGATAGAAATAAAAGGCTGCAAATCTTTCCAGCTGATGAGGAAGCTTCAATAGGTAAGGATTGATTTGAAACTCTTTTGTAAGGAAAAAATTGTTAACTCTCAATTTGCTTTGAAATTAGCTAAGGAACAATTGAGAAATTCTTAGTTAGATTGCTATGATCACGCCTTGGATCAGAGATTAAAAGAACAAAAAGTTACTTATCTAAAAGAGTTTAACTCAGCACTGAGTCTTCACAATTCCAATTTTAAAGGAAAAGGTTAGATTGAGTTAGTTAAAAGAAGGGGATACCAATTCAAAATCTACTTCCAACCTATCTTAGCTAGAAGAAACAATAACAAAATCAATATGTTTTATGATGAAGAGGGGTTAAGTTGCACAAAAAAATTATCAAAATCAATATGTTTTATGATGAAGAGGGGTCAAGTTGCACATATTAAGAAAACATTGAAAGCCTAGCATTGAATTATTTCAAGGTTTTATTGGGAGATACAAGTATGGAGAACAATGAAGTTTGGGATATATCTTAGTTAGTACAAGAAAAAATTAGTCACCAAATGAGAGAGCAATTAGTCGGTTTAGTTTCTATGCAAAAATTCAAGGAAATTATGTTTAATCTTAATCCATCTAAGGCATTTGGCCTTGATGGATTCATAACTCACTTCTTTCAAAGAACTTGGGACATTACAAGCTAGCTGGAGGTTGAAACTATGCAAGAGTTGTTTTCCACTTCTAAGCTATTGAAGGAACTCAGTAGCACCAATATTTTCCTTATTCTCAAGTCTCCAGATCCTAATAGCATGAGTGATTATCGCCCTATTTCCTATTATAATACAATATACAAAGTTATCTTAAAAATTCTGGCGCCAATAGATTCAAAAGATCTTTAAACTCATTAGTTGCCTTTGAACAGGGCACTTTTGTATAGGGAAGAACTATTAGGGACAACATTTTGATAGTTCAAGAGCTTATGAAGGATTACACCTCCAAAAGGGCTATCAAGAGTTTCACAATCAAGCTTGACCTGTTTAAAGCTTTTTACCCAATCAAATGGAGCTTCCTAATTGGTTGTCTTTTTTCTTTTAGTTTCAAGCTTAATATATCCAATGGATCAAAGTTTACATTTCTTCTATAAAATTCAGTATTTTGATCAATGGTAACCCCAACATTTTCTTTTAGAGTTCTAAAGTGATTAGGCAAGGGACCCTTTATCCCTTTACCTTTTCTTTTTAGCTGTTGAAATTTTATCCAAAATTCTTCATATGTTCTGTAGGAATAACTCCATATTCATGTTTCATCATAAATGTAAGGAGTTGAAACTTAATCACCTTGCTTTTACTAATGATTTAATGTTGTGCAGTGGTGTTGATCCCTATTCTCTTACTCTTTCGATGAGAATCCTATAAGAATATACCAAAATATTAAGGTTGAGGATCAACTTTGAAAAGAGTTGCATTTTTATCTTTGCTGACATCCAGAATAGAGAACAATTTAGGAGACTAACTGGCCTTAGAATTCAATCTCCATTAGTGAAGTCCTTAGGGGTTCCATTCACAACAAACAAGCCTAAATTTGCTGATTGCCTACCTCTATTGGAAAGATACAAAACTGGAATCAATTCATAGCATAATAAAGGTTTATCCATAGTAGGTAGATTGCAATTGGTTTCAATTATCTTGAGAAACATAACCACCCATTTGAGTGCAAATCTAGCCTTACCTATGAAGATTATCAAAGAGATAGTGAGATTTATCAAGTAATTCCTATGGTCTAGAAAACTAGGAAATTTTAGAGGGGCTAAGGTTTGATGGGAAGAATAATGCTTGAAGAAGGAATAAGGAGGACTTGGTTTGATTTGTCTCTTAACAATGCAGAAAGTGCTCCTGGATGGAAGGATTTGGAGACTCTTTAGAGATAAAGAATCCCTTTGGTCGAAATGGCTTAATGAATATTACTTGAAGATCATAATTTTTTAGTAGCTAGAGATTAATAAGGAGAACTCTTGAAGTTTTAGACTGATGCTTAATCTCAGAAGTCAAGTCTATCCTTGAATAAGGTTGCAAGTTAGTAACGGAGAATCAATATGGTGTTGGTTTGATAATTGGATGAAACTTAGTCCTCTTTCCAAAAGAAGTGAAATGTTATATCTAAGTTCAAGAATTCCACTAAAGGCTAAGGAAAGTTGCATAATTTTAAATGGAACTTGGGGCTGCGTCTTCAGAGGAGTAGGTAGATTGTTGGATATCCTAAATCATCAACTCAGAGGAGTAGGTAGATTGTTGGATATCCTAAATCATCAACCAGAGGAAGGAGAAGATATTCCAATATGGAAAGATGGTAATTTCACAGAATTCAGCAATGCCTTATCTTATATTATTTTCATCAATTTCTTTAGTTGGCTTTTGATATCTGTTCGTGAACCGCAAGTGCACAGTTGTCGAAGTGAGTAATAAATCGATAAGAACCGAGTCGTATCCACAGAGATTATGAGAAAATTTTAAATCTATGCTAGCTAACAGTGTTTGAAAATGGGTTGGATGAAATTTTGGAAAATTAAGACAATGTAGCGAATTATTAAAAACTCAAGGAAATTTCTAAGCAATTACACAATTTAATGAAACCAAAATAACTATGAATATGATAAATCTATGCAATAATTAATTAAGAAAAGATTGCAACAATTTACTAATTAAAAGTTTTAACGGCAAAGGGGAGTAACTTTCTACTCTCTCTTAGGGAATGATATTTTTGTCAACCTTAATATTGAATTAGCTATCCTTCGCAACTAAAATATCCTAACCTTGTAGGTGAATTTTAAGAGTAATTAATCCCCTTTTCCTAAAGATGAATTGATCTATCTACTCTAAAAGTCACTTAGTAATTCCTTACTTAAGTTCTTCCTAGAGTTTCTTAAGTCCCAAACCTTCAATTTTCACCTCCTAAGTTTCTTGAGTCTCCCAACTCACAAGAAAATCTTAGTCAAATTTTCCTTTAATCTTCTAGCAAAAACTCCCTTATTCCAAAGGTGAATTTATACCAAGGCAATTTCCAATATTTTAAAGGAATAACAAATAAATCCAAGGAAAAATCAACAAGTATTTAAATTTTCAATCATGGATTCTAGCACAATTCAAAATTAAAGCATAAACAAAAATATCAAATCTCTAAGAGAAATTAATGTTCTAGCCCCAAATCATCATGTTAAGCAATTCACAAGCATAAACTCTAGATAGACTCGTAAAGGAATCAAATATAAATGAAAAGCATGGATCCAAATTTCAACGGAAAAATAAGGTCTCCCCTCTCTTTGCGTAGATGTTGGACAGTTATGCTAGTTGCGTTGTGCGTAGAAATAACTATTGGAGAGATGCTTGCTTGGGTGAATCCTTGGCTGGTGAGTGGCGTGGAGGCTAGTTCAATGGAAGACATGTGTTGGTAAGTGAGTGGAGCTGATAGGAAGGCTATCCTTGCTTTGATGGAGAGTTGGTGGAGCTATTTCCTTGCGTTAATAAAAGGAGAGCTGTTGTTCTTGTTGAAGTGGTGATCAAGGCTTGCGTTGGTTGATCACTAGAGCTGTGTTACTAGAGTGTTGAATGGAGGGTGCTTTGGTGGAAGGGTATGCGTGTGTGTAGCTATGAGTGGAAGCTGGCTGTTGGTGAAAAGGTGAGTCAAGGTGTATATGCGTGGAGTGGGATGTTATATGTGTTTTTTGGGTTAAAGAAAATGGGATGTAAGCTGAGTGTGTATGAAGAGGGGTTACGTTGGTGAGTTGAGAGTTGAAGGTTGGAGGTTGCAGCAGTCAAGTTTTTGGATTGAATGGGGGCGTTCTTTTTTAAGCCTCAACGAAGGCTGCTTGCGTGAATAAAGTGCCTCCATTCTCCTGTAATTACGCCAGCCTCCAACACTAACAAGAAATAGCCTCCATTACAAGACAAAGTAGATGCTACTTTGTCTTGTAATGGAGGCTATTTCTTGTTAGTGTTGGAGGCTGGCGTAATTACAGGAGAATGGAGGCTCTTTTTATCTTGCAGTGGAGGCTGTTTTTGGAGTGGAGAATGAGCTGTACATGGGCTGAAATAATTAAGAGGTGGGGGCTGATGTTGATCCTTGGCTAGTTGGAATAGATTTTTCAAGGTCAAATTCGACAGTGCATAAAAACCAAACGGTGACGATTTAGGAGCTCAAATTTTATCAGTATCTTCATCTTTGAGTTCAATATGAGATTTGAATCACTTGATTTCTCCATCTGAGTCAAAAGTTATGATCAAAACATCGTCGACAGGTCATTCTGGTGCTCCAAAATCTGACACAAATTTCGGGAATTTATTTTTCCTAAATTCCAACTCAGAAAAATCTACTATTGTCCCAAAAAATTTGTCAATTAGTCAAGAATTTAAGTATGAAATTTCAGAATTTTTGGCTAAACCATTCTCGAGATAAAAATCCCACAATGAATAAAGGTCAAGTTTGCTAAAAACCCAAAAATAGTGCAATTCGAGTCTATTTGTTTCATTTATGCATTTTACATCAACGAACCTCGAATAATTCTAAAACATGATAAACCAGCCATAGATGAACATAAAACGAATGTAAATGACTCCGAATTAAGTCCTAAACATATATGGAAATATAAGTGTATTTGGGTCTTGCTTGTCCTCAAGTAAGAAAAAGAATAAAAACTAGAACTACAGAAAACCTGAAAAACAAAGTGCAGAAAAATAAAAACATGCAATGCGAAGAAAAATACTTAAGTATGCAGCATTCAAATCAGATCCCCAACCATATCAATTAATTCAAGCATGATAACTAGAATTCGGTTTACCACAATCAACACATAAAATCAATGAACTCAGTTTAAATGTAACATTCGAACTAATCTAGCATAATAGAGTTAGAGGAAATCTATGCCATATTGAAATAATAAGTCCTCTCGTTGATATACACTCCAACACTCAAACTTTTTAGGCTCAAATGTGTAACTCTCAAAATTTGATCAACGAATACATTTTACCATATGCTTGCTTTTCAATTTTGACAACACTATCAAAGTGCGCATATACTATACACAAATCAAAAGGTCTTTAAAATGGTTGTAATGAGGCTTGGCTAAAGGTGAGGTAAAAGAAAGATAAGAGAAGGCTAAAGCAAATACGATAGAGCTATACAAAATATCATAGAACTCATGTACATGTATGCATCCAGACACATAATTCTGCAAATTAAACTAAACAACTCCACTTCTTTTCATTCCGTTTGGATTTCCCATAGACAAGTATTTTTTCAAAACACTTGGGAAACACTTTTCTTTTTTCTCTTTTTTTTCACAACAGAAACTCTTTCTCCTTTTTTTCGTGTTGGGTTCATAGCCAAACATTCGGATTACCATCACATCTTCATATGTCAACCAACTCACATCTTCAACTTTGCCAAATAGATGCTCTACTAACCTTGGCCATAGGGTATAGAGTATAAAAATGAGATCAAGGCTAAGTTAATAATATGGAAAGCAAAGAAAAGGATAAAAGCTCAAAGGAGCTTTCTAATGAAAATCATGCTTTAGGTTGGCTTTTTAAGTTCAAGTGGTTTAACCTAGATGCCTTTATCATGTTCATACAAGCATGCTAAGTCAAGATATTAAGCAAGTTCTAGAGAATTATACCGTCGAAAGAATGCACATAACAAAGAATAATGTTGAAGGCATAAGAGCTCACATAGGTCATCTATTAAGTCAATACAACATGGTTTCAAGGTTACTTTACTATCTAAAAAGCTCAAGTGTTACATTAAAACCCATTTATCAAGTTTATACATTCATCATTATTAACCAAATCTCACACATAATACTCGAACTCATTTAATGATTGGGAATCCTAAAGAAAGCTAACACACTTAAGATGTAAGAAAAACAGAAAATATTGTTGTAATTTTCAAAATTTTGTTTAAAAATTTATTTTTTTTCAAATTTATGGTTTTTTAATGTAAAACATGCAACTAACATGAAAATATTCTCAAGTTCAAGCAATAGCAAGAAGATATTTGTCCCTTACAATATAACATAAATCTGAATCTAAACTACCCTAAAATTCAAAAATTGTAACGTAGAACAAACTAAAGTGTGCGCCCCCCCACTTAAACATAACATTGTCTTTAATGTTAAAGTAAGTGCAAGAAGAAAGATTCACACCAAATCTGAAAAGCAGATACAAAATTCAAAATCTAGAAAAAGCAAGAAAAATCGAAATGAAAAAGAAGAGAGAGAAGAAATCAAATCTGATTTATCTCCAATGGGTTGCTTCCCATTAAGAACTTATACTCGTTAGCTTGTCATTGTGTACGCATCATTCTCTATAGTTCGGTATGTCCATAGCCACTTTCTCCATCTGAATGTCCTTGAAACCTTCATAAAAAGGCTTCAGTCGATGGTCGTTAACTTTGAAGCTTCGGTTGTTACCTATTTCACAAATCTTAACAACGCCTTGTGTAAATACATCAGAAATAACGAAAGGATCATGCCATTGAGAACGTAACTTACCAAGAAGAATCTCTGGATTATATAAGGCTTAGTGACTTGAAATCATAATTCACAGCTCTAATCTTGTATTCCTAAAAAAACAAAATAGATAAAAAGCAAATAAGGTACTAAAATGAAAGCAATAAAAAGAAATTGAAACAATACAGAACTAGAATGAAAGGATAAGATTGGGGTGCCTCCCCACAGGTGCTATGTTTAACATCGATAGCTTGACGTAGCCATTTGATCACGGGTCCTTGAGTGAAATGCTTGCAATGTTTCGTAACTCTTAACCATAATAATGCTTCAATCTTTTCCCATTCAGTTTGAAAGTTCTTCCATCACTTCCCTCAACTTCAATCGCTCCAAAAGGGGTAACATTTTTCATAACAAAGGGCCCCAACCATCTAAAATGCAATTTACCTGGAAAAAGCTTCAATCTCGAGTTGAAAAGTAAAACTTTCTCTCTTCGAGCAAATTCTTTCCTCATGATGTGTTGGTAATGCCATTTCTTAGTTTTCTCCTTATAGATTTTGGAGTTCTCATATACTTCATTTCGAAATTCTTCCAATTCACACAACTGAAAAGACTGATTTTTGCTAATCAAGATTTAACTTCCTAACTGCCCAATAAGTCTTGTGTTCCAACTCTACCGGAAGATGACAAGCTTTTCCAAAAACCAAACGATATGGAGACATGCCAATTGGAGTTT
>JAOTAX010000005.1:15729747-15742512 GCA_025629825.1 Erythroxylum guanchezii | reverse complement strand
AACAAATACATTCTACCATATGCTTGCTTTTCAATCTTGACAACACTATCAAAGTGCGCATATACTATACACAAATCCAAAGGTCTTTAAAATGGTTGTAATGGGGCTTGGCTAAAGGTGAGGTAAAAGAAAGATAGGAGAAGGTTAAAGCAAAGGCAATAAAGCTATACAGAATATCATAAAACTCATGTACATGTATGCATCCAAGCACATAATTTTGCAAATTAAACACAAAAAAACTCCACTTCTTTTCATTCCATTTGGATTTCTTGGGAAACACTTTTCTTTTCTTTTCTTTTTTTTCACGGCAGAAACTATTTTTTTTGTTTTTCTTTTTTTTTGGTTTGTTTTTTTGTTTTCTTTTCATATCAGAACATTTGGATTACTACCACGTCAACATATGTCAACCAACTCACATCTTCAACTTTGCCAAATAGATGCTCTACTAACCTTGGCCATAGGGTGTAGAGTATAAAAATGAGGTCAAGGCTAAGTTAATAATGTGAAAAGCAAATAAAAGGATAAAGGCTCAAAGGGGCTTTCTAATGGAAATCATGCTTTAGGTTGGCTTTTTAAGTTGAAATGGTTTAACCTAGATGCCTTTATCATATTCATGCAAGCACGCTAAGTCAAGATATTAAGCAAGTTCTAGAGAATTACATCGTTGAAAGAATGTACACAACAAAGAATAATGTTGAAGGCACAAGAGCTCACATAGGTCATTTATTAAGTCAATACAACATAGTTTCAAGGTCACTCTACTATCTAGAAAGCTCAAGTGTTACATTAAAACCCATTCATCAAGCTTATACATTCATCGTTATTAACCAAATTTCACGCATAATACTCGAACTCATTCAATGATTGGGAATCTTAAAGCATGCTAACACACTTAAGATGCAAGAAAAAAATATATTGTTGTAATTTTTGAAAAAAAAATCAATTTTTTTTAATTTTTAAAATTTATGGTTTTTAATGTAAAGCATGCAACTAACGTAAAAATTTTCTCAAGTTCAAGCAAGAGCAAGAAGGTGCCCCAATTTGCCCCTCAAAATACGGTATAAATCCAAATAACCTAGAACAAACTAAAGCCTTCCCCCCACACTTAAATACAACATTGTCCTCAATGTCTAAAAATAATAATAATAATAATAATAATAATAATAATAATAATAATAATAATAATAATAATAAGGAAATGAGAACATAAGGACTTCCTGGAGTGTAGAAGGCTCAGCGACTTGAAATCATAATTCACAGCTCCAATCTTGCATTCCTAACAAAACAGATAAAAAGCAAATAAGGTACTCAAATGAAAGCCATAATTAAAAAAATTAAAACAACACAGAACTAGAATGAAAAGATAAGATTGAGGTGCCTCCAAAGAGGTGCTATGTTTAACGTCGACAACTCGACGTAGTCATTTGATCACTAGTCCTTGAGTGAAATGCTTGCAATGTTTCTCAACTCTTGACCATAATAATGCTTCAATCTTTGCCCATTCACATTGAAAGTTCTTCCATCACTTCCCTCAACTTCAACTGCTCCAAAAGGGGTAACATTCTTCACATTAAAGGGGCCCGACCATTTAGAGCGCAATTTACCTAGAAAAAGCTTCAATCTCGAGTTAAAAAGTAAAACTTTCTCTCCTGGAGCAAATTCTTTCCTCATGATGTGTTGGTCATGCCATTTCTTAGTTTTCTCCTTGTAGATTTTGGAGTTCTCATACGCTTCATTTCGAAATTCTTCCAATTCACACAACTGAAGAGATCGATTTTCAACCGATTTTTTCCATTAAAAATTTATCTTCCTAACTGCCCAATAAGCCTTGTGCTCTAACTCTACTAGAAGATGACAAGCTTTTCCAAAAACCAAACGATATGGAGACATGCCAATTAGAGTTTTGAAAGTTGTTCTATATGCCCAAAGGGCATCATCAAGCTTGAGAGCCCAGTCTTTTCAGTTGTTTTCTCAAGAATGTCCTTGATCTCTCGATTTGAAATTTTAGCTTGGCCATTTAACTGTGGGTGGTAGGGTAAAGCAACCGTGTGTTGAGCACCATATTTGGTTAAAAGATTACCCAAAAGCTTGTTGCAAAAGTGGGTACCTTCATCACTAATAATGGCCCTTGGAGTGCCGAATCTTGTGAAAATGTTTTTCTTGAGAAATCTGAGAACAACCTTGGCATCATTTGTTGGTGAAGCTATGGCCTCAACCTATTTTGATACATAGTCCACTGCCAAAAGGATATAGGATTGTTCACAAGATTTAGGGAATGGTCTCATGAAATCAACACCCGACACATCGAAGAGTTCTACCTCAAAAATGTTGGTCAAAGGAAGTTGATGATGTCGTGAGACATTACCCATTTGTTGACATCGGTCATATGTCTTAGTGAAAACATAGCTGTCCTTATGGAGTGTAGGCCAATAGAAACCAGATTGAAGAATTTTTGCTGCTGTTCTTGTTGGGCCAAAGTGACCTCCATATGGTGATGAATGATAGTGCTCCAAAACTGCTAGGACTTCATCTTCCAGGATACATCTTCGAATCACTTGATCAGGACCTCTCTTGAATAGTAAAGGCTCATCCCATAGATAAATTTTCGCATTAAATAGAAACCTTTTCTTTTAGGATGGATTTAAATTCAGAAGAATCAAACATGTAGCTAAATAATTCACCATATCAGCAAACTATGGAAGTTTTTTATTGACTCTGAATAACTGCTCATCTGCGAAAGTCTCTTTGATAGTTGTTGGTGGCTTTGATTCCTCAAGCTCTAATCTAGATAGATGGTCGGCCACTGCATTTTCTGTCCCCTTTTTGTCCTTGATCTCTACATCAAATATGACATCCACCCAGTTGCAAGTCAGTGTATCACTTGGATGTTTGAGCGATCTGTATATGTTAAACCTCACCTTCTCGTCATTAACATGCAACATGAGTTCCCTTTATTGCACTTCAATTACTGCGCCTCTGGTAGCCAGGAATGGTCACCCAAGTATGATCGGCATCTCCTTATCTTCTTCTATATTGAGCACCACAAAGTCTAAAGGAAGAATAAATTTGTTAACACAAATAGGAACATCTTCTACAATACCTCGAGGATAAGTGAGAGAACGGTCGGCTAGTTAGAGGCAAATTGTCGATGACTTGACTTCTCCTAATCCTAGCTTTTGGAAGATGGAAAGAGGCATGAGATTTATGCTTGCCCCCAAATCGCAAAGCACTTTACCAAAATGTGTGTTGCTGATCTCACACGGAATTGTGAAGCTTCCAGGATCTTTTAGTTTCTGTGGTAACTTTCTTTGCAAGACTGCACTACACTCCTCATTCATCAATACTGTCTCATAGTCTCCAAATCTCCTCTTTTTGGTAACGATGTCTTTGATGAATTTTGTGTAATTTAGTACTTACTCAATAACTTCAATAAAAGGAAGTTGGTCTCAAGTTTCTTAAAGACTTCAAGGAATTTTGCAAATTGATCATTGATTTTCTTCCGTTGAAATATTTGAGGATATGGCAGCTTGGGGATGATTTTTGTTTGCAGTTCTCCTTCTAATTTCTTCTCCGAACTAACTTCCTTCTCAACTTGTGTAGGTGCACTTGCTTCTTCATAAGTATTCTTTCTTTCGTTATCATTGGACTGAGTAGAGATTTTTTCTTTAGGTTTCACCTCTTCCAATTCTTTTCCACTTCGAAGAGTGATGGCCTTGCACTGCTCTCTTGGGTTAGTTTCAGTATTACTTGGAAATGTCATCTGATTCAAATTCCCGATAGCATTTGCAAGTTGTCCTAATTGAACTTCCAAACCTTTTACTGAAGTCCCAATACCGGTGACTTGCATCTTTAGCTCATCCATCTCCTTCTCGCTCTTGTGGAAACGGTTTCTTGTCTCAGTTACAAAAGTGCCAATCATTTCTTCTAAAGAAGGTCTCCGTTCTGCCAATGGTGGTCCATATCTAAGTGGGGGCATGTTCCTTTGAATACCATAGTTATATTGCTCCTTAGAGTTGTAGCCTTGACCATATTGATTTCCCATTGGCTGTGACTTAAATCCCAAGTTCCTTTGGTTAACAAACTGGGCATGTTCCACCCCCTCGTCATTGGTGTAGAATGAATGACTAGTAGCTGCCACCTGCTCATTTTGTCTTTCCTTTGACATGAACTTTGAAAATTGATTGGATAAGGCTGCCAATTGAGTAGAAAATTGAGTCACTTAATCTACTTTTAAAATTCCTCTTTTTCCAATATTTCTCTCAGAGGGCCACTAGTAGCTGTTTGAAGCCATATCTTCCAGCAATGCACATGCTTCTTGAGATCTTTTTCTCATCAGAATACCACCTGCTGTTGCATCTACAACGGTTTGAGTCTGGCCATTCAACCTATTGTAGAACATTTCCACTTGTACCCAGTCTTGGTATCCGTGATGTGGACAATTTCTCAAAAGGTCTTTGTACCTCTCCCAAGCTTCATGCAATGGTTCCAAGTCATGCTGTCTAAATGTACTGATCTCTACTCTTAACTTCGTAGCTTTACTAGGTGGGAAATTTTTAATAAAGGACTGTTGCGCCACCTCTTCCCAAGTTCGCATTCTATCAGTAGAAATTGAATGAAGCCAATTCTTTGCTTTGTCTCGAAGAGAAAATGGGAACAAAGTGAGTCTAATGTCATCTTGTGTTGCTCCTTCAGTCTTGGTAGTGTCACATAATTCCTAGAAGCTTGTAAGATGATCATTTGGATCCTCCATTGGTGCTCCTCCAAATTGATTTGTTTGAACTAAATTGATGAGTCCCAACGAAATATGAAAATTCTAAGCACGAACATTAGGCCTTTGAATACCGTGATAATTGTCTACCACTGTAAGTTGGAAGTATTCCCTGATAGGACGTCGTTGTAACTGTTCCTATTCATTTCCATTATCTCCTCTTCCACTTCCTTCGGCCAAATTAGCTACGCCACGTCTGGCCTTTAACTGAGCTAATCTTTGAGCCATTTCATCCCTCTCTCTTTGAATTCTCTGAAGTTCTTCTACTTGATTTTCCATTTTCTTTTACCGACGAATTGACTTTACTGTTCTTTCCAACTCTGGGTCAAACTATCTTTCTTGCCCTCTAGTGGTTCTGGGTACACAATCCTTTTACACACAAGCTGCGTAAGAAAATAAAAATGCAAAAAAGAAAAAGAAACAAATAAGTTACTCTAGGGATAAAAAGAAAACCAACAAGTAAATATCAAACTATCTATAGAAACAAAAAAATTCAAATATTAATCCCCGAAAACGGTACCAAAAACTTGTTCGTGAATCGCAAGTGCACGGTTGTCGAAGTGAGTAATAAATCGGTAAGAACCGAGTCGTGTCCACAGGGATTATGAGAAAATTTTAAATTTATGCTAGCTAACAGTGTTTGAAATTGAGTTGGATGAAATTTTGGAAAATTAAGACAATGTAGAGAATTATTAAAAACTCAAGGAAATTTCTAAGCAATTACACAATTTAATGAAACAAAAATAACTATGAATATGATAAATATATGCAATAATTAATTAAGAAAAGATTGCAACAATTTACTAATTAAAAGTTTTAACAGCAAAAGGGAATGACTTTCTCTTAAGGAATGATATTTTTGTCAACCTTAATATTGAATTAGCTATCCTCCGCAACTGAAATATCCTAACCTTGTAGGTGAATTTTAAGAGTAATTAATCCCCTTTTCCCAAAGATGAATTAATTTATCCACTCTAGACGTCACTTAGTATTCCCTTACTTAAGTTCTTCCTAGAGTTTCTTAAGTCCCAAACCTTCAATTTTCACCTCCTAAGTTTTTTAGGTCTCCCAACTCACAAGAAAATCTTAGTCGAAATTTCCTTTAATCTTCTAGCAAAAACTTCCTTTTTTCAAAGGCAAATTTATACCAAGGCAATTTCCAATATTCCAAAGGAATAACAAATAAATCCAAGGAAAAATCAATAGTATTTAAATTTTTAGTCATGGATTCTAGAAAAATTCAAAATTAAAGCATCAACAAAAATATCAAATCCTTAAGAGAAATTAATGTTCTAGCCCCATATCATCATGTTAAGCAATCCACAAGTATAAACTCTAGATAGACTCATAATTGCTGGAGAGCTGCTTGCTTGGGTGAATCCTTGGCTGGTTAGTGGCATGGAGGCTGGTTCAATGGAGCCGATAGGAAGGCTGTCCTTGCTTTGATGGAGAGTTGGTGGAGTTGTTTCCTTGCATTAATGAAAGGAGAGCTACTGTTCTTGTTGAAGTGGTGATCAAGGCTTGCGTTGGTTGATCACAAGAGCTGCGTTACTAGAGTGTTGAATGGAGGGTGCTTTGGTGGAAGGGTATGCGTGTGTGTGGCTATCAGTGGAAGCTGGCTGTTGGTGAAGAGGTGAGTGAAGGTGTATATGCGTAGAGTGGGATGTTGTATGTGTGTTTTTCGTTAAAGAAAATGGGATGTAGGTTGAGTGTGTATGAAGAGGGGTTGCTTTGGTGAGTTGAGAGTTGAAGGTTGGAGACCGCAGTAGTCAAGTTTTTGGATTGAATGGGGGCGTTCTTTTTTAAACTTCAACGAAGGCTGCTTACGTGAATAAAATGGAGGCTACTTTGTCTTATAATGGAGGCTATCTTTTGTTGGTGTTGGAGGCTGGCGTAATTGCAGGAGAATGGAGGCTCTTTTTATCTTGTAGTGGAGGCTATTTTTGGAGTGGAGAATGATCTGTACATGGGCTGAAATAATTAAGAGGTGGGGGCTGATATTGATCCTTAGCTGGTTGGAATAGATATTTCAAGGTCAAATTCGACAGTGCATAAAAACCAAACGATGATGATTTAGGAGCTCAAATTTTATCAGTATCTTTGTCTTTGAATAGCTTCAATATGAGATTTGAATCACGAGATTTTGCTATCTGAGTCAAAAGTTATGATCAAAACATCGTCAACAAGTCATTCTGGCGCTCCACAATCTGACGCAAATTTCGGAAATTTATTTTTCCTAAATTCGAACTCAGAAAAATCTGCAATTTGTCCCAAAAAAATCCGTCAATGAGTCAAAAGTTTAAGTATGAAATTTCAAAATTTTTGACTAAACCAATCTCGAGATAAAAATCTTACAATGAATAAAAGTCAAGTATGCTAAAAACCCAAAAATAGTGCAATTCAAGTCTATTTGTTTCATTTATGCATTTTACATCAACGAACCTCAAATAATGCTAAAACATGATAAACCAGTCATAGATGAACATAAAATGAATGTAAATGATTCTGAATTAAGTCATAAACATACATGGAAATATAAGTGTATTAATATCTTTTGTAACTATTAGAAAATTTTTCATCCTTTTTTTTTTAAACGAAGTAACCCGCAATCGCTATTATTTGAATGCGCACTGAGTAAACCTCCGAATTGACACATTAACTTGCAAATCACACAAATCGGATACTCTATACTGGGCAAGCCCTGTACGACAGACTCAATCGAGAGAGCGTAAATAGGGGGAATTAAATATAGGACCTTTTGACGCAGTGCTCTCGATTTCAGCCGGTAATAACAGTTGTAATAGGTTTTGCAATGTCAATTTTATCCATAATAGTATAGATATAAATAGATATTAAATTAGTTGGATTGATTCAGTTGCACCCAAAATCTGTCAGATGAGAAACGCTTTCTGTAAAAAAAAAAATGCTTCGAATATGAAGCAGATGACCAAGATAGGGACATAGGGTTATAGATGGCTTTGGAATCTTCAGTTTTAATAACGAGAGGCACAAGCGTTGTGGATGATGCACATGTTGGATATGCTGGTGAAACCCAGGTAATAGACACAGCAATAGATTGGGCAAATTATTGAGTATTAGAAGCAAGGATTGGACAGCAACAAGCAGATGGCAAGAAGGACCGAAGCTGCCGGTTGTTGAAGATAATAGACGAATAGAATAGCCACAGCTCTAATGCTAGGAGAGAAAAAACGAAATACTATTATTCAATTGATTTCCACCAAACAACTTATTATTCAACACTTTTTTAACTTGCAGGTTAAGAAAGAGACTTTCCAGAATCCACCTTTTAATGTATCTAGTTAGTTCAGCACCTGTTACTTACACGCAATCCCTGTTGCAATAAGACACAAAATGATCTGTCGGTACGCCTTGCTGCTTTTATCATATACTAGGGGCCTACCATTAAATAACTAGCTCCACTGGTTCGGTCCAGAATTGATGCATCTAAATAATGCATGTGAAGTTGGAAAAGAAAAGATTTACTTTTGGTGCGATGACAGTAGATTGGGGTGATTGATTGACACGGTTACATTAGCTTTATCACGGCTATAGTAATAATGCGGCCTCAGTACCCACTTTCCTTACTGCCTCAAAGCCATTCCTAAATTAGAGAGGCAAAACGTGTCTGGCAGCGGATTTGCATGTGCCAAGAAAGCTTGGGAGAAGTCCATAGTACGGAATGTGTTGAATTGATAATTCACAAGAAAGTGGTACCTTTACACGTTAGTCGTGTACAATCTTCGCGTGTTTGCAAACTACGTACAAAAGATGCAATCCGTAAGAAAAATATAAAGCAGCCCTTGTTTGTTATTCATCTCGAGCATATTCTCAAATTGAATACTCTTCGTATAAACAAAACTAAAATACAAAATAAAATCACAAGGGAGTTATCGGGTGTAATATTATACATTTTAGATATTGATGCGATGCCTAACCATATATTTCATTAAAAAAATTTTTGAATGAGTTTTTAATGATCATAAATCAGTGATTCTAATGGGATTGAAACAAAATAATTGTATTAATAACTTTTTTATTAGTTCTATTAATTATATGTGTCTCGTTGTTAATTTAATTGAAATTTTTAACAAAATGTTTAAAAATTAAATTACTGGAAATGTCATGTCTTAAAAAAAACTACATGATTTTTGTCAAATTATAATGAATTAATTATGAGTTGATTTGGGTCAAGTTAATATCTTTTTAAAAAATTTGTCATATGCTGACAATGTAAATTAAAATAAAGAAGTCGTTCGTCAACTGTTACTTGCGAACATCAGCGATAAAGAAGCCATGGTTCCTTTACACGAAATAACATTATTATTTTAATCACCAGATGGATGTGCTTGCAATTCGTTGGAGACACAAAGACGTAATTTCCCTATTTCTCTTCTGATATTAACCACTTCTCTGGAGTAGTAACTTGAACTACAATATCAGAAACGTATAAAAATAAAATTTGGAACTTAGGGGAAATTCAGATTCCAAAGATCGATTACGGGCACTTCTGAGAGACTCTCACATTAGTTTTCAATTTTTTTCTCATGAAATATGTGTATTATGTATTCATTATTCCGATAAGTTATATGTAACTATACATTTATCATGTAACCTACATGTACATGTTGACTATTTTGATCTTTAAAGATAATTTCTTGAACTTTAAATAAAATTTTAAATTTTTTTTGAAATAATCTTGAATAAAAAATTTTGCTTTTAAAATTTTTTAAAAAACTTGTTTCAAGTGGATTGGTAGACTAATTTAGGTTAGTAGTTAACCAATTTCTGATTTTTGAATATATTAATTGACTAATATCTTTTAAAAGAAAGAAAAAATGTGTATCGTGAATCTGTTATTGCATTAATTGACCAATGCAACATATTGGTTCACCATTCACTATAAGAAAAATGAAGTTTAGCAACGAAAATTATCAACAAAAAACTTACACATTCTGTCGGTAAGCTAAGTTAGCGACATAATTTAGCAACGGACAAAGGCGTGGAAGAAATAACCGTAGATAATAATTTGCAACAAACCATAAAGTTTTTGTCACAAATTTACCGATGGAAAGTTTGTGTTACCGTCGGTGAATATATTGACAGTTATTTTGTGTTGTTAGTAAGTTTAGCGATAGAAAGATTGTTTCGGTCTCTGTAGCAAAACTTAGTGACAACATTATTGATGGTTCTTTGTTATCCATCGATAAATCGAATAGATTTTACTGATGAACTTTGTTTTTCCATCGATAAATTTACTAAAACTATATTTTTAATTTTTCCCTGCATTTAATTGTATTTGATAATCTTATGGTTGATGCATAATTTATATAGTTATCAGTTTTGACGATGAATTGATTTAATAACTCAGATATTGTTATTCATGATATTGATCTGATTCGACATTATCACCATGGAATTCATCCCATTGAATTTCTAGACGTTATCATCTCTATAGGATTCAATCCCGAGTTACTGCGAAGTAAAGAAAAATGAAAGGATAAGATTATGGAAGTAAATATTCTCGCATTTATTGCTACTACATTGTTCATTTTAGTTCCTACTGCCTTTTTACTTATAATTTACGTAAAAACTGTTAGTCAAGTTACTCAAAGTGATTAATTTGAATAAAACTTGACTTCTTATTTCTTAATAATAATTTATACAATTATCAGTTATCTGTTGATAATATTTTGATTTGTTTATACATTTAATTTGTTAAAATAGAAAGTTAATTAATGATATAAAGTAAAAATTATCTTAATTGATAGTAAAAAATTATTTTATACATAATAAGTATTTAATTCATACGAAATGACTATAAGTACGCTACTCATTTGGTGATCGCAGATGTTGTGACTGTTGCAGTGAGGTGTTGTCCCTCCCTTTCAACTCATTTACCTTATTACGGAGCTGAGCTATGTACTCCATCGACTGTTGCAACTGAGTTGCCAATGTCTGTAGTGTGCTCCAAAGCTCATGGACTTCATTGGATGCAGACCGCCTACTAGATGTTGCTGTACTGGATTTGGAGGATTGTGAATAATATGTATTCGCAAATAAACCTCAGCCAAATATCCTTCCACGATGGTCCCTACCACCCATTGTATGAAGATAGATTTGACTCTCATCAACATCTTCAAACTGCTGAGAGTGTCGTTGAATGTTTTCTTGTGTTTGGTCATATCAGAAGGCAATGTTTATGTTAGTAATTGATAATTATTAAGCATTAATATTAAAGCATAAACTTCACATACATTTAGTTCTCTACATTGGGTGTTGACAAAGGTCACACCGTCATACTTCTTAGTATAGTATGCAAAAAGAGCTGACGGGTTGTAGGCTTCGTGCTTATAGACTTTTCTTGCATCAGAATAAAATGTTATAAGTGAGCTATCATTTATAAAAATTTTGGCATAATTTTCTC
This sequence comes from Erythroxylum guanchezii, assembly GCA_025629825.1. Taxonomy (NCBI): domain Eukaryota; kingdom Viridiplantae; phylum Streptophyta; class Magnoliopsida; order Malpighiales; family Erythroxylaceae; genus Erythroxylum; species Erythroxylum guanchezii. Next base: position 15,731,299 of record JAOTAX010000005.1, on the reverse strand, counting down.
TATTTTTATGATATTTACCTCCTGTTGAACAAAGAAATTAACTCAACAACACAACCATATATGGCACCAGACATTTATAATATTATCATTCTCCATAATACACATATTTTCATTCCAAAATTCACACAAAGTAAATTGAAATACGCCAAAGTAAAAAAAATCAAAATATAAATGTAAAGTGTAGATACTTCCAAGTCTCTCTACATGCTCGTGGTGGGTAATAGATCCTCCAGTATGTACAGGAAGACTCTCTCCCCTCGGTCCTCCATGTCTGTTGGTAGAATTATGCTTTAAATGGACATTGCCTCTAGTGATGTCCAATATTGATGCCATTGACTCCATATTTATTCAGAATTATAAGGCAATCATACACCAGTCTTGTGTATCGCACCAACAAAGTCTCGATAACGTGTACATGCTCGCCTCTCCTATACTTTATAAATGACCGCGTCAAATTTAGAATCCAAAAAAAATTCTTTTTGAAACAAAAAGAAAAACATACAATAAGTACTTATAATGTAATATTGATCTAATCAATGTATAAAAATCATTAAAAAAAAAATTGTACCTCAAACTCCTGATAGTAAAATTCCTTTGTCGACTGAGAGATAATCTTCCATATGTAACACTTAAGATCAATCTTCTTCTTGAATTTGGATGTCATGTTTCTTGAGCACGGTCCAGACGAAATCAACCTAATATTAAACCAATTAATTAAACTTATAACTTAATTATAAACATATGGTTTTTTTAATATGTATTTTCACTTACAAATTGTTGACAATTGTGATATACGTTCTTCCATCAGCTCCCTTAGCTTCAGGTTGGAGGCTGCCACCTTCATCCACATCGTTTACCTTTGATATCTCTATCGGTATAAGGGTGGTGGTTAGTGTAGCAGTAGGTACGGAAGGTGATGCCTCATCTGCAAGTGTAGTAGCTAAAGGTACAACATCTGATTCGTTTGTAGCTGCAGAATGTGATGCTTCACCTAGACAGTAACTCGCTCCAAGTCGTGGTTTGAAAATTGGTCACATCATATCTTGTTTTCTCTTTAGTAGCGTATTTCAACCTAAAATTCATATTTGATTGAATATTCCATAAATATAACAATTTCAGTTCAATATTTCACACAATATATTGAAAATTCTAATATTCTATTACAAACACAAATTAATCACTATTAGCACTTAATTGTAAATCAAATCATCATCATCTTCTTTTTATGCAGAATTAGAATCAAACTCAAGCTCCTCTCCAGATCTCTCTCCCTCCTCATCCTCTCCAGATGAAATTTCAACATATTCTTTATTTTGATCGTTCAAAGGTTCATTCTCATTATATGTAACAGATGCATTTATTTCATAAACATCTTCCTAAAACGCTTCACTTTCAATTCTTTAATTAAAAATTCAATATTGAAAGCATAAGAGATCAAAGAGACATAACCAAAGTTGAAGTAGTTCATTCTATCTATTCATCATTTACATTTGTTATGTTTGGTCCTACAATCAAAGCATGGTAGGTAAAGCCAAAGCTAGGAATTTTCTAT
>JAOTAX010000005.1:15699314-15729647 GCA_025629825.1 Erythroxylum guanchezii | reverse complement strand
TGTATTAGTTTGAGAAAGTTAGTGAAATCTCAGAAGGTTATCTGAGGACTGGACGTAGCCCACGGTTTGGGGTGAACTAATATAAAATTGCTGTGTCAAGATCTCTTAACTCTCTCTATTTCATTATTGTGATTCTTAATACTTCTTTAAGCAAGGTTTATAAAAACGATTGCAAACAAATTCATAAAAAGGGTTAAACGAAAAGATAACACAATTCAAACCCCCCTTTCTTATGTTTGTATATCGTTATACTGATGTGTGATTCACTTCAGTTAATTCGTTGCTCTTTGAGTGCTAAAATTTTAGTTTTTAGTCTTCATTAAACCTCTAAAGTTTTAAATTCGTTTTTTGTTACAGTTATCATTTTTTTTAAAACTTGTTTAGTACTAAGTTTTAAAATTTTGTAGAATCCTAGTTGCTATTATTGGTTTAGTTTTTAGACTATCAAATTTCTTTTTGATTAGCCTGCAGTTGTGTATACTTTTGATTTTCATTTCAGTTTATTGTGGTGCTTGATTTGGGGTTTTAATATCAATCACTGCTTCCTTTCTCGAGTAATATTAGAATCGTTTAATGACTTATTGGGCTTGACTTCTATAACTTATGTTAGGCATTAGGAAAAGTGGTGATTTTGATTTCTGATGATAAAACAACGGCTAGTCCTTTAGTGAGTCATTTGGTGAATCCTTCGATGAGTTTTGGGTCAAAGAGAAGAGAAGATGGTGATAGATTATGAATAGGTTCTTGGAACATTGGGACCTTTATAGGGAAATCTTTAAAATTAATGGAAATTCTAGACAAATATAAGATTCATATAGCGTGCATTTAAGAAACAAAGTGGATGGGCGCTAAAGTGAAAGAGATTAGTGGGTTCAAACTTTGGTATTCAGTGTGCTCCAAATGACAAAATAGGGTATTTATCTTGGTTGTTAAGAAACTCTTACATCATATTGTGGGGGTTAAGAGGACTAATGATAGGATAATGTCCTTAAAGATTATGGTGAAAAGTGTTATATATTTTCAATGTGGTGTGTACTTATGCACCTTAAGTAGGGTTAGACGTACAATTTAAGCTCCAATTCTGGGAAGAGCTGGATAAGGTGATTCAGCAAATCCCCCCTGACAAGAGAGTTATTCTACAAGGAAACTTTAGTGGTCATATAGGGGCAACCTCAAACGGCTAGACTCATAGGGGTTTTAGGTATGATGATATGTGATAACCAACTCTTTTTTAAAAAAACAAAGGGCATCTGATGGCTTTTAAGAACAAAATTATGAAAACTCAAATTGATTGCCTTCTCGTAAGGCAAAGCGACTGACCTAGTTACAAGGATTGTAAGGTGATACCTAACACTTGCCTATCAACTCAACATAGATTGTTGGTTATGGATCTTATAATTAAAGATTGGAGGAAGAGAAGTCCTAAAAGATATACCAAATTTAGATGGTGGAATTTGAAAGAGGATACAGGGAAATAACTTAGGGATAGAGTATTATATGGAGAAGAATGGCAATTGGAAGGAGAAGCCAGCCATATGTGTGAGACATTAGTAACTTTTTTAAGGAATACAACTCAAGGGATCTTGTAAGTTTCTAAAGGGCTTAAAGATAGTAAGACAGAATCTTGTTGGTAGAATGAAGATGTATAAGAAAAGGTTAAGATTAAGAAGGGTGCATAGAAAGCTCTATTGGATAATACCACGGAGGTAGAGAGATTAGCTAATAGAGAAAGTTACATACTGGAAAATAAAGAGACAAAGAAGATAATCTCAAAAGCTAAATGTAAAGTGTAAAAGAAATTATAACAACGATTGAATACTAAAGATGGAGAAAAAGATATATTTAAATTAACAAGAGCTAATTAACGAAAAGCGAGAGACTTAGATCAAGTTAAATATATAAAAGATTAAGCAAGGCATGATCGTGGCTGAAACTAACATCAAGAGAAGATGGTAGAGATATTTCTATAACCTTTTTAATGAAGGTATAGAGGGCAGCATCCCTTTAGGTGATCTTAATATGTTCGAGAGGTATCTTAACTTTACTTATTACCAAAAAATACAAAGGAAGAAATTAAATGAGCTTTGATGGAGATTAAGAGTGGAAGGGAAATACAACATAATGAGATACCCATAGAGGTGTGGAAGAGCCTAGGTAAATAGGGTGTTACTTAACTAACCAAAATTTTTAGTATGATCCATAAGTCTGCCAAAATGTCGGATGAATGCACACTTAGCGTGCTAATTCCCCTATACAAGAACAAAGGGAGCATCTAAAGTTGTTAGAAATATAGAGGTATCAAACTGCTTAGCTACACTATGGAGTTATAGGAAAAGGAGATATCTTAGAGAACCAATTTGGGTTCATGCTAGGAAAGTTCACAATAAAAGCTTTATATCTCCTTAGAGGATCAATGGAACACTATATGAAAAGATAGTGTACATCGTCTATAGTTTTTATTGACTTAGAGAAGGCGTATAATAGGGTACCTAAGGAAATTATGTGGAGGTGTTTAGAAGTTAAGGGAGCTCCTATAACCTATTTATGAGTTACTAAGGATACGCATGAAGGTATTAAGACTAGATTAAGGATAATAGGAGGAGATACAAAGCTTTTTCTTATTGATATAGTGCTACATTATGACTCCTTATTAAGCCCCATTTTATTTACAGCAGTGACAAATGAGCTCACTAAGAATATCTAATGAGATGTGCCCTGGTGTATGTTGTTTGTTGTTGATATTGTTTTAATGGATGAGACTAGAGAGGGTATCAATGTGAAGCTAAAAATTTGGAGGGATACATTAGAGTTAAAGGGTTTTAAATTGAGTAGGATTAAGACTGAATACTTTGAGTGTAACTTTTTGGGCCATAAGGTGGCTTCCAATGTAGAGGTAAAGATTGGTTTGGAAGTTATACCATAGAAAGAATGTTTTAAGTATCTAGGATCTATCATCCAAAGCAATAGCGAGATTGATGAAAACATAGTTCACCATATCAGATCAGAGTGACTTAAATGGAGAAGTTCTTTACGAGTTTTATAAGACAAAAACATACCACTCAAGCTCAAAGTTAAATTATATTACTTAGCGATTAGGCCAGTCATACTATATAGGGCATAATGTTAGCCATTTAAACAACTGCATTGTTATAAGCTATTGGTGGCAAATATGAGGATGCTCTGTTGGATGAGTAATGTAACTAGATGAGGATGCTCTGTTGGATAAGTAATGTAACTAGAAGAGAAAGGTTCATGAATGTAATGGTAAGAGATAAATTAAAGGTGACTAATATTAATAAAAAATAAGAGGTACAAGACTTAGGTGGTTCGGACATATTAAGAGGAGACACCCTAATACTCTAGTGAGAAGATGTGAGAAGGTTATTCTTAGAAACTATGAGAGAAAAAAAGGAAGGCCTAAGAAGAACTGGAGGGAGGTGATCAAGAATGATATGACTTTATTGGAACTTATTAAGAACATGACCTTTAATAGAAAAGTTTGGCGCATTAGGATAAGGGTAAAAAATCTCACTTCGAGATGCCTTTTTCTTTCTCATAGGTCTTTTAAACATTTTCCTTCAAGACTTATGTCTTGTATTTAGCTTAAACTTGTAAACTAAACATTCTATTATGTAGCCTAAATATGTTCTTGTATTGACTTATTTGATTTGGTTATTTATTTACTTATCTCCTTCTTTATTTTTATTTGCCTATTTTTATCCTTTTATTCTTATTTTTAACCTTGCTTTACATATTTATTTGTTTGTTTGTTTATTTTATGTATTTATTATTAATATTATTATCTTTTATGTCTTTTTATTTTATTTTATTTTTAATTTTTATTAATTTATTATCGTAATATATATATGGGTCTATCAAAAACAATATTTTTATCAGTTAGGGGTAAGGTTGTGTATTTCTGGATCTCCCTAGATCATGTGATCAACGGAACTTTTATTAGGTTATTGTTATTTTTACTATTATTGTTGTTATTGTTTTTGTTGTTGCTGTGTATTAGTATTAATGATATTAATATTACTCATGATGAGATCAGTGAAAATTTAGATGACAATCAAGAATGAAGTAAAAAGAATGAGATCAAAGAAAAAAGAGAGCATTAAGGATCACATGGGATCATGTAAATGATTCTGAAAGTAAATAATTGGATAATAAAATGGCTTACTTGTGCTTTATGAAAAATAAAGATGAGGTATCCTTTATTTCTAGCACTTTTAATGATAATGATTATGATGATAATAATGATGATTTGCCTTATCAAAAACTTGTTGAATGCCTATAAATGATGATCTTTAAAAGGAAGAAATTTTCGTCGAAGTATAAAGAGGTTTAGAAACTCTTAGATGCATGTATAATTGATAATAAAATCTTAAAATATAATATACACAAAATAACACAATCAAAGAGTTTGATTATTGCCAATGATAGAATGGATGATTTGTTTCATAAGAATGAAGCATTAAAGAAGAATATCAGTACCGTCAAAAAACCATTTTCTAAGTTTACATTAACAAGTGAAAAAATGGATAGCATTCTTGGAGTCTAAAATAACTATAATAATAGTAATAATTCTATAATATTAATACTAAATAAGATGATTAATTATTATTAAATAATATATAAAAATTTAAAAATTGTGTAATTTACTATCACGTTAACTAATAAATATGTTATTATCTACTAATAATACATGATAATTAATATTCTTCAATTATTAATAAAATAAATTAACATTACATGTTATATATTATTACGCTGTTTAATACAAGTAATAATATGTAAATATTATAAATTAATAAATAATAAAAATTTTATTTTATTTATTAAATATATAAAAACAATAAAATTATTATTAGTTACTTATAAAATAAATTACAATATATGAGAGATTAATAATCTTTTTTATTACAATTATTATATAATAAAATTTAATAAAAAGATTTAATTTTTTATCATGTTAAATATATTATTAATTATTATTAGAATATGATAAATTAATATTACTGAACTAAAGGATGTATCAATCTACGTTGTGATAATACATTTTAAAAAACACTAAATTTTGATAATAACAAAATATTTTTTTTACTAATATTTTAGTTTTGGTAATTCAAAGATAGTAAAAGTAAATTATTTAAGCATATAAATTAATTGATTCAAAAGATATGTAGTGTAGATAAGTCAAGTATCAAGTCACTAATGAAACCAAAAAATGTATATTGTAGACCTTACTTAATGTAAATTCTATATAATCATTTTTGCAACTTTATTTTTGTTATTTTAATGCTTTTGAGTTTCTTTATGCAAAACAATCTTATATTCAATTTTAATGCATAATCATTTTATTTATTAAATGGAATAAAGAATTTATTTTTAAAGCCTTAAATTTTGGGAGACTTTTGAAAGTGAATTAAATCAAGTATTTCACAATGGGATGTTTTGAATTTTTTTTAAAATGTGAAGTGTATAAAATTTATATCTCAAAGTACTTTTGACTAGGGTTTGGGTACTTTTGACTAGGGTTTGGCTAGAATAAGGGTTTTGATAGACTAGTTGAACAAGCCATCAAAAAGTTACAAAATGTTTATAATTCATTTGATTAAACGTCTGGTAGTCAATGGGTTAACTGATGAAAAATTAACTAGACAAAGGGTTACAATTAACTAGTTAATATTCCCAAAAGTTATAAAAAGTTGGATTCATTCCAACTAGTTGGTACTCCAACCAATGGTTTTCTAACTATCTTAAGTTAGATAATTGACTAGCCAACTATGCCAAAAAACTAGTTGTTACAATAGTTAGTTTTTGTGTCAAATGACTATTTAATATTCTATAGTAGCATCATTATAGACGTTGCAACTAAATATAATCATCTTCCTTATATTGACAAAAAGACTAATAGGTATTACAATGGTAAACAAGGAAGAATTGTTAGCCCAGTTAATACCATTAATGAGATCTTTGACTTTGGTATTTCTAAGGAACATGTGACTGAGCATTAGGTACAATATGATGTTATAAAGTGGCCTTAATTTGATCTAGTTATCAAACCATAAAGAAGCATTCTCACTATTCCTTATTCTACATTTAATACCCATCTTTATAGATTCTTTGATTTTAAGCAGTTGATTCATGAACTAAGAATTTAAGGCTTTGTTACTTATTTCATAAAAGTTCTTCCATTTTAGCTCGTAGATATGTATGCATCTAATCTAAAGGACCTCTTTGTTGGACATAATTCTCCATAATTTTTTTGGTTAAGAGAGATTCAATAGCAATTGCCACTAAGAATATTCCTAAACCTCTATCTTCATTGTAATTACTATAATATAGCTTTTAATAAGCTTTTGTGCTCGAAAATTATTATCACCTATCATTATAGCAAAGATGAAAGCGCCTTGAGAACCATTCATAAAAGATTTCATCATTACTTTCAATATTGAGACAATTAACTTAGAGATGCTCTTATAGATGGTATTACAATAAGATATTGGTCTATAGTTTAGGTTTTAAAGCTTAGTAATAAGGCATATGAAGGTTTTGTTGATTTCCTTTAGCATTTTTCCATTGACAAAAATTTCTAGAATAACCTTGATTATGATGTCTTTGATAAAGGGAAAAGATTTTTGAAAGAATAATCCACTATCAAGGCCAAAGGACTTACAAGGATTGACTTCAATCTTAACTCTTTCCACATCTTTGGGAGTGAATGGCTACATCAGGGCATCAACTTCCACTTAAGAAATCTGGTTGAGGATGACTGATTTAATTAGAACGACAAAGGAATTAGTTAAACCCAAAGTACCTAAGGAATTATGAAAATAATCAAAATCTTCTTATCGTAGCTCGTCCTGAGAAAAAGCAATTTTATAGTTATGCTTTATGAGAGAGGTGATTCAATTGGAATTTCTTCTAGATGAAATGGTTTTATGAAAAAAAAAGGTTATTTTTTTATCCTTACCTTTTAACCATTAAACTCTAGATTTTTTATTAAGGAGGGGGAGGTGGTTTTACAAGGCTTGAGTGAGTTTTATCAAGGATTTTTCTCTTTCACCTGTAATGAGGGGATCACCAAATTTATAATTTATGAACTCTTAAATGGACTTGACTACATTAGCAGAAGAAGAGATAACTACCTCAGTGTTAATATCCCCATTTCTCATTTAAAATTTTTCCACATTTAATTAAGGTAATCTTCCTTATTTAGATATAATTATGGTTGCTTCTAAAGGTAAAATCAAGGTCCTTTTCATTTGCTTCCTTAAATCCCTCCAGTTATGAGAAAATTGTTAAAGGAAAAAGGTAATCTTCTTTGAGTAGATGAATAGAGATTTCGTACCAGGGAAACAAGCTTTGCTCTAAGAGAATTTTAGAAGCCAAGCTTTATTTACTAAAGCTCTATCAAGCTTTTAACACTTCCCATATTGCTTATTTTTCTAAGTAGAAAAGCACCCTTCAAACCTGAGATCAGTGAATTCAAGATCTTTCACACTTTTCCTAAAGCTAGGATTGAAGTTTTCCAAGTAGACATTGCCATCTTCCTTAAAACAATACAATGTGTTTTTGAATTCCTCTAAGGTGAGCCAAGAGAAATTGGCAGTTGAGTGAATCTTTTTAAGATCTTCCCAAAATGCAAATCTCTAAAATTCATAGTTTGAAACATAAACAAAAGTGATTGCATAGTCAAACTAGTTAGGCAAAAGAGTAGCTGAGAGGTGAATAATGTACTAAATGATAACCAAAATAGAAACTCTAATTAAGTTGGGATCAAAATTAATGACTATCCTCCCATTATGATGAAATTTGTGAGTGGTTAGGATATTCTAGTGTTTGGTTAGAAATTGGAGTGCTTTGCACTTATCCAACTTTAACTTGGTTTCCAATAATCCTAAAAGGATATGTTTAATATCTCTTAAGTTGATTCTTATGTTAGTTAATTCCCTTTAAATTCTATGCTAGAATTGAACTCAGATTTAAGAAAGGCTATTTGATCCTTTAGCATTTGCTTTCCCTTTTAAGTTTCTACAAGGAGCAACTTTGAAGTTAAAATTAGCCCATAATGTGTCTCCTACTGATTTATTAATGCTACATATATTGTTTTGGGACTCATCCTCTTTGTTTTCTAAAATTTCAGAGTGAGTACCATTTGCTCCCTCCTGTTGATCAATAGGTACCAATTCAATACCAATTAGAGAGTTATTAATGCAAAAACTAAAATCCTTCTGTTTATCATTAATAGCTTCATTCTTGCCTTTAGGCTCTATAGCTTTTGCTTGCTCTTCCTCCTTAGCCTAGAACTTTGTCTTTACATTTCCCTCTAGTCTTAATAGTTTTAAATGGTCACGTCTTCTGAAGTGTTTACTTGTAAGCTTCTATGTTTTACCTTATTTAGTTAAGGATGGCCTTTATTATTAAGACACCTTAACTAAGTCTTCAAAAAGCGTATTGTTTACTCTAAGTCTAAGTAAAGGAATCTCATTCCTAAATTCCACCACTATATATAAAAATATATAATCGATTATTTTACGATAAGCAGTTGGCTCATATACGGTAATATGGCATCTATTATAGCTCACAAGATAGCTTAGGCCTTTGGTAGAACAATATTCAAAAGGAACATTGTGTATATTACTTCAAAGGGGCACTTTCTTTTACTTTATAAATTCAAAATTAGTTTCAAGTTGCCTAAGTTATAACGACTGTGCTTTCCATTGAAATACTAGGGCCCTTCGTTAAACATTCTTTGTGTAGCTTCTCTAGAGTGGAAATTAAAGATCAAGAGGTTATCTTTTAAGAGCGATATTTCCTTAATTACTAGAAATTTTTGAAGGCCTATAATCCAAACATAAATTAAGCAAAAAACATGTCTTTTCCTTAAAAAAAATCTAACAAGTGTTAAGCTTCACCTGTTTTCTCCCTCTATGAGAAAATATAAGGGAAGCTACAATAGTAGTGCCTTTAGAAGATATTGGTGGATAGTATTGAAGTTGGGAATGAGCTTCTCCTACCACTTGCTATTATAGTTTAGTGCTCAAGATTAGTGTAGAGGTAGAGATAGGAGGAAGAGGGGTTCTCGAATTGCTAAGGAGGGGAGAGGGAAGGGGAGAGGATATGAGGTTAGTGCCAATGGTCTAGTCCTTGACCTAGGAAAGAGAAGGGCTCTTAAAAGGGTCAAAAGACGGTAATATAGGGGGAAGACTAGGGAAAGAAAAAAATAGGGAAAGGAGGGAAATTAGAAATATCTAATTTGTAAAAATAGTTAGAATTGGAAGAGTGGTTAAACATTTCCAAACAAGGAAGTAACTCAGAAAGGACCAAAGGATATTTGAAAAATATCCTAAAAATGGTAACTTAAAGAGCAAAAAAAGTAGGTTTAGCTAAAGAATTCGAACTATTGAGAGGTTAAGCAAATGGAATGTTATTGTTGCTTAAGGTAGGTAAAAATAATGAAGGAGAGGAAGAGAGAAGGAGAAGATCAAGCCAATAATCAAACATCTATAACAAGCATCAAGAGAAGTGAGTGCAGAGAAAAGCTAGAGCTTCTCTCTCTTATAGTCTTTTAATTTGTTAATGTTTTGTTGTTACAAGATCATATTTGAAATGTTTTTTCATGCATTCTAAATATACTTTTATTTATTGAGAACTAATTATTAATTTTAGATCACTAAAGTGAGGAAGCAAGGTTATTCAAGTTGTGAAGTTCATTTTGAGAGGTTGCTTCTTATGCTTGATTAATTCAAGAAGATTTGTGGTCACTCTTCACCATTAGTAAGATTGTAAAAGGAGTTTTTTTTATTCGGGGTAAACAAAAATTCTTGTAAAAAGGTTTTTTTTTTTAACCTAATTGAACTAAGAGTTTTGTATAATGTCAAGTGAGTAATCTGGAGTGGACATATATAAGATTTATTTGATTCCAAAATTTTTACATATAATAGAATTATTAAAATTAAAAGAAAATTGATATCTTTTACCTTTCAAAATATTTCCATCTATTTACTATTATAAACATATATTTGATTGTTTTGGTTTTCACAACTGCTTTTAGCTTGATAAAGGTTTTGGTGTAACAATCTTGTTCGGAGGAAATGAAGTCTGATGGAATTGCTACATTATTTGGGTGGGATTGAATCAAATCTTTATTCTAAGTTTTATTAATATAACCCGACCTAACCTATCAATTCAACAATCCTAAAGTCATTCAACTATTAAGTTGAAAATGAAAAAGTAATACGTTGAAAACATATGCGTGTATATACTGAAGTTCAAACCAGGTCTGGTAATCATAAAGAAAGGGTTTAGTGATTTAGCGTGCCATTACTTAAGCAAGGCTAGTTTTAGTGCTATCATAAGGTTAAGAAACACAAACAACAACATAATTGCAAAGGCTTGTGGGGATGTAATTGTGAACATGCCTAACGAATTGCATGTATCTGCTGTTGGTACAAGTGATGGTCTATTTGAGGTCAGGAATGATTTAGGATTCAAATTAAATTCTTTTAAACGTTGAAGTTTAAATTGTTTTTAAAATGGACTTTTGATCTTTATTTATTTAGTACCTTCTCTTTATCATATTTATCCAACTTTAGTTTAAGTTTTTAATTAAAATCCTAACCAAAGCACTGGAACATACGAGCAGATGGGGCTCTAATATTATTGGAGTTAAACTACATTCGCATAATTTAATAAATATGTTCTTTGGTTAAGTGGGCAAAGCATACAAGCACTAATGTTATATTACGGAAACCATCATTTTTTCCTTCTTCATGTACTAATTAGGTTGTGGATCCCACAATTTGGTATAGTTTAAATAAAAATTTTAAATTAAATCATAATCAAAATATTTTTTATTTTCAAACTAAACATAAAAAATGTAGAAATTTGAACTATATTAAACTAAGTCAAATACTAATCTACATAAATTTAACTTAAATCGGGTGATGCTGGACCATTTAGTTTTAACATAATTTTTTTTAAAAAAGTTCAATTTTATACAAATCAAAATACATACTTTTAACTAAAAACTATATATTACATAATTATGAAATAAACTCAGGAAAAATATGAAATACTAAAGAAATAAAAATAATATATGGTCTTATTTTACTCTAATAAAAAATCATTATATTTTTTTCAAATATGTCATATACTATAAAGAAGAAAATCTCTTCAAATATCAATTATATGCTAAAATAATTCATTAAACCTTTGATTACATATTTAAAAATAATTAATATTTTAATTCTTAGTTATAAATGTGAATTAAAACCTTATTTATAAAATATTAGAACCTCTTAACTTGTTTCCTTTCTTTAGAAGAACATTTATATTTTCTCAATTTTATAAGCTGGATACAAAAAGGAACTTCATCCCTTTCTTTCTTTCTTTATATATATATAACGTTTGGTGAGAGTATTAATATTTAGTGTGTATATATATATATATAAACAATATTTGGTGCGAGTATTAATAGTTAGCTTTTGTATAATTATCATAGTTTAATTCTAAATTCATTAAATATTTTAAATTATTAAATATTTTAGATAAATAAAATTAAATAATATATGTAACTATGTAGCATACTAGTTTTACTTAGCGGTTTGAGTAAAGATAAAATCAAATCAAATTGAAAGTTTGGATTTTTTTTAATTAATTATATACCTACAGTCTAATAGCATACTATTCCAATTCACTAATAATGCTTCTATCTCTTATAAATTATGCATTAGACATTATAAAGCTCACTCGTATTTATACTCTACTTATAGATTATGCATTGGACATTATTAAATTTGATTCTTATCCAAATTTTCCTCTTTCTTGTCTTCCTCATGTAATAAATTATACTTTTTAGTTTTTGTAATTATTATTGTTCTTTCATTCTTCTCTCTCTCTCTCTCTATCTCAATCTTAATTAAGCTAAGTCCTACGAGTAGACTTCCTCTTAGTCTTTTTTGCAACAAAAAATGCAAGATAAATTATATATATTATATAAAACTCACACAGAAGACTTTAGAAAATCCACCTGTTTGGGAATATTTTTATTCTTTATAAGTGGATTTATAATAAAGGATTGATCTAATGGGAGTATAGATGGAACTATACAATATGATTGTTTACAAAAGAGATATTTAAGAGTATCAAATTGACCAAAGGGAATTTTTTTTCCTTCAATAGCTTATGTTACTTCTATTCATAGTCACATAGTTATTACTACGTGCATAAGTAACTAATAGAGTAAATCTAGGAGACTAAGACATGAAAAATGATTCTTGGAGACGAAAATAAAGAAAGGTATTATTGCCATTAAACTGGTGAATTGACCAATTATGAGAGAGATCAATGTAAATACTGGTGAGTTTGATAATAGGGCTAAAGGTATTGGTATAATTAATGTCTAAAACTTAATGATATCCCTTGCATACAAGATAAGCTTTATGACACTCAAGAGAACCATTAGGGTTTCTTTATATGCTAAACGAAACACCCATTTATAATCAAAATTGTTGACATTTGATGGCGAAGGAACAAGAGTCCAAGTGTAGTTGCAATGAAAAGCATTAAAATAATAAAATATGGCTTGGCACTAGAAAGAAAACTTGATGGCTTAAGTAAAGGATATGGGATGAGGATCATGAGGGGTGTTGATAATGCTAGACTAAGTGATAAACTTAGGAAAGTTCAAGAGGTGATCATGTGTACATCTGATCATGGGATATAAAGATGGTGGCACAAGAGTAGTTGAGGCAAAGAAGTTAGAGGAGGAACAAAAGGAATGTTTGAGGAAAGTGGGATAAAAGGCAAAAGCAATGATAAAAGGAGGAAAAAGAGGGAGAAAAGCAATATTTGGGGAGTTGGCATGAGGAAAGTTATTTTTAATAAATTGAACATGACAAGAGATGTAAAGTTTAGAATTTGTAGGATAAAAGTAGTGATATAATTTTTATAGAAATACGTAGTATAGATTTTGGTGTTTGTTTATTAGAACAAGGTAAAACTTAAAAAGGAAAATCAGTACAACCAAAAACATGAAGATGAGAAAGAATTAGTTTGGTATAGGAAATTAGTTCATAAAGGAAATTGTGGTTAAGAACATAATAGGTAATAAATTAATAAGGTAGATAATAATCAAAAAGGCTTTAAACCAGAAGGGTGTAGGGAAAAAGGCATGAAGGAAAAAAAATAAAGGCTGTTAATGTGACAAATTTTGCATTTACCAAGACCATTTTATTAAGGAATATAGGGGAAAAGGTAAGTAAATGATGACATGGGTAGTGAGATGTTGGACAAAGACACCTTTGATGATTTTAGGAGTTTTATCACATTTAAAAGTTCTGATAGTGATGGAGAAAAGATTTCCAATGGTAATTTTAAAACTTTAAGAGTAAGGTAAAGCATGAGAATTGTGAGCCAAAGGGAATATCCATATATAATGACTAAATTTATCAATAAAATTGATAAATTAAAGATAACCGGAAAAGATAGATGACAATGAGATCCCAAAATATCATAATGAATAAGTTATAAATGTTTTTTTTGGAAGAAATATAGGAATATAATGGAAAAGAAAGTTGAATACTTTCTTTTTGAAAATGAGAAATATAAGGAGTTATTACAATGAACTTAATTGAATAAGGATTTGATAAATTAGAGAGTATAGACTAATATGGATTGACAAGACATGGATGTCATAGATCAAGTGAAATTTAAGTGATTGTGCAATGCAACTAAATTTTTGAAGTGCATATGAATCTTTATTGGATAGAAATTATTGTGGATGGGATTCATAAGAAGCAATATCTTAGTTATAAGATCTTTCATAATATAACCAAAACGATTAAAATAAGTGAAACAAGAATTGTCTGTAACAAATTTGGCTAGGACAATAGCTTTTTGGTAAGATGTGAAAATATAAAAATATTATTAATGCAAATTGTAGGTGTAATTATGCTTATTACCAACAATCACTTCTTTTGAACCTTCATATAAAGTTGCAGATTCTGCAAAATAAAGATTTGTCGTCACGTGAGTAATGACATTAATGTCAAGTAAACATTGGGCAATGTCATTAAAAGTAAATTCTTGAGTATCTTTATGATTGTAAACATTCACGATAGAGAAAATTATGGTAAGACTATTGGGTTCAATTGAGCGCATAAATTGATTATTTCTATATTCTAAATACCTAAAATAAAAATATGTGGCAATACATCCTTGTTTTTAATAAACTTGACATTATAACAATGGTTTGGAATAGTTGGATATATGAAAAGTGGTTTGAGTTTGGTGGGGATATTAGGTTAGGAGTTTTTATTGGAATTGGAAATTTTGGTTTGATTACAGCTAGAAACATAGGTTGTGTTAAACTAAGAGGTGAAATTAGGCTTGTGGCCCATAAGAAATCCTAATGCTTCAGTAGCCAAAGTGATGACTATTAGATCTGTGTCTTCCTCTAGAGCTACCTCTGCCACTATGCAATTGTTTGTTATCGCTCCTACCAATCATCTCATAGGGATATGGTAAATGATATGACATTAGTCCCTACTCATAAATGAGGAGCTTAGTTTGAAGATTAGAGAAAGTGAGGATGGAGTCCTAGTGTTCAACAATTAAAATAAAGACTTATTTAAAACGGAGGTTGTTCATCATGATCAGAACAAGGTCATCATCTAAGATGGGGTCTCCAATGATGACACCTAAAAAATCAATGATGAAGGTTGTGCCCTTTTTGAGGGGATGAAGCTTTTAATAAAGGATAGAGAAGTGGAAGGATAATTATTATAGTAAATGTCGCTCAAATATAACCTAAAGATCGCAAACTATGACATGTTGAGAGCAAGACAAGCGATGAAGCAAGAAAGTGAAATAATGAGGAAATAATAAAATAGACGATCAAATTTTTGCCTTTTGGTGTGTTTTTAAGGTGAGGGATTTGTGTCTAAGTCACTTATTGGTGGTAGAAGGGTACCATCCATAGACGGAGCTACGTGGGGGCCCATAGTGCATTGGGCCCCCCAACATTTAAAAAATAACATATTTTTATTTTTAATATATATATATATACAAGGACGGAATTCTTTAGAGTCCATTGGTACACTGGGCCCCCTAAGATTTCAAAAAATTAAATATTTGGATCCTCCTATTTTAAACTTCTGGCTCCGTCACTGGTACCATCATTGTAGCCATGAAAATTAAAGAAGGATGCCATCAATGTAGCCATGAAAAGCAGAGGCAATCATAATAGCTTATACTTGATGAAATCATATAAGGTAATTTATGGAATCAAAATGTGTGGTCAAAAAGTTGGTTAGTTGTTTAAATGGTAAAATAAAAGATGTGTTTTTTGTCCTTATTAATTGAATGTGAATGTTCCACTAATGTTAATGATATTAAATATAATATTGGTAGGTTGATGAATATTTGGCAATTGGGTGTTGATGAATTATGTGGTGTTAGGTGTTATTGTTGTCTTTGGCATATTATGGTAGTGGAGGTTAAAAAAAGCTAGATATTGATGAATAATTATGACTTAAGCTTTGACATATTATGACATAATCCAATTACAAATAATGCCCAAAATATCATAACACATATCTTAACACTAAGAATAGTTGATTATTAGCTCATTAGTAGTTTTTTTGTTCAAGTGTAATATTGAAACTTTGTCATTGTGTTAAATTTTTGTCAAAGATTATCTTGAATAAATACATATAGTACTTTCATTTTTCAAAAAATGGATTCCTTCTAGATGAATGAATATCGTTCCGTACCAATCAGTATTAGCTGGTATGTACCATACTGGTCGAAAAATGGAACAGTATTCGTTCCTTTCGTACCGCTCATTAATACTAATCGGTACCAGTGTTTTTCGTTCGGTATTGGCCGGTACCATAAATTTGGAAATTGCCAAGGCCCTTTTTTCAATTTTTTGAAACTTAACCCTAAACGACATCCTTTGCTTTCCATCTACTACCCCATATGCAATCCAAACAGCCTACTTTTTTCTACCTCCTCCCGAACCTTCTTCTATCTTCTTTCTCATTTTTTCTCTTTCTCACCTACTCTCACTTCTTCACTCAACAGTCACTACCATCGCCATCTCTCTCTCTCATTTTCCTCTTCATCTTTGATGATACTGGTCCCTCTCCGGCGGTGCTACTCCTTCCCTCATCCTCCTAGATCCACAACAGCATCAAAGGATAGAGATCCTCGCTTGGCTCCTCCCATCGCATCCCACGAAGACGCCACGGTCTTTAACCCTCCTCCACGAGGACTATCGCACCACGTCGTTTCCACTGAATGTCTGAAGGAGGAGAGAAGGTCGCTGCTCACCCAGATCTACACCCGAAACCTATGACTCGTCACCTAACCCGAAGACCCAACCTAAAACCCGAAGCTAGTGAATTATTTTTGGATGTGGTTTTTTAGTTTTCAAAATTTTTCCTATTTAATTGCATTTTTTATTGTGAATCGGTTGGAACTTGGATGTTGAAGGTTAGAATTAAATTTTGTGATTCGATTGGATCTTGGATTTTTGAATTAGTTGGAACTTGGTTTTGTGATTTGCAATTTGCGTGTATCTGGGTTGGATATTAGAGTTGAATGATCCAGATTTTGTCATTTGTGATTTGAATATTGGAGCTGAATTGAATGAGTCACTCACGGTGTTGTCTTGGTTTTGTGATTTGCGTGGGTTGGATTGGATATTAGAGTTGAATTATTGTTTGGTTGATTTCTGGTTTGGTTATAAAGATTGGTTTAAGTTTATCCGATTAAGAGAAATTTATGATAAGTTTTTGGATGAATAAAATGCATGGCCTCATGTGAATATGTGATGATGTTGATGAATTGAATTGATTCAATTGAAAGTTTGTAAGTTGAAACTTGAAAGTTGAAACAACTTAAATAAAAAATTTAAACCGAGAATATTAAAGTTGTAAACTTTCAAAGACTTAAATCTTTAATTGACACATTCTTAATATTTGTGAAATGATATTTCATTTTTAGTATTTGAGTATTGACTTTAGGTAAATAATTAGCTGAGTATAAAATTATGCAATTGTAAATTAATAGTATTTCAATTAATAATAGTATTTGCCTATTTAGGTATTAGTTTTGGGTAAATAATTAATTGAGTATAAAATGTGTTGAATTTCCATTATTTGGTAATATATATATGTGGGGTATCATAAATATTTATAATAGATAATGTGTGGAAGTAATAAAGTAACAGATAATGTGTGAAAGTGATGATGTAATAAATGTATCCCAAAAAGA
This sequence comes from Erythroxylum guanchezii, assembly GCA_025629825.1. NCBI lineage: Eukaryota > Viridiplantae > Streptophyta > Magnoliopsida > Malpighiales > Erythroxylaceae > Erythroxylum > Erythroxylum guanchezii. Next base: position 15,712,355 of record JAOTAX010000005.1, on the reverse strand, counting down.
ACTTTCTTTTTTCAAATTATGAACATGTTGTAGGTTGCAATCATTTATACTTAGACTTATTAATGTCAATTTAAAATTGTAAAAGCAACTTATATATTTAAGAACGAAATATAGAATGGTATATATAATATTATGGTTTGTTAGAAATGAAAAGAAGATTCAAAGCTGTAAATTAAAAAAAATCCAAATAAGTAATATCCTTCAACTTGATCTTCATGTTATGAATATATCCTTCAACTTGATCATGTTGTTATGAATAGATGTGTATGAACAATTGTATAAGATATGTCATTCATTATTTGGCAATTTTGTAAATCATATCATATCCTTCAACTTGATCCTTATGTTTGAAACTTTGAATTAAAATTGTTGGAAATGAAAATTGTTTGTATATGTTTTGTGGTTGCTGGAAATGGAAATTATTTTATGAATGTTTTATGAATATGGGAAATAGAAATTGTTGAAAATTATTGGAAATGGAAATTGTTTTATTAATGTTTTGTGATTATTGTAAATATAAATTGCTTTATGAATGTTTTGTGATTATTGGAAATAGAAATTATTGGAAATGTAAAAGTTTTTATGTATGTTTTGTGATTGTTGGAAATGGAATTTATTTTAAGAATGTTTTGTGATTATTGAAAATGGAAATTGTTTTATGAATGTTTTGTGATAAATGAAAATGGAAATTGTTTTATGAATGTTTTGTGATTATTGGAAATGGAAATTGTTTTATGAATATTTTGGGATTATTGGAAATGGAAATTATTGAAAATTGTTGGAAATGGAAATTGTTTATGTATGTTTTGTGATTGTTGGAAATGGAAATTATTTTATGAATGTTGTGTGATTATTGGAAATGGAAATTGTTTTATGAATGTTTTGTGATTTTTGGAAATGTAAATTGTTTTATGAATGTTTTGTGATTGTTGGAAATAGAAATTATTTTATGAATGTTTTGTGATTATTGGAAATGGAAATTGTTTTATGAATGTTTTGTGATTATTGAAAATGGAAATTGTTGAAAATTGTTAGAAATGGAAATTGTTTTATGAATATTTTGTAATTATTGGAAATGAAAATTGTTGAAAATTGTTGGAAATGAAAATTGTTTATGTATGTTTTGTGATTGTTGGAAATGGAAATTATTTTATGAATGTTTTGTGATTATTGGAAATGGAAATTATTTTATGAATGTTTTGTGATTAATGGAAATAGAAATTGTTGGAAATGAAAATTGTTTTATGAATGTTTTGTGATTGTTGGAAATGGAAATTATTTTATGAAGGTTTTGTGATTATTGGAAATGGAAATTGTTTTATGAATATTTTGTGATTGTTGGAAATGGAAATTGTTAATGTATGTTTTATGATTATTGGAAATGGAAATTATTTTATGAATGTTTTGTGATTGAAAATGAAAATTATTTTATGAATTGTTTGTGATTATTGGAAATAGAAATTGTTTTATGAATATTTTGTTATTATTGGAAATGGAAATTGTTGAAAATTGTTAGAAATGGAAATTGTTTTATGAATGTTTTATGATTGTTGGAAATGGAAATTATTTTATGAATGTTTTTTAATTGTTGTAAATGGAAATTTTCAAAAATTGTTTGAAATGGAAATTATTTTATGAATGTTTTGTGATTATTGGAAATGGAAATTGTTTTATGAATGTTTTGTGATTATTAAAAATGGAAATTGTTGAAAATTGTTGGAAATGGAAATTGTTTTATCAATATTTTGTAATTATTGGAAATGCAAAATTGTTGAAAATTGTTAGAAATGGAAATTGTTTATGTATGTTTTGTGATTGTTGGAAATGGAAATTATTTTATGAATGTTTTGTGATTAATGGAAATTGTTTTATGAATGTTTTGTGATTAATGGAAATAGAAATTGTTGGAAATGAAAATTGTTTTATGAATGTTTTGTGATTGTTGGAAATGTAAATTATTTTATGAAGGTTTTGTGATTATTGGAAATGGAAATTGTTTTATGAATGTTTTGTGATTGTTGGAAATGGAAATTGTTAATGTATGTTTTGTGATTATTGGAAATGGAAATTATTTTATGAATGTTTTGTGATTGAAAATGAAAATTATTTTATGAATGTTTGTGATTATTAGAAATAGAAATTGTTTTATGAATGTTTTGTTATTATTAGAAATGGAAATTGTTGAAATTTGTTGGAAATGGAAATTGTTTTATGAATGTTTTGTGATTGTTGGAAATGGAAATTATTTTATGAATGTTTTGTAATTATTGTGAATGGAAATTGTCACAAAAATTTTGAAATGGAAATTATTTTATGAATGTTTTGTGATTATATAAGGTGGATATTCATATTGTGTAATGAAATTATGTGTTATTTATTTTGCTATATGCATTCATTGATAAATGGAAGGAAGTTCAAATACTCCTGATCAACCCACTTCAAGAAGATATAATGATCCAGCTTGGGCTCATGTTGAATTCGTTCCTGACATGAGGAATCATACTATTTGTTTGTTTTGTAACAAGCATTTGAAAGGTGGATAAATCACTCGATTAAAAAGACATTTAGCTGGGGACAAATCATGATGTGATGTGGCAGATTATAACATTGCTTGATAAATATTAACATGAGAGAGACATAAAGGAAACTTTGAATTTTGAAATTGGTAGTGAAAGTTCATTTTTTAGTTTCCGTGGTGATTATAGAAATGTTGAAGGTGATAGTGATAGTGGTGGTAGTGGTACTGGTAGTGTTTCATTTTAGACTCAAGAAGAAGTACCTGAACTTGATGTTAGGAAGAGATGAAGGTAGGTGACTAGTTTCTTTACACCACGAACAACTCTTGGAGCCCAACCTTTAATTTGTAGTGCAATGCAATCAAGTGATGTGACTCACAATGTCGATATGGTAGTAGTTAGATGGTGGTATGATACAGGTTCTCCATTCAATGCTTCTCAGTCTTATTGTTATTAACCTTTGATGGATGCAATAGCCTCTTATGACTCGGGATACAAAGATCCTTCGATTGATTTGAGTTGTGTTGTTTTTGAAATTAGAAGTTATTTGGCTGAAAAAAAAGTGAATTAGGGTATTTATGGAAGTTCAATCACGTGTGATGGTTGACAAATAGGAGACAAGAGCCTATTATAAATTTTTTGGTTTATTCTAAAAATGGCTCTATGTTTTTGAAATCTGTTGGTATATCTAGTCTTATTAGAAATACTGAAACTTTGTTTGCGATATTTGATGAAGTTGTGAATGAAGTAAGGCCAAAAAACATTGTTGAGGTTATTACTGACAATGATTTCGCTTATAAAGCGGCAGGAAAAATGTTGTAGAATATGTATAATTCATTTTTTTGGATTCCTTGTGTTGCACATTACATTGACCTAATGTTGGAAAATATAGAGGATCCTAGGTATTTTCTTGTTATTGATAAAACTATGCAGAAAGCTAAAAAGGTGACAAAGTTCATTTATAATCGTGCATGAGTATTGAATTTGACGAGAAAAGAATTTACTAATAGCAGGAACTTATGTCGTCCCGTTGTGACAAGATTTGCAAAAAATTTCTTATCACTCAGTCTTTTGTTTCGATGAAGAAAGAGTTAAGACAAATATTTATAAGTGATAAGTGGGTTGCATCTCAGCATATTAGGTCTAATGCCGAAGTGGATGTTTGTAATATTATACTGGAAGATAGAGAATTTTGGTTTCAATGCCAATTTGTTATCTGAGTTTATAAGCCTTTGGTGAGGATACTTCGTTTGGCTGATAGTGAAGAAAAGCCAACAATGGGTTATATTTTTGATGTCAATGGAAAGAGCGACGGAAATAATCAAGGTCAATCTGAAACATAGGCCTTCTTTATACACACCATATCTTTCATTCATTAATGAGAAAAGGGAAAGACAACTTTCTTCTCCATTGTTTGTAACTATGGCATCCTAGTGTCTATTTTAGACTTGATCTTACAACTTTCTTCTCCATTGTTTGTAACTATAGCATCCTAGTGTCTATTTTAGACTGGATCTTACTAAGCAACTGAAGTTAATACAGGAATGCTTTTAACTATTACAACAACTGTTAGCATTGATGCAATGTAAGATCTCTTAAGCTCACAAATGAAGCTTTATAAGTTATATTATGGGAATTTTGGAATGCTGATTGCTATTCGACAAAGAGGAAAACATTCTCTAGGTATTGGTTATTTCCTTTTTCTTATTTGTTGAAAATTAATTATTACTTTATTTTATTTATAACGCTACTTTTGTTATCTTATGACTTACAGTTTTTTGGTGGGGTCAATTCAAAAATGGTGTTCCAGAATTGAAAAGGTTTGCAATTCAGATTTTAAGTTAATGTGTTAGTGCAACAGGCTATGAATAAAACTGGAGCATATTTGAATTTATCCACTTCCAGAAAAGGAATAGATTGGAGCATAAAAGGTTAAATGACTTAATTTTTGTTTGTTACAATTTAAAGCTTTCAGAAAGGTATGTTATTATCATTAGTAACTTCGATATAGTTTCTTATAATTTTCTATAATATTGATCTTTTGGCGGATTGGGTTTCTAAAGAACCGAATTTGGTAGATGTCAATGACTTGGAAAATAATCATGGTTGGGAAAGCATTGACATGTCATTTGGTATATTCAATTTGAATGATAATGATAATGAAGCTCCTCTCAATGATGAAGATTTTGTACCAAATGATAACTGGGGTTAGTGCAGTTATAGCAAATATCCTTCCGTTGACGATTGAATTTCTTTCCAAGTTTTTGTTTTTTCTCTTCTTTTAAATTTACTTATATTTGATGTTTATGCTAAATTCTATATATATATATGATGTAATTGTTAATATTTTTGTTTCAGATTTAACTTCTACTTAATTGTTTCCTCGTCATTAACTCTTTTTGTAAATTGCAATAGTTACGGATATTTATTGTTCTTTTTTATTGGATGTTTTGATGTAATTATTATTTATTAAAATGATAAAATTGTATTATTGTAATATTTTAAATGCTTTGTATTATTCTTAATTTTATATTTGTATGAAGGTGAATGTCTTTTTTTATATTAACTGTGGTTATTATTTATATGTGAAATATTTAAAAATTATTATTATTTTCATATTAATTGTGATTATTATTTATTATTATGATTTTTAGAAACAGAATTGATATAGACTTGTAAAGTATACAGTACAACAGTATAATATACTAATAGATTATTTTGCAAATTTAAAAAATTTCAAGAATTATTTTATAAATTTAAAGAATTACCCAAAGTAGTACTCAATATTGACCATACAGTACTATGCTAAAACCTAATATGATACTAAAATTGGTACGGTATTCGCAACTTTGATCCTTCTACCATTCAGTCCAATACTTAAAGAAAAAAGACCCAAAAAAAAAAAACTGCAGCAATTGGACTTCCTTTAGAGTGCGAGTGTGGCGCGCATTTTCTTGTGAAATCAAACAACAAAATGTGCGTGCACCACTGACCCTGACAAAGCTATGCGAAGGTCCCTCTTGAAGGGCTTACATGAATCTCTCTTCATTCAGAATCATCCCTTCGTGTTCCTATCAAGACATTATCACGTTCGCACATACGCTGACGATAATATTGAGAACATCCCAATTGAAAACCCCGATCCATGGCTCAGTCTCATTTCACCTCCAGCCCAAGGTTGCCCCTCTTCAAAGCTGGCATTCTACAGGGTGTCAGAGTTGCTTAACTCAGTTGCCAAACCGAATGGATACACTCTGGCTCGCCTGATTCGAGCCTCTATGCACCTCGTCTCCGATTGTTACTGCCAACAGCTTCACGGCTATATCTTGAAATCTGGGTTTGGCTGCAATCTTTACGTCTCATCTGCTTTGATGAAGTTGTATCATGAAACTTGTTCGATGGACGATGCTCAGAAACTGTTTGTTGAAATTCCTCATCCAAATGTAGTTACTTGGAATACGCTGATTTCCATGTTTCTGTATTCTGGGCAGTTTAGTAAAGCATTGGCCTCGTTTCTTCAACTTGATAAATCTGGTGTTAGTCCAGATGCTTACTCCTTTACGATTGCTTTGTCTGCTTGTGGACAACTGAGTCTATTGGAACTCGGAACCTTGATTCACTGCAGGATTCTGAAACATGGTATCAGCCGGGGAATTGTTGTCTCTAATTGCCTGATTGACATGTATGGAAAATGTGGATCGTGTGAGAAGGCAACTTGGGTTTTCGATGAAATGGTGGAGAAGGACCTTATTTCCTGGAATTCAGTTATAGCAGCTTGTGCTAGAAACAATAAGGTAGAATTAGCGTACAGTTTCTTTCATCAGATGCCTGAACCAAATACAATATCGTACAATGAGCTGATCAACGGCACCGCCCAGTTTGGCAATATAAATGATGCTATTGCTTTGTTATCAAATATGAAAAACGCAAATTCTTCTTCTTGGAATTCAATCATAACTGCTTATGTTAATAGGAATCGAGCAAGAGAAGCATTGGACTTTTTCACTAAGATGCAATCATGTGGCGTAGAATTGGATGAGTACACGTTCTCAATTCTTTTGAGTGGTATTGCGGGGCTTGCAGCTTTGAACTGGGGAATGTTGATTCATACTTTCACGTTGAAGTTGGGGCTCAATCTGTCAGTTGTAGTTGGAACTGCTCTCGTGGACATGTACTCTAAATGCGGGCAAGTGGAGCATGCTGAATCAGTGTTTCTAACATTGCCGAAGAGGAACTTAGTGACATGGAATGCAATGATTTCGGGCTATGTTCAGAATGGCTATACAGATAAGGGAATCCAGCTTTTTGAAGAAATGAAAATGGTGAAGAATCTAAAACCGGACTGGGTCACTTTTGTGAATGTGATAGCTGCTTGCCCAAATGACAATTGGTCATTGAAAAAGGCAGTCCAATATTTCGAGATGATGATCAAGGATTATGGGATTCAGCCAACTGTTGAGCATTGCTGTTCAGTGATTCGATTGATGGGACAAAGAGGGAAGGTGTGGTCGGCAGCAAAGATGATAAGGGAACTGCCCTTTGGGTCATCAGGAGTGATTTGGAGGGCATTGCTTGGGGCTTGTGGACTTTGTATGAATTTGAAGGTTGCAAAGATCGCAGCTGCCAAGGTGATTGTGTTGGATGGCGAAGATGATTACGTGTATGTTATGCTGTCCAATATTTTTGCTTGCCACGACCAATGGAGAGATGCTAGTGAAGTGAGAAAGTTCATGAGGGAGAGAAGAGTGAAGAAAGAAACTGGCTGTAGTTGGATTGAAGTGAAATACTATTTCCCCTAATCATAATGATTATGATCAATCAATGCCCAGGAAGTGGCTTGAGGCATCAAAAATCAATAGCCACGTGATGCAATGGATAGAGCTCAGAAAATCTTCTTGGCATTCATCAAAATCACAAGCTATTTTGGATACCATGTGTTCAGGTAAGATGCTGTGAGAAATCAATCACACCTTCATATGCTTAGTACCAAAGAAGTTAAAACCTTCCTCACTTTCGGATTATAGACCTATATCTTGTTGCAATACCATATACAAGGCCATTGCCAAGCTTTTAGCTCAAAGATTGAAACAAGTTTTGAAAGATGCAATCGCCTACACTCAAGGTGCTTTCATAGAGGGCTGTTCCATTGGAGACAATATAATGCTTATGCAAGAACTACTAAAAGATTATCAATCTGGGAAAAAACTAAAGAGTTGCATCTAGAAAATCGATTTCTACAAGGCATTTGACTCAATCAGTTGGACATTTATACAAGCTTGCCTTGAAGCCATGCAATTTCCAATCCAATTTACGAAGTGGATCATGTTATGTCTTCAAACCTCATCAGTAAGCACCATTGTTAATGGTAGTCCAACTAAACCACTGAAATGTGAGAGGGGGATAATGCAAGGTGATCCCCTCTCCTCATATCTTTTTGTTTTGGTTATGGAGGGGTTGTCCTGAATCTCTAGAAAGTTGACTTCACACAATGATCATTTCTGCTATCACCATAAATGCGAAGATCTTAAACTCACAAACCTGATGTTTACTGATGATCTTATGCTAATGTTTGGAGTTGGCGGAGTTTCCATAAATATCTTAAAGACATCCTATCCTGCTTCTCGAGCTGGTCAGGCTGGATATAAATCTCCAAACAAGCAGTTTATATTGCTCCTCGGATGTGTAAAACTCTCTAGAACTTGCTAGTTTTTTGGGAATGGAGTTAAGCACACCACCTTTTAATTACTTGGATGTTCCCCCTCTCTTATGCAAAACTCACCTGCTCTTACTGTCTTCCTCTCTTGGAACGATATAAATAAAAAATTCTAGGTTGGTTGAATCGGTTTCTCTCTATGGCTGTAAGGGTCACGCTTACTATCTCAGTTCTTACTACTGCCTAAGAAAGTGATCAAAGATCTCAACATAATTATTAAAGCCTTCCTTTGGTCTGGTTTTATGGATAATGCTAAGAAAGCAAAAGTGAAGTGGGGAGAGGTGACAGCTACCAAACGACAAAGAGGCCTAGGCATACTCTCTGTAACTTCTATGCAAAAGGTTCTTCGTTGCAAAATAATCTAGAGATTACTAACGAATAAAAATTCAGTTTGGACTAAGCAGCTATAAGAAATATATCTTTCTTCCCAAAGCTTCTGGCAGTTATCGATCACTAAGAGTGGATCTTGGATCCTTCAATATATGTTGAAAATGAGAGATATTATTTATCCGTATATTTATTATCAGCTGGGCAATGGTAATTCCATACGAGTTTGGTATGATAATTAGATTGACTATAGTCCATTAATACAAAGAAATGATCTAAAGCACTTTAGATGACGCATCCCTCATAGTGCCAAAGTTGCTTTGCTCATATCTGCAGGGCAATGGAATGGACAATATAGAGGATTTCACGCACTTAATCAACTCTTTACTAACCTCCAAAGCAGAAGCAACGAAGATACAATCGTGTGAAAACTTCACTCCAATGGTTCTTTTACCAAGTCACGCTACAATGGTTCCACCCCAAATCACCCTCCTGCTACCGACCTGCTCCTTTTCCAGCTGCTGGTTCCCTTCTGCCAGCTGCAACCTCTCATGCCCCTGCCTCCTCCCCCTTCTCCCATTTCTCTACTCTCAATACCTGCATTTCAAAGCATTAATGGATTCAGATTTCCCCCCTTTTTCCCTTATACAAAAATCCCCCAAAACCCCTCAAGCATCCCCACCTAATCCAGTCCCAAAATCTAACCCTAATCCCAACCCTCACTCTAAACCCATTAGCTTTCCCCCCTCCTCCTCTACTCCTTACCCTTCCTCGGTCAAGGCTACTTCTACCACTCTAGGAGTTTCAGATGCTATTGGGTATAATGCAAATGCTGCAAGGAGAACATGGAAACAAGTTGTGGGGGACCAAGCAGACTCCTCCTTGGTTTACTGCCCTCCTATGGAGAAGGATGGTTGCACTATGGTGGCCCCTAGCCTTGAGGAATTACAGCATGTTCCAAAAGTATGGGAAGCTACTCTGGTAGGTTTTTTTCTTGGAGAAGAGGCCAGCTTTCCCAATTATTCAAGCTTGGGCTAAGAGAAATTGGCATGGGCGAGGACTTTTAGAGGTTATGCTTTCGAAAGAGGATAACATTATATTCACCTTTGCTTCTAAATCGGAAGCTCAAAAGGTCATTGAGGAAGGGCCTTGGCATGTGTCCCAACTCCCCCTCTTTCTGCAATTGTGGCAACCAGGAATGGAACTAGAGAAACTTCGATTGAAAAACCTTCCTCTATGGATTAACATCCATAACATTCCTTTGGAATATTAGACTACCAAAGGTTTGAGTATCCTTGCAAGCTATTTGGGCACACCAATTTGCATGGACGAAAACACAGCTTTGAGGAAACGCATTAGCTTCGCAAGATTATGTGTGAGCATCGACATTTCTAAGGAATTGAAGGATAGCATCCCTATCCTCCGATTGGCTGATGGTAATTTGCTGAGAGAGGATCAGGTTATGGTAACCTATCAATGGAAACTCTCTCTTAGATCCCAAGGCAAGGCCTGGAAACCCACGGGTAAACTCTTCATCAAAGGGGACTATTGGGAATTGATGGGAATAGAGCAACCTGAGAGAAATGAGGCTGAAACCCTACTTGCAAAGGAGAAGATATTGCTGGAAGTTGAGCACCAGGTTCCTAAAGAAACCGAAACCCCTTCCAGCTCTACCAACATTCCTAAGGAGGAAGAGGCCAGCTCAAGCAATCAAAGTGAATCCTCAATAGCTGATAGCTTACCTGAAGTGAGGGAAGGAGTGGAGGGGGAACTTCCTATTGTTACTAATCATGATGATAAATTTTTTGGAGACACTATGAATGAAAGCAGATCAGCTCAAACTGAAGGGCCTTCAGCATTGAATCAACATGAGTTTTTTGAGCCTGCCACCTCTAGGAAAAGCACAAGGAGCAATAGGAAAAGCTCCAAAGGTAAAACCAACTAATTATGTTAGTAGTTATTTGGAATGTGAGAGGAATAAATACTCCTTCTAAGCTTTGTGCCTTAGAGGATTTTGTGAAGAAGGAGAAACCTTGGGTTTTTTGTTTATTGGAGACCAAAATTAAAGAAGAAAATATAAATAAACTTAGTTGTTTGGGCAGCAATTGGATACTCATTTCTAATCATCAACATTATGTTTATGGGAGGATTGTGGTTGCCTATGATGAGCTATTTGTGAAGCTAGAAGTGTTGGAGGCTAACTCTCAGTTTTTACACACTAAGATTAGGTTTAAATCAGAGAATACAGAGATTGTTGCTACTTTCATTTATGGCTTCAATGCTGCTTTTCAAAGAACAGAAATCTGGAGTTTCCTAAGGAGAATCAAGCCCACAATCAATTCCTTGTGGATGATTTGGGGAGACCTTAACACCACCCTATTCAGATCTGAAGCAGAAGGTAACTGTAATATGAGGAATTATAACACAGATCTTTATGATTGCATACAAGATATTGAGTTGATGGATCTTCGGGCTTCAGGCCATGAATATACTTGGTCCAACAAGCAAAGTGCTCATTGGCTTATAAGAAAAAAACTGGACAGACTGATGGTCAATGGGGAATGGCTCTCTTCTTTCCCCCTCAGCCATGTTAAATTTCTAGACCCGGGTATTTCGGACCACACCCCCATTAAGCTCATGGATCTTTTCTCTTCCCAGAAATCCCCCATCCTTTTAGATTCAATAACTTCTTGGCTGAAATGGAGGGCTTTCATGATGCCATTCAGAAAGGTATGAAGTTTAGCTATTATAGGACCAAGCAATACATATGTATCCAGAAGCTTAAGGCCATAAAGCAAGAATTGAAACTCCTTAATGAGAAGAGAGGGCAGAATCTGACCAAGGAAATTGACCTTTCTAAGGACAACCTTCACTCCTTACAGCGAGTTTTGGCTGAAAATCCAATAGATACAAATCTAGCTTCAGCTGAAAAAGAGGCCCTTAAGAAATATTTAGAGGTGGTTGCAAACCAACACTCATTGTGGAAACAAAGATCTAGGATCTGCTGGATTAAGGAGGGGGATTGATGCTTTAAATTCTTCTTCAATACCTTGTTAGCCCGCAGACATATTAATAGAATTAACTCCATTACTTCTAAAGATGGCAGGGTGGTGTTTGGTCAAGAAGAGGTAGCACAGGATGCCCTTTTATTTTACAGTAAGCTTTTGGGGTCAGACTCTTCCCACACTTGACAGGACTTCGATCTTAGCCTCTTTGTAAACTCCAAAATTCCTGTCCAAGATACTTATAAATTGACTAACTCTGTTTCGGATCAGGAAATTGATCAGGGGGTGTTTAGCATGAATGGATCAAAAGCACCTGGTCTAGATGGTTTAAATGGCTTCTTCTACCAAAAAACTTGGTCTTGTTTGGGTGGAATGATAAAAGAGGCAGTAAAGGAATTCTTTTTAAAAGGTCTTCTTCTCAAGGAAATCAACAAGACTTTCCTTTGTCTAATCCCTAAAAACCAAAGTCCGGCTTCATGGACTGATTACAGGCCTATATCTTGCACTAACTTCCTTTATAGATCATCACCAAGATATGGCTAATAGAATGAAAGGAGTCTTGCATTTCCTCATTAGTGACAATCAAGGGGAATTGATGACAGGTAGGGATATTGGAGATAATATCCTCTTGGTTCAAGAACTCCTAAAAGGGTATGCATGCAAGCGATCAGCCCAAAATTGTACTATTAAGGTAGACCTCTAGAAAGCTTTTGATAGTGTTAATTGGGGATTCTTATTGAAGGTACTGAAGCAAATGAATTTCCCCTCAAAGTTCATTAACTGGATCAACTAATGTATTTCTACTGCTTCTTATGGGATCTTAGTAAATGGGAGTCCTACAGGCTTGTTTAAAGGGAAAAAGGGCCTCAGGCAGGGAGATCCTCTCTCCCCCTATCTTTTCCTTATATGCATGGAAGTCCTAACTCTATTGCTCAAGTACAACATTTCTCCGGAGCCAAGTTTCAAGAGATGTCGGGATTAGGTACTAATCTCCACAAAAGCTTCATTGTTCTTTCCAAGAGTGCATCTCATCTCTCAAGTGTCCTAGCCCATGCAAGTGGAATGGAAATTAAACCTCCACCTCTCAGCTATTTGGGGATTCCCATCTCTTCTAAGCGACTTAGGTTTTGTGAATGCCTTCCTCTAGTCGAAAAAATTTAGAAAAAATTGGGGTTGTGGACAAGTAAAGCTCTTTCCTATGGAGGTAAGCTCCAACTCCTCAAGTCTGTTATTCTGTCCATGAGTACCTATTGGAGCTCTTATATTTTCCTCTCCAAAAGCCTATCCAAAACTATAGAAAGGCTGATGAAACATGTTGGACCCCGAACTTTCCTTGAAATTTTGAAGTGTCAAGTGACATGAAAATGAGGAAATTAAAATGAATAAATAAAAAGAAAATTTTGAATGTGAATAGTTAGATGAGATTAAGATAAGCGAAAAATGCTTTTGTTATTGAGGTTTATGTTAAAGTATGGCCTAA
>JAOTAX010000005.1:15685492-15699214 GCA_025629825.1 Erythroxylum guanchezii | reverse complement strand
AAGAACCGAATTCTCATGTCAAAAAGAATCTGGAGGATACTCAATGATCAGGAATCACTGTGGGTCAAATGGATGCATGCTTACATGTTGAAAGGAAGGAGTTTCTAGGCTCTAAAACCTAAACCCAACTACACTTGGTTCTTTAACCAACTACTAGGGTTGAGGGGAGATCTTTATCAGCACATCACTTGCAAAATAGGGGAGGGGGACAGAATCTCTTTCTGGTTTGATAATGGATAGGCAATGGCCCCTTAATCTCAAATAGCATGGCCACTTCTCTCTTAAATCGTATCCCCAAGGGTGCTAATCTTCATGCTATCATTTCTAATGGTGGATGGACACTTTCTTTAGATGAACAATTCAGGCTGAACATCCCTCCTCTTAGCCAAGGGGAAAGGGATACATATTTCTAGAGAGGTCTCCCACTCTCTGAAATTACCCCTAAGACAATTAGGAAATTCAAGGCAAGGCCAGAAAATAGGGTTCAATGGGCCACTCTGGTTTGGAATGCAACACTCAGACCTAATGTAATTTTTTTTCTATGGCTGGCAATGAGGAATAGGCTGAGTACTATGGATCGACTCACATTCCTGGCCTAATAGAGGATGAAAGTAGAGACCACCTCTTCTTTGAGTGTGGCTTCTCCGGAACTCTTTGGTTCACAGTTTCTACCCTCAGCGCGCCAGACCTCAATGCCTTGCGACTCCTTGAAATTATGCAAGAGATTCCTAATCTGCCTCAGTCGAAGCATGACAAGGACATAGTCCTTCTCTCGATGGCTGCATGCATTAATTCAATCTGGCATAAAAGAAACTATAGAAGATTTCTGAACCAAACAAAAACAATGAACTCCCTCACAGAACTTGTCACTAAGACAGTTAGAGAGCAACTGATTGTCAATCAGCTACATCTACACTATAGTCAGAGAATGGCCTACGTCTGGAGGATCTAAGTCCTAAAAGTAGCAACAATTCCCACACACAAGTCTATTCAGAAACTAGAGTACTTCTCAAATCTTCATCTTTTGATTTCTCCCTTTTCGGGGGAGATCACAAACTGAATATTCCCCAAGTTAGAGGCATACCTGGATGGATTCAGTCATCCTTCTCTCTTTGCTCATTGTCGTCGTTGCCCTGCAGATCAAAACTCGATACCCCTCCTCAGCCAGCTCGTAAGCAAATCGCATGGGTTCGCCTATACACCTACAACCCACAAGAAGAATCATAGGCTAGCCCCTCACAACGGTTATTTTTAATCGTAATAGCTTTTACCTAGTCATCACTTCTCTGAAGAGTCTCTTCTTCACAGTGTGTTCTCCTCTATTTCTCTTCTCCTCTTCGTCAGCTGACTTGTTGCCGAATTAGGGATGCGGTCTCAAAGTTTCATGGAAAGGATGGGGTAGTTTTACCCTAAAAGATGAAGAGTAATCCAACGGCATCAATTGCTTTCAGTTTTTGCCTCACTTTTGTCTTTTTTTTGGATAGCCCAAATACGAGGCTTACTGTTTTGGTACCCTAGGTCGTTTAAGTTAAGCTTTGCTACTGATTTTTAGCTCTTTTCTTCATTATACCTTATATTTTTTATCAATGAAATTTTTTAATTTCTAAAAAAAAATAGGTCACGCTACAACATATTCCAGATGTTTCCTCCAGCTATTCCCTGGTATGTTTTTCTCTGGCAGCAATGCATCTGTCCTAAAGCTTCCATGTTTACTTGGTTAGTAATTAAGGACAGATTAAGTACCAAAGATAGGTGGCATGGGACTTTCAACCCAATATGTGAATTATGTAAGACACTAGCCGAGGATAGGAATCACTTATTCTTTAATTGCATCTACTCCAAAACAGTTTAGAGTCCACTTCTTCATAAGCTTGCACAGTATGGCAACATACACGACTGGACTAATGCACTCTAATGGATCATCAGCACATCTAGCCCTCAGAGGAAAGACAGCTTGATATTCAAAACAACATTTGCTCTTACAATCTATAATATTTGGTGGGACAGGAATAGCAGGATCTATAAACAGGAGCAAACAAGGCCTTATCAACTTGCTGAATTAATCATTAATGAGATTCATGGCCTAGTGATAACAAATGAAGTCGCTCACAAGTTATTTGATAGTATGAATGCAATAATCTAGGTTCTTGGGTTCATAGCAACTAGTTTTGTGGCTTTGCCATTTCAGATTTTTTTTTTTGGAATTCCATAATGAGAACCTCATTGTAATGTTGCAAATAGTTTCACTATTGTTAATGAAAATTTCTTCAATTTTCAAAAAAAGAAAAATCTTGTGAGTGTAGAATCTGCTGATGAGAAGCGCGATGGATCCTCTTGGCTGTAAGTGCATAGATCCTGCTTTGCTGGACATCCAAATTCTTGATATAATCTTAGCTCAATCAAATTGATAATCTGGACATCATAATTATCTAACTTCTGACAAGTGAAGCTTGCTTAAAAGAATCCCTCGTCTTTATGGTTATCCAAATGCCAGAATCTCTTTGAACGTGGCTCTTATACAACAATCTATTTTGTGCAATGCTAAATTTGCCATTAATGATCCTTCTAATCTTAGAAGGTAGGCATCAAACATGATTTCTGATAGATTAATATGTTGATTATTCATACTTTGACCTAAACATGTTACTGTATATCGAACTGAGAATTTGGCTTTCCAAGGAAAAACTAATTACTAATTCCTATGCAGCCAGTTAAGCAACTCTTGTCTTTAAAACTGCATGAAGCTGATACATTTTTTCAAAATCTTCATAAATTCCAAGCGTAGCATGATATTCTGAAATTTGCAATACATATAACATCCCAAAATTGTCATCTCACCTATAAAGGAAATTTTGGTTGTCCAAAATATTTTATTGCGAATCGCAGTAAGAAATCACAGAACTGCTAATATGTACGTGAATAAACAACAATAGCATGAAATAAGGTAATGAGATATTTTTACCCCCCTCACAACTCTGTCGAGCCGCGGTGTGGAGGCGCTTAGGGTGGGCAATTCCACCTTTTGAGATCTAAGGTAATGCGATATTGCTTTTACCCACCTCAATCAAATATTGGGCAATAGCTACAAACCCTACGCCTCAGAATAGCAAATCAACCACATTATTGGATAATAGCTTAAAAAACGTCGTCTCAGAATAACAAATTCCCCTCCCCAACTGGTTAAAATAAATGTCAGTTTCATTGCAGATGTCTATAGACTACCAGTAGACCTTTTGTTTCTCCAATCATGCAAGACCACCTCCATTTGCAGTGACTTTATCTAGAGACTACCTTGGAATTGACACACCATACGGTGAGCCATAATTGTCAGGTCTTGAGTTTATTTCTTTTGAATTATGCGGATGCTGGAACCAAATATTCTGATAAGATGGGTGTTAAACTCCCCGATCAAAGAACTCTCAAACATGAACCTTTCACACTCTCCTCAGACTCTTATGATGGTAAGAAGGTTCTGTGTGGTTCTTTTGCAATAACCCCTTTCAAATCATAACTGTTGTCTTCTACTGCGATATGTCTACAGTGACGACGCGATATGCCTACTGTAGCTGGGTATAAATCCCAGATCTTTGCACGCTTGTGTCGTCTCCTCACCCATCACCGTTTCAAGCTTCCGACTGCTATTGTCTTGTTTCCCAAGTGGGTTGTCATCTCCGTTTTTCTCCCTATCAGGCCGACTGCTTCAGTCTTCTTTGGTACCGAAACGTTTGGTCACCACATTAGCAGGTTCAACTCTTCAGATCTTCGAGAACTTGCATCGTCTCCAACCCCAACAGCGAGTCCGGCTTCCGACGTTCTGCTCTTGGATTCCTTACCGACGCTAGTAGTGAGTTTCCCTTTGGATCTATTAGTTTCAGTGCAGGAACCAGATGGCAGCTTCTAAAAAAAATGCAGATTTCAGTTCTTCCGAAGTGGGACAACCCCCAGGCCCTGATTTAGCGGGTTTTCCGTTTGTTGATCCCGTTGTCTCGGCTACTGCTGAGTTACATGCCCGGCCTTCACTTTCCTTTCGGGATTGTTTGGTAGGGCAGTCATCCCAAGCAACGTTCACTTCTTCGGTAGGTCAGAGTTTGGCCTTTGATCTTTGTAGTCAGTGGACAGGAAAAATTTGTTTAGAGTATGAAGGGAATGATTACTTGCGATCAAAGGTTCTGGTTGATGATGATATTGTCCAGGAGGTTAGTGGTAAGTAGAATGATGCGCTCATAGTTAAAGTTTACGAGAGGTCAGTTAATTTTACGTATTTGGAAATAGGTTGCTTTTGCTTTGGAAGTCTTCGGCGGAACTCGATCTTATTGATTTGGGGTATGGTTTTTACCTTGCTAAATTTGAAAAGAGGGAGGATATGTTGCGCATTGTGTCTGATGGTCCCTATATTGTTGGAGGTCAGCCGTTATATATCCAAAAATGGAAGCCGGGTTTCTAACCCTCTACAGCTAGAATTTCCTCGATGGTTACTTGGGTGCGTTTTTTTGAATTTCCAATGAAATTTTATCGTGATGAATTCCTATTTGTAGCGGCTAGTGCTGTTGGAACGCCCATTAAGGTAGATAGGCAGATGCCCATGGCTACTCGAGGACGTTTTGCTAGAGTTTGTGGGGAATTGAATCTTGACCAACCTCTTGTTCCTAAGGTTTTTATTGGTGGTGCATGGCAACGTGTCAAGTACGAAGGCATTTTAGGGGTCTGTTCAGGATGTGGCCGTGTCAATCATCATATAGAACATTGTACGGAGGTGGTGGTCTTGGTGACGAATGGGGTAGCGAATGCTGGTGGAGATACGGATATAGCGATGGTTGCGGATGTTTCCAAGTCTAAAGACGATATCTTTGGCCCATGGTTGGTTGCTCAGCGTAAACCAAGGCGTATTGTTAGAAGTAAGTCTTCTCTAACTTCTCAGGAGAAGAAAGTATCTACCACTATTACTGGTTCTCGATTTGACTCTTTACAGGTGGAGGATAATGTGGTGGTCAAGCCGGATAAGGGCTCGGTTGGGTCGGCCAAGAGGATTCCCAGTGTTAGTGGGACTATGGGTCCTAGAGATAAAGGAAAGAAGCCTGAGGTGGTTAAAGGGGTTGGGAGGTCTGGTCGTGAGAAGGGCTAGTTTCGGAATGGGCCTGTTATGAGTAGGTCTGTTTATGAGGCTCCACTGGTGGTACTACCGAGTAACGAGACTTTGGAGGCTGGACAACGGTCTGAGACTAACATAGAGGGTATGATGCCTGATACATCTGACCAGGTCTTGGTAGGGGCGACTCAGATTCTTAGCTTTCAGTCAGTGGAGGTGCCTGTGTTGCCAGTGATTGATACAGTTGGTGGTCGAGTGGTGGCCTAATTTGTTTCCAATGAACCGAAACCTCCTGACCCTATTGCTGGTGACGTCATTGTGTGTGAGGTACCTGTGGTAACTTCGGACGCTCTGGCCACCAAAGTGGACTGTGGGGTGATTGTTGCGGTTTTGTTGGAGACTGATGCGGATATTTCCGATGAGAATGGGGATTGTGTTGGTCGCTGTCGGAGTCGAAGCCCGCCTCGAAAGTTGTAAGATTCTGGCTCTTTTTTCACACCTATTTTTTAATGGATTTAAAAATACTTCAGTGGAATTGTGGTGGAGCTGTGAAGAGGGGTTTTTTAACCCATGTAAGAGAATTATGTCGTCTTCATTGCCCGAACATTCTAATTATTGTGGAGCCTCGAATTTCAAATGACAGGGCGACAAGGGTGGCGAAGAAGGTAGGTTTTTCTGACTTCTTCCTTTCTTATGCTGTTGGTTTGGTGGGTGGTGTTTGGTTGTTTTGGCATAAAACTGTTTGTGATATACGTTTGCTACAGATGGATACTCAGTTCATTCATTGTTTCGTTACTGTTAGGGGAAGTAGTAGTTGGTTTCTTACGGCGGTGTATGCTGGTCCTATTCGTAGTACGCGAGATTTTTTCTGGTCTCAAATGTATGATCTTGCAGATTCTATAGCTGCGCCTTGGTTGTTATTTGGTGATTTTAATGACATTGCATATGTCCATGAGAAAAAAGGGGGGGCTTTACCATCTGTCGCTAATTGCGGTAGGTTTTTACGACATTGGAATTCTTGTTCCCTTATGGATTTGGGTTGTGTGGGTTGTCAGTTTACTTGGACACGCTCAGTTGCTAGGATTGGTGTTATACAAGAACGTTTGGATCGGGCTTTGTGTAGTGCCAGTTGGCGGCTGCGATTTCCTGAAGCTTCTGTTATGTCTTTGTCTTGACTTGTTTCTGATCATTTTCCTCTGTTATTGTCTTTGAGAGGTTTCTCTTCTTTTCCTTTGGCGCGACCATTTCGATTTGAGGCTGCTTGGACTTTACGGGAGAATTTCAAGCAGGTTGTTTCATCGGCATGGTTTAAGCCTCATGATTCTATTTCTGATGCTCTTTTGTCGGTTCAGGAACAAGTTGCTCGTTGGAATAAGGAGGTTTTCGGTAATATTTTTCAAAATAAGAGGGTTTTACTAAAGCGAATATAGGATGTTCAGTTGGCTATTCAGCATCATCCCTCTTCTTCCCTCTTGTGGCTTGAAAAAGACTTGTTATGTCAATATGATTTATGTTTGAGACAGGAAGAGACACTTTGGTTTCAGAAGTCTCGGGCTGCCTGGATCAAAGATGGTGATCGATGTACTAAGTTTTATCATGCGGTTACTAGGGTTTGTCGGAAACAGAACAAAATTGAATGTTTGAAGAATGAGGCTGGAGAGTGGGTGTCTGATCCTGCTTTATTGAAGGATATGGCAGTGGGGGTTCTTTGCGAAGTTGTTCTCAAATGATAGGGGTTTTAATTCTGTGGGTTTTGCGGGTTTGACTTTTCCTTGGTTATCTGAGACGATAGTGGACGATATGTTAAAACCCGTTACTCGGGACGAAGTTTGGCTGGCTGTTTCGGGTATGGGTTCTTATAAGACCCCAGGGCCGGATGGTTTTCAACCTATTTTTTTAAAGAAGTATTGGGACTTGGTTGGTGAAGAGGTTTTCCAGTTTGTGTCGCACACTTTTAATTCTGGTGAGATGGATGCTCAGGTTACTATGGGTTTTATTGTGCTTATTCCTAAGGTTCATGGTCCGGAATTGCTTTCTCAGTTTCGGCCTATTACACTTTGTAATGTGTTGTATAAAATGGTTATGAAGGTTTTGTCGAATCGTTTAAAACCTTTTATTGACGGCTTGGTTGGCCCGTTTCAGAGTAGTTTTATTCCTGGTCGTACCACGACTGATAATATTATTATTACTCAGGAACTACTGCATTCTTTTAGGAGGTCTAAAAGTAAAGTAGGCCATTTTGCTTTGAAGGTGGATTTGGAGAAGGCCTATGACAGGGTCAATTGGGACTACCTGCGGTTTGTATTACAGGTTTTTAGTTTCCCTTCTCGGTGGGTTAATCTGATTTTAAGTGCTCTTTCTCAATCTTCGTTGGCTATTTTATGGAACGACATCCCTCTACGTCCTTCTCTGCTACTCAAGGGCTTCGCCAGGGCGATCCACTCTCTCCTTATTTATTTATTCTCTATATGGAAGGTTTGACCATGCTTATTCAGAACGCACTGACGAGTAAAAAATGGATTCCAGTTCGAGCATCTAGAGGGGGACCAGGTATTAGCCATTTACTTTTTGTTGATGACTTGTTGATTTTTGGTAAGGCTTCAGCTAAACAAGTTCAAGTGGTCTAGGAGGTGTTGGAGGTATTCTGTAGGGCGAGTGGGCGGAGGGTTAATCTTTCTAAGTCAAGAATTTATTTTTTAAATTCTGTTTCCCGGATATTTAAATCCCGGCTCCAACAGTCGCTAGGGGTAGCAGTTACTTCTGACTTGGGCAAGTATTTGGGTGTTCCGTTATTGCATGGTTGTGCTTCCATTGCTCATTATCGGAGTATTGTGAGCTCGATTGAGACTAGGCTGGCTAATTGGTGTTCTAAATTTCTGAGTCCCGCTGGGAAGGAAGTGCTTATTAAGTCTTCTATTTCTTCCTTACCAATTTACACGATGCAAATATTTTGGTTACCTTCTTCTATTTGTGGTAGTTTAGATCGTTTGGCTCGTGATTTTTATTGGGGTTCCTTGCCAGATAGACGTAAGATGCATTGGGTTGGTTGGAATTGACTTATTCGGCCAAAGAGATATGGGGGTCTTGGTTTCAAAAGTTCTAGATTGATGAATGTTGCTTTGTTGGGTAAGTTGGGTTGGAAGTTATTTTTGAATGATTCTACTTTGTGGGTGGAGGTGTTACGGTGTAAATATTGTAATGGGGGGTCTATTCCCTTTCTTGCCAAGGGTTTGGATTCCAGTTTATAGAAGGGGGTCGTTAAATGTTTTGCCTTATTGTTTCCTCTTTCGGTTTGGCGGGTTGGTGATGGTTCACAGATTAGTCTTTGGTTTGATAATTGGTGCTCGGGAGGTCCTTTGGTGGATCATATGGATGGCTTGTCAGTAGGGGAAGAACATTTTAGGGTAGCGCATATTATTACTGCTAGTTCTTGGGATTTTTTGGGCTTATGTTCTGCCATTCTTGCTCATTTTCGGGAGGTTATTTGGGCAATTCCTTTGCCTTTGTTTACTTTGGTGCAAGATAATATGTCGTGGAGTTTTTCCTCGAATGGCACATATTTGGTTCGAGCCGCTTATAAGGCTCTTCTTTTGGAAGAGGTGTCTAATAATCCTGTTTCGTCTTATTTTTCTTGGTTGTGGAAGGTGGCTGGTCCACTAAAATTTAAACATTTCTTGTGGTTACTTGGGTACTCATGTCTTTCGACAAACTCTTTGAGGTTCGCACGAGGTTTAGCTACTTCTAATTTGTGTGGAGTCTGTTTTTTATTTGCTGAGTCTCCTTTACATTTGTTGCGTGATTGTAGTCGTGCAGTTGCATGGTGGCAGCAGTGGGCGATCCCTGTTAATTTTTTTACTACCTCGAATTTGGTTGATTAGCTAGCTTTGAATCTGCATGCTCATACTGTGGGTCCTTTTTGTGTTTGCCTGGACACATTGGTTTCTGGCTGGTATTTGGTGGTTGTGGAAGGCTCGGAATTTATTGATCTTTCAAAAAGAGTTACTTTCCTTAACAACTTTGAATGGTTGTGTCTTTAAAGTTGCAATGGATATGTCATTGACTTCTATTTCCATAACGAAGCTTCATGGTGTGCGACTTTGGATTGATTGGACTGCGCCGCCATTTGGTTGGGTGAAGTTGAATTGTGACGGCGGTTCTATTGTTAATCCTGGGCTGACTAGTGGTGGAGAGTTGTTGCGTGATTCCTTTGGCCGTTGGCTCGGGGGATACTCGTTTAGAATTGGTGTTTTAACTATCTTAGTGGGGGAGCTATGGTCCATTCGAGATGGTTTGATTTTTGCGTGGGATCACGGTTTTCGACAAGTTATTGTAGAATCTGATAGCATGGAGGCGGTGCAAATGGTGACTTGTGGTGTTACCTTTTCAAATCCCCTGTCTGTTTTGGTTGTGGATATTCAAGCCTTACTTGCTAGAAATTGGAGTTGCTCTATTAGACATGTGTTTCGTGAAGGTAATTTTGCAGCAGATTGTTTGGCTAAATTAGGTCATGACATTGCTTCTAATTTTCAGGTTTGGGAGGATATTCCTGACGCCCTCTCCTTGATTGTATGGGTTGATGCCTGTGGTATTTCTTTTATCTGATAGTTTTCGTTTCTCTTCATTGTAACCCAAAAAAAAAAGAACTCTCAACATTCTAAATACTATTCTTATTTCTTTGAATTTCTTTTTAACTTATCAAACATGTAAAGCAGAATCAAGGAACAACTTTTGAATTCAACAAGCTCCATCAAAACCCCATAAAAAAATTCTCGCTTAGAATGCATCGTCTCACTACAATAGTCGATTAATAATTTCATGCGCAGATTATAAGGCGAATATTTAAAAAAATGATAATTAACTTATGAGAAGAATAGTCTTGACTACAAAAGTTTGCACCTTTAGTCAAATCAATTATAGGACCTTATTATTGACACTTCTTTATATAATCAGATTCTTATGCAATCAAGTAAATAAATTCCTTTAGGATGAAAAAATAAACGTCAGGCGAAGATAAAAAATGATATATTGGCTTTTAATGTGGTTAAAATAATTCAATGAAAAAGCTAAGGCTCAAATTTGATGTTGGATAAAAGAAAAGAAAAGGCTCAAACAAGGGTTTAATCTAAATGTCATTTTCACCTTAATACCCCTAGTTTAAGTATTGGTCTTAACTTAAATAATAAAAGTAAGTTATAGAATCATCAAACTATGTATGATAAACACACAACAAAGAAAAATAGAGCACGATATAATAATGATAATTGATTATAGGCTCAAAACACTACAATTTATGTAAATAAATACTAAGAACTTTCATCCAAATAGACTGTCAAAATAACTATTCATAACATAGCAAAATAAAAATCCATCTAACCATGCCTTCTTCCTCTCATATTCTAGCCTAACTCAATAATTCATAATAAATAAAGTTGTTTCAAGAAAAGAATTGACATATTAAAAATTTCCATAAGAAGTATCAATAAATAAGAACTAAAATATGCTTCATAAACAATCAAATTCACAGTAAAATCACAATACCTCTTTTGTAAACAAAGATGTACATTATCCCTAATAGACACAGCTAGAGATGGCAATAGGTATTCAACCCGATTAATATTCGCACTACCCGACCGAAAAAAATGGTTATGGAGGCTCAAAAATGGATTTTAAATGGATGCCGAAAAATAGATGTGGATATAGATTTGGATATGGGTCTAGTGATAACCTGAACCGATGGACACCTATACCCTAACCATTTTTTATTAACTTTATTTTTATTTTTTTGAATATTTATGGTTAAATATAATAAAATATTAATATTTTTTTGGAAGAAACAACTTAAAAATATCCACTTTACTCCTCAGTCCTCACCTTTTTCATCATATTTTATTTTCTTATAGGATGATAATAATGCAAATGATATGGAGATGGAGTTTTGAATGTTGTGGAGTTCTCACAAAGACAATTTGAAGCTTTGGATATTTCAGTCTTTGGTCCAGTTTTTGATTGTGAAAAATATATGTTGTCTTTGCACTAGGCATCATGATTTTTATTATTCTAATTTTATGGTTTTTTAAGACATTCAAATCAAAATCTTGACTTATTATTATTAAAGTAATTTTGATTTAGAGCGTTCGCATAAATCTGCTTTTTATATTTGATATTTAGAAGTTATATTTTTATGTGCTATACAACCCGATGGATATCTATAAATCCGAACAATCCAATAGATTTAGATATGGGTAGTAAATCATAAAAACTGATAGATATGGATATAGATACGGGTTGAGTTATAAAAAATGAATATGGATATGGGTAGAGTAATACCCGAACCGAACCCTACCCATTGCCATCCCTAGAGACAACAGACAATATTGATAAAAAAATATGAAAAGTAATTGGAGGAGAAAAGGTTCACTGATACTCTCCTGATATTAATAGATTTCCAACCTTATCTAATGTCACTGACATCCATCTACTGCCAGTAAAATCTTCTTTACTCTAATATGTAAGGTTTATGTTGCCTTAAAGTATGTGAAATTCATCAAATCTTAACCCAAGTAACAAAATTAGAACTACAAGACTAAAACTATGAAAACAAACTAAACTCCTAATAAAAATCATATAAACTAAATTTTTTTAAGAAAATCTATTTGTGGGTTGCCACCTAACTAGTTCTTTTTTATGAGTCTTTTAGGGGAACTTCTTAATAATCCCTTCTTCAACCTAAATATATAATCAGTTACTTACTGCCACTTGTCTTCCCAAATAGGGGCTTATTAGCTTACAAATAGGCCACATGTTACAATATAATAAGGACATATGGTATCAAACTAATAAGAATAAGTAAATATGTTAATTTCCTTTTTAGTAACAAATTGTCAATATAAGAGGAAAAATAAAACTACTTGGATCTTTGATTGACCATAGCGGTTTGTTTTATGGGAAGTAGGAGTCCCCTGTATTTAAGATAACTACTGATAATTCCTCCATAACTATTTTCTTTGGCTCCTCTTTGTTATCTTCCTCTTTCTCTTCGAGAATAATAAGTTTTATCTTTCATCTCTCCAATCTCTAGCTCGTCTCCACTCTTTAAAGTTGATACGTTCACTTATTCTCTCAAATTCTCCTTATTGTATCTAGATAAAAACATGTATTTGCTCTTTAGAAACAAGCATAATAAGTAATCCAATAAAAATTCTTGTGTTATTGAGAAAGGCAAGTAGTAGTTTAATTTTTTTGATGTCAGTCTTAGTTTTAGCAATAGATTTGATATGGATCACTACATGGCATCGATCCTCTTCTTACTATTCTTGTTGCAGAAATCTAGGTCAAGCTTGATCATTCAATGTAAAATCTAGCTATTTTCTCTACCCTAGATTATAAGTATTCCCATAGGGGATGTTTTAAGGCTAGTTCCCCATGCAAATTTGTTATTCCTGTATATTATCCGATGCCTAAAATTCATGATTGGGATGGCCACCCGAAAAAATTTCACAATGCATCATCCATACTAATTGAGCTTCCATATACATGTCACTATTCCTCTTATTTCAAAAGTAACCACTTCTATCTCATCAAAGTGCTTCAGAATTACCAATGCTTAATTTCAACTTAGATTTAAAAACCTTAAACTTTTTAAAACTTCAAATCAATATTTTATTCGGTTTAAATGACTATATCACATACTTTCTTCAGTAATGTTGAGCAAGTTTTATAACTAATAATAAAACTTTCAATACCTGCAAGTATACAGATTGTATCTTGTAGTATAAGATGTTATCGATCCCATAAGAATTATGCAATAGCTAACAATTTGAACCTAACTTTGCCTTAAGATAACACAAAATTTATTTGAATTAAATTTAAATTATAAAAATTGAAACAAATAAATAAAAAGTAAATAAACAAATAATAAGTGAGCTGCTAACAAAAATTGAGATTGATTAAGATTGAATATTTAAGAATTATTCTTTCTCTATTTCATTCCCTTAGTTTTGTTGAATCAATTTATGTGTTTGATCCTAGCTTTCATAAGATATTGATTACTCTCTAATCAATTAACCCTAATTAAATTTGAAATATCTAGATTTGCAATCTTTCGATTCACAAAACTCTTTTTAACGTCTTTAATTAAATCTGAAGCAATCTATTAGATAATCAATTTCATAATGAAGATCTCTCTTTA
Source organism: Erythroxylum guanchezii (assembly GCA_025629825.1). Lineage (NCBI taxonomy): Eukaryota > Viridiplantae > Streptophyta > Magnoliopsida > Malpighiales > Erythroxylaceae > Erythroxylum > Erythroxylum guanchezii. The sequence goes on along the minus strand of JAOTAX010000005.1, from coordinate 15,685,940 downwards.
ATTGATTATTAATTTGATAATTGTGGGTCTATTAAATTGCCAACTCTAATTGTATAATCTAACATTGATTACTTTGACTCACTCTCTTGATTTGTTTTCAAGTTTATGTATGAACAATTAGCACAAACTTCTAGAAATGTATTGAATTCAACAATGAATAAAGTCACAAAATAAATTTAGAATAATTCATAATCTGAGTTTAGAACTTTATGAACATGTTTAACATCTTAGAATTTCAATTACATGTCAACAATAATGAAAGAACTAATAGCATGTTTGGTTCACGGAATAGAATAGGGTAGGAATAGAATAGTTATTCTTTGGAATAGAAAAGATGAGAAATAGAATAGAATGTGTATTATTTTGTTTGATTTAAGGCATGGAATAGATAAAGAATTTCTATTCCATTGTTTGGTTTGAAAATATAAACTTGGAATAGGAAAGGAAT
>JAOTAX010000005.1:15643571-15656811 GCA_025629825.1 Erythroxylum guanchezii | reverse complement strand
TGCATGTACAGTAATTTCATGTGCGCAAATGATACTGTGTACCAATCCTATTATGCATGAACAGTCCTAAGTCATTCTAATCCATCTCATCCTATGCCAAATTTACTATTTTACCCTTCCTGTCGGGGGTGGGATGTTACACATAGCCTAGCGTAAAGCCCAACTATCTTCTATAAAGTGTAAAACGATATTGTTTTATGCTAAGTTAAATGTAAAAATGAACGAATTCATTTCTTTCTTCCCCATCAGCATTCCTTGGCCTTTGTGACTGCTTTTTCATTTGCCCTTACCCTTCTAGAGTTTGTCCAACCCTCAACAAAAGCTACTACCCATCTACCCCCACTTCTATTTGCGTTGCGGTTTGCCTCTCCTTGCATTGCACCTCTAACTCTCCTCGCGTATTGCCTATGCCTCTCTTTATGCCACACCTCCTCCCCTTTTTCGTGAGATTTCTTTGGTGAGCACTCTTGAAAAATTGGCTCAAGCTCACTGCTTGTATTTTTTAGTGAAGATCTATTTCTTAGAAAGTCAAACTTTGCATATGTTTTTTTACGCATATGGCTAATTCATTTTTGTATAACATAAATTACTAATTTTAATTATTTCTTGATTAAATGTAATTTTAGAAACATGAATTTCTAATACTTCTATTGTTATCACTTGCCACTATTTTTTGTTATTATGAATTTCTAGAATATGTGACTTGTGAATTGGAAAGAGAAGCATAAAGAATTGTTGTATTTTAAGAAGTCAATGTAGTATTTGTAAAAGTAATTCAAAATCCTTTTAAAAGGGACTTAATACATGTGTGACTAGTTGTTTCCTCAAAACTGTTCATTGGTTTACAAGTAACAGATTTCCTCATATGCAATAAAATAATTGAGATTTATATGTTCTTATTGAAGCTTAACATTGGGAAGCAAAATTTTGAATATGATTCTTGCTTGGACTAATATGATAAAGTGGAAATGTACTTGAAAGACTCAGAAGTTACAAGTCTCTTTTTTTTCCCCTTATCATAGTTTCTGTGTGATATCATATTTTCCAGTATATGCTTAGGGTTTAACCCTAGATTAAGTATTGCATATAGATGCATAACATTAGCATTCATACACGAATTGATATTAGAATACATTACAAAGATAGCATATGCACGCAATTGACTTATTCTGGGGTATGAAAAATGTTAAGTGATCATGATGTGAATCATGAATTAATATGTTTTAAATTTTTGTATGATTGGATTTGAATTAGTAAAATGGGATTAGATGTTATTAATTGAGAGATTAATGGATTAAATGTACATTTGGTCCAAAATAAATAAATAAATGCCAAATGGTAGGAAAAATTGATGCATGAAAAATTAAGGTGATTAAGCCTAAAATTGAGTGACATTTGGCATAGCAAAATGTGTGAAAAATGGATAAATTATTGTGTGACAAGTGGACCAATCTTGGGGTGACGTGTGGACTACTTAATTGGTGACTAATGGCAACATCTTGATTAGGAAAATGTAAGACATGTCTTAGGACAAGTGTTGTGCTTTAATGGTGACACCTAGCATGTGAAGTAGCAAGTTTCTACAACAGAGTTTTGCTGCTTCTTTCTTTTGTTTTCATCACCGAAAATTGCTCCTACTTTCTCCTCTATATTTTGCCTGAACCCTAGCCAAATTTCTGCACCAAAACCATCTTTTTACCTTACACAAAATAGCCAAGAAAACCAGCTAAACGTTACCTTCATCTTGCTATCCAAAATCAACCTGTTTTCATATTAAGTTTGTGATGAATTTTGCTGGCATGGAGACTTAATTTAGTCTGAAGTTTGAGCTGAATTCAAAGTCTAACAAGTAAGTGACAATCTGAGTTTTATGGCATGTCAAATGATATAAGAATGATGCTTGAATTGGAATGAAATGCATGTGTTATTGGTGAAGATATGTGCTGGAAAATGTTGCATGAACTTGGAAGTTTTTTTGTTTTTTTGTTTTGGTATATGGAAACCGTGGAGTATAGGGAATTATAAGGATGAATTGGACTGGAATTTATTGTATAAAGAAGGTGGATTTATGCTAAAGAAATGTTAATTTGATGTTATTGAATTGGGAAAGAACTAGGACTATATGCATAATAATGTAAAAGTTTCTCGTTTGATTTTTGATGCATGAGAGCCTAGGATTTGTGAGATGTTAATTGAATAATTTTGAACTGGAATAGGAGAGGTTATTGATGAGGAATTGGAGTATGATTCAGGCCTAATAGGGGTATAATTGATGAACTATAAAGAGGTTGTCTAACTTTGGTATAAAGTGTAAAAAGATCTGGAAAAGTGAAAAAAGAATTGCTGGAATATGTTATCTGTAGTGTTTTCACTAAACATGTATTGGTATTTTGACCATAACTTGATCTGTAGACATCCAAATGAGATGATTTTAAGTTTACATTAAATTAGAGACATATGGATATATTTTTCATGAAGGAATAAAATTTTAATTCTGTCTCCAAGAGTTTCAAATGTTGTCTTGAAGTTGAGTTTTTGGATTCTGTCACTGTTTGAGAACAGTCTGTAATATTTTGGGCATAACTCTAAGAATAATCAACCAAATTGTATAAACTTTAGTTCATTATAAACTTAAGACATAAATTAACATTTGTTTAGAAGAACATATTATCTAGAAATCTCATTTTCCATGTCATTATGGCCATAAAAAACTGACCCGAAACTTGTCCTGAGAAAATCTGGAAAACTAATGAAGGAATTGGATGGGAACTTTTGAATAACCCATCCCACGATTGTGGGAAGCCATATACGATTATGGAAATTGCATGGAAGTAAAGAAAATGTTCTTTTGTGTGATTCTTGAACCAATTAAGGATAAATTATTTAACTAGGATGCATTTGGACTTGATTAAGGTTTAAAAAGAACATAATTTGATGGTGGAAAAGTTGGCTAAATGTGTGATAAGTTTTGATTGGTAATTGATGTTATATTTCAAGGAAAAGAATGTTGGATAATAACGCATCAAAGTTTGGAATGAAGGAGTGTTAAAGGAATGAAGATATTCATATGAATGCAAATGTACTCCAAAGGATATTAATAATGCATTAAGAATGAATGAATGAGAACTGTGAATTATATGAAATATTTGTAATGCTTGAAAAAAGTTAGTAATTGTATGGTTAATGAATGGAGCATGATCAAGTCTACTTAAGGTATTAATCTAAATGCAAACAAGACATATCCAAGTGACGATATATGAATGATTATGAATTATGATTTAAGGAAACATGCCCGGGATAATCATTGGGCATGCCTTGAACATGACATGTGAATATATGTGCACAAATGAATAAGTATTTGATTGATCGACTTTGTAATGTGAATTATATATAAATTGTATGATTTTAGACGCTCGAGTTAGATTCCGTTAAGACATTGTCGAACCATCCTAGCAATAGCATAAATTGGAGCGTATTGTGAATCAACTTAGATGATTTCACTAGGATTGATTTTGTTTCTATTTAATTCCCATTTATTGAACTGATAATGACTTGATTATGATGGTTCCAGACATTAATAGTCTGAGGAGTTTGATATTTAGGAATGTATTGGAAGTGTCTATTTGCATTTGAGTTCTGACTGATTTCTGAATACTTGACGAAAGTTGAATGCCAGACTGAGGTTTGATGAATATGAGATCCTGTCTGTGCATCATAAGTTAATGTTTTGATAGCATATTCTGTTATTTGACGCATTTCATAAAATGCATGTTTAGATAAAGGCATTGTGATCAGAGTAGCCAGTCTGAAAGAGCTTTAAGCTCAGAATTTTGCACGTAGAGCTTTACTCCGTGAGTTCTATATCTGACTGAGCCCAATGGGCCAATATCTGTATTTGTATCTAAACGGTGCTCGATCACAACAAATAATAACGAATCTAGAGTCTCATATGCATCTGCATTTTTATACTTATGATTATGAAATATATGATTATGAAATCTTTTCTAAAATTGTGATGATAAAGTGATATGATAATGTGATTGATTGGGTTATTCATGTTCTGAAAGAATGTTTGTGAAATTGGTTAGTTGTGTGATATTTGTGTATTTGACCTAATTAAGATCATCAATGATGGTTCACTCATTGAGTTCGCAAAACTCATCAGAAATTTGAACGCGACTTTTTAGGTATGAGACAGGAGACCTAGTTCCTAAGATTTTCTAGAGGAACATTTTGGATTAAGATATGGCTCAAAAGTCTGTCAGCTGACATCAGAGGAGTTATAGATCGTATTTTGTAGTTTGTTTGACTTATAGAACTTTTGTATAAGGGATTGTAAACTTTCTCATGTTTGGTAATGTAAATATTTATTTTGATGACTACAATGTAAACTCTTGTGAATGAATGAGATGAAGTGTTGAGGTTTCAAGTATTGTGTATTCTTTATGATGCCATTTAAGAGATTATGTTTACTCTAACATACCATTGTCATAGGATATGTTCTTGAATGTCCTCTGGATGTTTGGATATATATTCTATGGTAATGGGATGTTACATTCTGCCTACTAGAACTTACAAGAGCAATGTTTGAATGCATATACTTGAAGTACACAAATCTTGAGTTGAAGCGTTCCTAATATTTGTAAAGAGATTCTCTATGATTTTGCTTTATCCCACAAATACCTTTCCTTATACTGATTGTCTTTAAAGTTGGAAAGTATTTCTCTAAAAATAGCCTCTGCATTTTGATCCATATGCTTACACTCCCAATAGGTATATCAAAAAGGATGTATTTTGCTACATCCTTAGTGAACATGATAATTTGCTCTTCTATCACCCCTGGAAGTTTCATACTAATATAAACCACATCAGGCTCCTTAAGACGCTTATAAGCATCTTTACCTGCAAACTCATGAAAGTTGAGCAAAAGATGGATTAAGTTAGACTTAAGCTCAAAAGTAACATGTTCAACAAAATTTGGAAAAGTGATGCATAATAGTTATTGAGTTAAATATGGGCAGCTAACTCTCTTAGAGTTTTTGGATTAGCCATGGATTCCTCAAGTTCATTTCCTTGTTGTATTTTCGGAGTTGTTATGATTTCCCTTTATAACTTTCATAGTGTCCTTTTAATCCTAGGATCAAATTTTATAGGTTCTTAATAAGGAGATTTCGTTACTACCATACACAAACCTTAAAAACATAAAAGATCAACAAATGACTATAAAAACAAATTATTAAAAAATATATACAAAATACCAATTAATATCATAAACAAAACTAAATCACTTTACTCCTTGGCAATGGTGCCAAAATTCTTGATACGCGTCAAACACACCAAAAAATAAAACTTAACTCTATACAACTAAATTTGTAGTACTAGTAAGCAAGGATCGTATCTATAAAGAGAGTGTGTTAAGGTTTCGTAATGAATTAACTAGTGTTTGGGATTATAAATGATTAGTTGACTATATTTATATTCCTATATTTAATGTGTTTTGTTTGTTATTTAAGAATCTTATGGCATTTATGGTACTTATTCTGCTTCAAGTATATTGACAGACTAAGAGGAGAAGAATTTGGATTAAATTATGGCATAAAATGGAAGAATTGAAGCAACTTTAAAGATACAGGGCCGTTTATAGGAATCATGTAAGTTACTATAAACATATGGAGCTTCGAAGACATTCTTTCTGCCTATGTGAAGATACGTGCCCATGTGTATTGACATATACAGTTGTATATCTGCTCATGTAAGCTTTGGAACCATGTAAATTTATAATTTGAGGGGATTTTGAGATACATGGTCATGTAAGTGACCGTATATATTCTCAACAATCTAGTTTTTGCTATAGAAGGATATTATGAAGGCTATAATAAAGAGAGGTAGATTTCAGAGCCAGTGGAGACACCAAAAGAAGGAAGACAAACATAAAAGGAAAAAAAGGCTACATACACATCACAAAAAAGAAGATCAAAAGTGGAAACATCAAGATCAACTCCAAATTTCTAGATTTCTGGAACAAGGCTTCAAACTGATTTCATTATTTTCTCTTTTTTCTATGCCATTGCCTTATATGCTAAATCTGAATAGTTATGTTTTGAATATGATTATGGATTACAAAATCTATATTAGGGTGTTATTGTTGAATTGTTTGGTATAACTTTTACCTTGTTGAACTTAATATATTACTGCTTTGTGATATTTATTGTACTTATACTTGATTTGAATCAAGAGATTGAATCAAGTTATTTGTGTTAATTTGCACAAGGAGAGTTGGCAACTTAATAGACTTACAAATATTAGTTTAATTAGAAATTGAAGAGAGATCTTAATTCTGAGATAATTATCTTTAGGATTGCTTTAAATCTACTTGAGTAGTTAGGAGTATTTTTGAAAAATCAAGAGATTACAACTTAAATTTTATCTATTTTAATTGAGATTACTTGATTAGATCTCAAGAGAGGGTAATTAAAACCTTTAGATATCTAGCATCAAGCATAGTTGAATTCGTAAGTTAAGGGTAAGACAAAATAAGGACAGAATAATCCCTAAATTTTCACCATTGAGTAACTTTAATTTTATAATTATCTTTTACTTATTCAATCATCAAGTTTTGTTAGTTTACTTTAACTTTCAGTTAATTGGATCTTTTTTACCTTAAACAAAGTGTAATTCAAATTTTAAAGTGACTATATTCAATCCTCTTGGATTGATATTAGTTGTACTATAATATACAATTTGTATACTTACAGTATAGCATAAAATAAGCAAAGAAATTTTTAGCACTGTTATCGTGGATTACAATTTTAGCATCTTATCCAATTTGAATTCTTTTTAAGTAAAGAGTTTGACACTTTTTTCTTTTGTTATTGTAGGTGCATGAACACAAGAATAACAAGTAGTTCAAGCAAGGTAATGGATACGTAAGTTTTTGACATCTTCAAGTAAGAGAGGGAGATTTAAAAAGCAAGATGCCAAGAGACAATAGAAAGAATAATGATGAAGGAATAGAATCAATGAGAACTACAAAGAACCCTTATGGATTTTATGAGATTAGGGTTTAATGTTGATTAACAAAGGATAATGAGACCACTAGAGCAATATATTTGAAATCAAACCAACACTGCTGAATATGCTACAAACCATCGTCTAGTTTTATGGACTAGCCAATGAGGATCCTAATGCTCATTGGCCAACTTTCTAGAGATTTGTGACATATTTAAATAATGGGCTGCCGAAAGATGTAGCCAAGATGAGGCTCTTTCCTTTCACATTTAAAGATCGAGCCAAGGCATAGTTAAACTCACTCAACTTAGAGAACGTCATAACATAGAAGTAGCTGGTACAAGTCTTTTTGGCTAAGTACTTCCCCTTAACGAAAAACACTAAACTTATGAAGGAAATCACAAATTCTCAGCAAAGTGAGGGGAAGTCCTTGTATGAAGCATAGGAGCAATTCAAAGAATTGTAAAGGAGCTACCCGTATCACAACTTGCCAAAAGAGTTCCCTTTGAAAACATTATACAATTGAGTAAATCCAACCATACGAGGCACCATATTTACAGTAGTTGTTGGCTTTTAATAAGGAAAATGGTTAAAGCAGAACTTGATTTTTTAGAAGAAATGGAAAATAACAATTATATATGGACATCTAAAAGAAGTAAACAGCAATTAATCTTTAGAGATTAAAAGGAGTGTTGGTTGTGAATTTAGTGATAGCTTTACAAACTGAAGTAGTAAAATCAACCAAACAATTGACTAGCCTAAAAGTCACATCTTCCAACCTGCTCAATGCATGTCAGCATGGATGTGAACTATATAGATAAGAAAGCCATCTCTTAGCTGATTGCTTCCTAGTGGGAAACAACAATATGGACTAGCTCAACTCTTTAAGAGCATAGTATGATCAAGGAGGTAATAATCCCTACTCTAATACTTATAATCCTATGAAAGAACCACCTAAATTTTTCTTGATCTAACAATGCATGAAATCAAATAAGAGCTCAAGGCCCATCAGAATTTTAGTACGATAGGCTTAGTTCTTTGGAATTGAAGATGGAAATTTTGATGGATGTTTTGAACTCCAAATCACGAGCCACGATGAGAACCAAAAGAGGATGGAAGCTAAATTTGACCAAAATATGAAGAATCATGCTTCTTTCATCCATAATTTGGAGTTTTAAGTCGACTAATTCACTAATGCATTGTCTACATGAGGTCTGTGGAGTGTCCCAAACAATATAGAGTCTAATACAAGGGATCAATTGAAGGTCAACATAGTTATAAGTGAAAGCAAGTTAGAATAACCAACCAAGATGAAGGTTGAATCTTATAACAATATACACCAAAGGAAAAGGGACAAAGATGAAGAGAAGAAAGAAGAAACTCCTTGTATTCCTCCTCCCCATATGCGCCACCAATTCCATTTCTATAAAGGCTGTAGAAGAACAAATTGGATGCATTTAGAAAGTTCATGAAAAAGCTAAAGAAATTGCATATCAACTTATCTTTTATGGAAGTTTTGGAAAACATGCCCAAGTACACGAAGTTCCTTAAGGATATACTAGTAAACAAGAAAACTTAGGAGGATAATCAAACAATCTCTCTAACAAAAAGTTGCAGCTTTATAATTACCAGCACATGCCGTCAAATTGAAGGACCTAGGGATTTTCATTATACCTATTATGGTTGGTAATTTATGATTTGTTAAATGTTTATGTGATTTAGGTGCAAGTATCAATCTTATGCCTTTATATCAATTTTTATGAAATTAGGGCTAGGAAATGTGAAGCCAAAATCCGTGCTTAATCAGTTGCTAGATCAATCCATAAAGAAACTATTTGACGTAGTGGAGGATGTGCTAGTAAAAGTGGACAAGTTTATTATTCCTATGGATTTCGTAGTGCTAGACTTTGAAAAGGATCGAAACTATTCATTAATTCTTAATAGACCTTTTTGAATGTAAGAAGAGCTTTAGTGGATGTTTATAAAGGGAAACTTATTCTTCGAATTGGTGATGAGCAAGTTAAATTTAACATGAATAAGGTATTGAAAAATTTGAAGGAAAGCAACTCTTTCTTTAAGATATATACAGTGGATAACTGCAAAAAGGAGCAAAATGAGTACTATAAGGAAGAAATGAGCATTGGGGAAGTTAAAGATGAAAGAGAACGAAACAACTAGGAGTTGGGTGTTCAATCGAAGTAAGAGATCTTAGTGAGAACAGAAGCACCTATGCCACCCTTCATTTAGAAACCACCCATCCTAGAGTTCAAAATCAATGGAAAATAAGAAAAGATGGTGGAGACAATTAGAAAGGGAATTTCGAACTCTGAGGTGGTAAATTTCGAACATCAGAGGAATAAGTCATTGTAATGCATAGGATTGGTTGAAAATAATGGAACTAAAACGGTCAAGCTAATGACCTTAAACTTAGCATTTTATGTTATAGTTAGGTTTTTCATAAATTTGTGTTTGAAAATGCTCTATTATTTTCATGTTTTATGTTTATTTTGTAGAGAATTGACTGATGGATCTTCTTAGCATAAAGTGTGTCTAAGTTCCTTCTCTAACTTCATCACCGCCACAATACCCATAAGTATTCTTGCCCTTGTTTTATTCTTTATGTTTTTTTATTGTTATATTTTTTATGTATGTTATCTCTAGTTGTGTTTTTGTTTAGTTTCCAAATTTAGGACAATGTGTTGTTTAAGCGTAGGATCATATATACACTTGCATAACATTTGTTTATGAATTTGAATTTGCAACATGTTAGTTTTTGATTGTGATAGCATGATATTGCTTATGTCGTTACTGGGATTTAACAATGTCAAGTACCTTTAGTACATATATTACCAACTTAGTTGCTTATGTAAACGCATATCATTTAAATGGTCATTTTTTTATGAATTTACAGGTTGTTCATTATTGTAGACATTAAGTATTTGATAAATTGTTTTAAAAAAATATTTTATTGTCACCTAAACTACCATCTCTTATAGGTACCTCTAGGGCAAGCATATTCAATGTAATTTCAAATACTAGATACTCATTTTGGGAGTGTTAAATATATCAATATCCTATATCAAATAATAGTGGGATTTTAATAAGTCTTATACAATTTCAACAATCTTTCACCTTTAAAAAATTAAGTCCAATTTTATTGTGGTAGTATAGTATACTAATTTGATATCGAGCCTTCACTAATATAGAGACAATCCTCTTCTCTTCAAAGTATCTTCTATGATTAAATCCAATTCAAACATTAGCATTAACCATATTTAATACATATATATCTACACATGAGAAAAACTCTACATTTAGTTTCCTTTAATTATTTATATATTACATTTAGTTCAATATTACATTACATTTTATATGTTAGTATTCATAATGAAATTAATATTTTTGAAATATTTACATTCACATTCTTCATTTGAATTTATCATTTTGATTTAGATATTATTTTTATCTTATGTAATTTACACATTTTAATTCGTAAATTAGAAACTACCTTTCTCAAGTTGGACATTATAAATGTGTTAATTTACTATAAACTTCTTGATTATACTTGCGAGTTATATTAACTATTTTTTCTCTTTTGGCACACAAGTGTGTTAAGATATTTTCACTTTGTAATATTTTTAAAATATCCATTCTAATATTACTCAAAATTGGTATTAATAAACATTTTGATTTTAAATATTTTCACCTTATTGTATGCCTCATGGAGTTCTAAGAAGTTCAACCAATTTGAGTAATTTTAAACTTGAATATACGTCTTCAATTGAATTAAAATATGAATTGGGAATAGACAAGAACAATAATATTTGAGATTCAATGAAAAAAAAATTATTTGAAAATGAACTTCAAAAGAGCATTCTTTAATTTTTAATCTAAATCATGAAGTTAAATAAGTTTAGTTACGCTTACATGCATACTTTGATCCACCTGTCACTCTTATCTTAAACTAATCTAATCTGTGACAACATGAGTCATGTAACGAGAAAATTGGAAGAACACGTTATTCGGAAACCTTTGCAAGTATTGGTAGTTAGTTTTGGCGCCAACAAAAAGAGAGGAATGCATCGGTCTCCATCATGTCCGCCTGTCGTTGATTACCATTTTATCACTCAGCGGTGCTTGCTAGCTTATTTAGTACATAAACCAATCATTTTCCACAAGAAGCCATGGGAAGCAAAATCCGTAACAAAAACCTCATTCACATTCCAAAATTAGTTGATAATTAAACACATACATATACATTCACTAGGGTAAGATTGTTTGCCATCAAGAGGCACCCAAATTCATCCAACAACCATACCTTGCACAGTCCACATCACTAGAAAAGACAAGTACAGCAAGTTAATTTGAGTCTATTTTAAAGAACTTAAATGGGATGGGACTAATGCTAAAGTCAAGAGTTCCCGTGATGGCTTGGAGGCCATTTAGATTCCATAGGCTTAAGACAACAATTAGCTTTCATTGTCTTCTTCGTCTCTTTCTTGTCACTAACTAAATATAGATTTTGGTAATTCACCACCACCATTATCTATTCACGGATGTTGATTGTTGGATGGGTTCAAGAAAAACACAGGAATTCATGTGAGAGAACATGTAACATGTACCATAGGGATTCAACTCCAAATTAAATGACGGTGCGAGCTTTTGAGTTTCGGAATTGAGTGTTGAGGATTTGGAGATCCTTTTAAGTTTTCAGAAACTGTTTTTGAGGAATTTTGAATTGGACCGAGCGAAATAGGAACAATTAATTAGTTATAGCCTTTTCTTTGTATTTTAACTAAATAAATCAAAATCTCAAAAAAAAATTATGATGGAATTGCAAATGCGACTCACTCTCTATATTAAGGGTTTCAGAAGTGATTTTTTAAAGATTTAAGAATTCATTGGATAAAAGAAATAAAATTAAAGGGATTAAGTATTCGAAACACTAAAATCTACGAATATTAGAAAGATTTATTAACCTTTCATTTGATGATTTTATTTTTAAAGTTGAAATAATTACTTAAAACTCATTGTTCATATTTTAAATTCTTATAACCGATAAAGAGTTTGATATAAGAATGAGAATATATTTGATCAAGTTTGGCCTTTTAAAAAAATTTTGTAAGCTCAAGCTAAGTTGAAGTCTAATCCAAATTCAAGATTGATTATGTTCAAACTTCAAAATTTTCAAGCTCGTTTATTGGGTTGAGTTTGAGCTTTTTGCTCAAATTCAGTCCATCCATGCTCAAATCATTCCATTAAAAAATGCAAATTTCTAACATTTTTATTAATTAAAACGATAATATTTTATAAAAAATAATTAAAATTGATTATATATGTTAGTTTATGTTTTACAGCTAATAAATTTATTGTAGATTTATGAGATAATTATTTAATGATATTATTTATCTTATTTATATTTGTCTAAATAAATTATGTATAAGATAAAGTTCACATGATATATGAACATTGCAAATGAAATTATGATATTTATATTACATTTATGTATTATTTTTAAATTGTTTATAGTCATTATCCTATTAAGACTAGATATTGATAGAATAGAAAGATTAGCAGATGTATTCATTTTTATGAAAAAAGTAATCAATCACATAGATTAAAATAGAGAAATACTTAAACAAATATGTGAGTGTTTGTTAAGAAACAAGTCCACCAAACTAGCCCAATATGAGAATTTAATTTAGAACATTACTTATATGTCTATAAAAATTATCATTTTGATGATTGTATAATTGATCTTTTTTACTTAAGATCACTAAAGTATCTTATATAAGAATTTGCTATGTTTTGATACTATTTTTGCTCTATTATAGTCAAGAATAAGTCGATTAGTTGCCATTGGATATAATATAAACTATGTACAGGTAATTAATAGATCAATATATGATTCATCATTCTAAAGTGATTAGGAGAATATTTTATTGTTCTCAATTAGTATCGAGTTAGAACATCATTGACCAAAGTAGAATGACACTTTGAAAATATTTTGAGAATATTATTAATATAATTAATTACCATTAGTGGAGAATTTATATGGCATGTAAGCTATTATAATAATATTCTTATTGAAAAAATTTTATTTCCTATACCTTCTATATATCAACAAGAATCAGGTTTACCTTTAATTCTAGGACATAACTTTCTAAAATTATACAACCCTTTTTGTCAATATCTACATTATATAACATTAAGAACGCCAACTATAAATACT
>JAOTAX010000005.1:15610682-15641344 GCA_025629825.1 Erythroxylum guanchezii | reverse complement strand
TTTCTTACCAATTCTATACATTTTATTATTATCAAAACATTAAGGAATTTATTTTGTCAACCACCATTGGTCCAACATAAAATAGTGTAGGATAACTAAAACTCACATAAAAGGCATATAATTGTTGCTGGTAAAATTTATGTTAATTATATGCCTTTCTAAGGGATTTTTGGGTTGTTAAATGCAGGAGCAATAAGGTGTATTTAAACACTTACCAACTAGATAAAATGGAGAGGAAGAAAAAGAACACTTACCACTTCAAGCATTGCTTTTCCACCCATATTTTCTCCGTCATCTCCTGAACCAACTATGGTCCCTCTAATAATTTAGCACCCTCTACATCCTAACATATCAGATCCCTACACCGCATGCCATATAATGCCTCAGATGGTACTATACCAATTCTAGAGTGATAACTATTAGTTGACGCAAACTCCATCAAAGGTAGATATCTACCCCAATTGCCCTTAAACTTCAGCACACCTCTCATCATATCCTTCAATCTCTGAATTGTATGCTCCGACTACCCATATGACTGAGGGTGGAATGCAGCACTCAAATTCAACCTAGTCCCAAAAGCTATCTATAAACTCATCCAAAATTGAGAAGTAAAAACCATGGATCTCGATCTAATATAATAGACACTAAAACCCCGTATAACCTCACAAACTCATCAACATACAACGGGTAAGCTTATCCAAAGAGTCTATCTATTCTGTAGGTAAGAAATGAACTGATTTAGTCAACCTATCTATAATAACCCAAACTAAAACATGTCTACATTTGGTCCTTGGTAACACTACTATAAAATCCATCGTAGGCTAAGGGTCTTAATTTCCCTACTGGTTCTTGATGCTCTGCCTTGACCTGTTAATAGGTCAAACAAATCAACACAAACTCTGCAACATCTTTCTTTATCATTGGCCACTGGTAATAAGGTCTTAGGTTTTGATACATTTTGTAGTACCAGGATGTATAGCAAATGATGCACTATAAGCTTCCTTCAAAATCTCCTCTCATAGTCCATTTGTGTCTGACACACAAACTCGCCTCCCAATCACCAACGTTCTATCTAGTCTTACTGAAAAGTTAGTCCCCTATTCTATTGCACTCTCTCTCATCAGCACCAGATAAGAATCCCGAGCTTGTGCCTCTCTAATCTTATATCCCAAATCTAGTTAAACATGTAATTTCACAAACAAACCACTCACATAATTAATCTCCAATCTCACGTCTAGTGCTCTTTACTCCACCATTGGTATTATATTATGTCCACTCAAATTAGCCATTATGCTTGAGGTTTTCCTACTCAAAGCATCCGCCACTATATTAGCATTCCTTAAATGGTAATTAACAGTACAATCATAATCCTTCAACAACTTGATCCATCTTCTCCACCTTAAGTTTAACTCCCTCTGAGTTAAGATATACTTAAGGCTCTTATCATATGTAAGGATTTGGAATGTCTCCTCATATAAAATAATGTCTCCAAATCCTAAGAGCATGCACAATCGTCGCTAACTCTAAATTATGAGGTAATTTAACTTATTCAATCTCAACTGAAAAGAGGCATAAGCTATTACTTTTCTATGCTGCATCAATACACGACCTAAACCTAGCTTTGAAGCATTAGTATATACCTCACCAAAATTGGGCTAAAAGTCAATTTCTGTTTAAACTTCTGAAAACTCTCCTAAAATTGATTGGTCCACTCAAACTAAACTCCTATCTTTAGTGGCTTAGTCAACGGGTTAGTTATCATTGAAAATCCTTTTACAAATCTCCAATAATACCCAGCAAATCCTAGAAAACTTATTACCTCTAATGTATTTATAGACAGTTTGCACTCTATAATTGCATTTACCTTAGCAAGTTAGGCATCACTTCCTCTCAAGACACCATATGTTCAAGGAATTCCACTTACTTCATCCAGAATTCACACTTACTCAAGTTGGCATACAATTGTCTCTCTTTTAGAATATGTAACACAATTCTCAAATGTTGCTCATGTTCCTCTTTACTCTTTGAATACCCTAATATATCATCAATGAATACTATCACAAACCGATCTAAAGACTCTTAAAATGTCATGTTCATCAATGCCATAAATGTGGCTAGTGTATTAGTTAACCCAAACGGCATCACTAGGAACACATAATGACCATATCGAGTACGAAAAGTTGTCTTGTAAGTACTTGACTCAGCTATCCTCAATTGCCAGTGTCTTGATCTCAAGTTAATCTCGAAAAATATGACAACTCTCCTCAGTTAATCTAAAAGATCATCTATCATTGGCAATGGGTACTTTTTCTTCATTTTCACCATGTTTAGATACTGGTAATCCATGCAAAGTCTCATATTACCATCTTTTTCTTTAAAAACAACACTAAAGTTCTCCAAGGTGATGTGTTGGGTCTAATAAAGCCTTTTTCAAACAACTGCTCTAACTACTTTTTTTTAACTTATGTAACTCAATAGTAGTCATCACGTAAGGTGTAATAGAAATTGGTGTAACTCTGGGCATAGTCGTAATGGTGAAATATATCTCTTGTTTAAGCAGTAAACCTGGTAAATCATCTAAGAATATCTTTGAAAATTCTTTCACCACAGGAATATCCTCTAACCTAGGACTCACCTCTTTCATATCTATAATACAAGCTAGATATGCCTCACATCACTGCAATATCATTCGTCTAGTAGTCATAATCGAGATCACACATATCAGAATCACTCTACGATCCCCCACAAATGTCACTTTTAATTTACCCAAAGACTCTATAATCAC
Source organism: Erythroxylum guanchezii (assembly GCA_025629825.1). Taxonomy (NCBI): domain Eukaryota; kingdom Viridiplantae; phylum Streptophyta; class Magnoliopsida; order Malpighiales; family Erythroxylaceae; genus Erythroxylum; species Erythroxylum guanchezii. Next base: position 15,638,559 of record JAOTAX010000005.1, on the reverse strand, counting down.
CTCCATATAATAATACATTAAATCTTGATATTGTGTTAACCAATCCATCCTAAAAATTACATCAAATTCTCTTAAATCTGTCACTATCAAGTTAGCTAATAGCTCCACTCCATTAATCCTCAGTAGTATGCCTCTCTTTACACTTTTTACTAGCATACACTCTTCTACTGACAACGACACTCTTAGGTCATATCCTAATAAACTAACCTCCCCTGAAACTCTAAAGGCAAACTCTGAAGAAATGTCAGAATGTGTAGATCTTGGGTTTACTAACACAAAAGCCTTAATATCAAATAATGAAATTATACCAAAAATGACATTGTTGGTTGCGAGCGCCCCCTCCCTCATCATATGGTATATCTTCTCTTGAGTTTCACCCTATACTGTGGATGTCCCACTAATACTTATACCCACTGCTAGTCAGGGTCCAACTCCTCTACCATCACCTCTACTACTAATTCCACTCAAACCTCTACCTAAACTAAAGGCACCACTTTGAACCTTTACTATCTCCTTTGCCCTCACTCCTAAAGTCCTCCCTACTGTCAAACAACTCCTCTGTAATTACTCCCACTCTCTACAAATATAACATGCCTAACTAATCCCAGTGGGTCCCTAACATGATCCTCTATGAACTCTCTTGCAAGTAGCACAACTTTGTAACCCTACAACTCCTTTATTAAAAGGTCCTTTAAACCTCTAATTAACATCACCCCCCCCCCCCCCCCAGTCAGATCCAACTGATAATGTACTAATAGTGCTATGCTATTTTGAATCCTCGCTAGCTCCTCAATCTCTACCAAATTGGTAGAAACTACCACTCTTGCTAGATATAACATCAGCTTTGCTAGATCCATATAAACTAGTAGACCATGCATGACTAGCTCCCATCTTAACAAACTGGCTCCCCTCTCTATAATGACTCCCTAGTCGCCTCTTTAGCTCTCCTCTCCTTCTGCCTTATTCTATCACATCTTCTACTTTAAGTGTCGTCTCTAGTAACTTTTTGAAATTAGAAGTAATAACTCCCAAACCTAAGTGAATATCTGTCCTTAGACCCTACTCAAGTCTGTAACATTTCTCCTTTGAATTTGCCATAGCCTCCAATGTATAATTAGACAATGTTGCAAAGCAAGCCTCATAATCTTTCACTGACATCTCCTTTGTTTGAGCTAAACTCATAAACTCCATCTTCTTTCTATCTTGATATATTCATAAATTGTATTTGTCCCTAAACTATCTCTAGAACTCCTACCAAGTCATCTCGTGCCTCATAAAATCTCTTCACTGACTTCCACCAAGTCAATGTGTTGCCTTGAAATAATGAAACGATGTACTTCAACCTTCTTTGCAAGGTACACTCTAGACAATATAAAAACTAACTTTGTCTACTCCCACCATACCTCAGCCTCCTCAGGATCAGTAGTACCTCAAAACTCTATTGCACTTGTCTTACAAATCCTCTCATAGTCACGATCAACCACATAATCACCTCAGGCTAGAGCCACAATAACAACCTACTGCATCAAATGAAAGAATTGCATCATTTATGGTGGCACTAGCACCTCTCCTCCTTCTCAATCCGTTCTGTCATCCCCCTAATCAGTCATATTTGGAGCATGGATCAAATTACCTGATTCTCTAGTCAACTCTGGGCCAGCAATATCATCTCCTGAAACCATCCTAGATAAGACAAAGACATATCATTAGTTTTTATTCTCCTTTAATTTATCTCGAGAAACGTAAACCTACTATGATATCACCTAATGTGACGCTTTGGTAATTCTTAACCCACAATTATCCAAATTGTTCCCAAAGCATAACATTAATTACCAAAATCCTCATTTGTTCAAAAAAAAAAAGGATGTTCATTAATCACAAAAATTTATTTGAACAAGCACGACTATCTAAACTATCACATTCAAAGTATATACAATAAAATAACTTTACTCAATTTATCTGCTGATCCTACTTAAACTGCATTCTGCCAATCATGTGCACTAAAATCATCGACAATCTCTCGATCTCTTAAAAAATATAACGACAAAGGGTAAGCTGCCGACTTAGTAAGGATACCTGACCATATCATATATATATATATATATATATATAGTTAAGTGATTAAAACATACATATAATACTAAAATACACAACATTACTTAACCTATCCAAATAATTAACAAAACATCGAAAAATTTATCAAAGCAATGATTTTGACTAATATTATTTTATTACTACTATTTATGTTTTATCTCATAATTAACTGAATTGCTTATGCCCTGCTTAACCTAGTATGCTTACATTCAACAATTTGTTGGCTCATCTTTACTGATCATAATCTCTTACTATGTGAAAATGTAATTAGATATATAAATACTGGCACATGGTACTTCAATTTCTCAATCTAATTTGGTATCCTATTACCTAACCATCAACACAAGATATCTTTAAGACTTAGGATATCTTGATACCACTCTTGTATCCAGCCATTAGTATAGGACATCTTAGGGATATAGGATGCTCCGATACCTACTCCACAGACATGCCTAGCCATCACTCCCTCATATTTAGCCAATCTATTAATCATCGAATGTTACCTATCATAAGCAAGCCACATATTTACGATTTACAGTTTTATTTACAACCTATTATAAGCTAGTCTTTATTTAATTTTATGAACATGATTTATTTACCTTAATATTCTTACTCATACTCGTGCACAACTGAAAATTTAATTAACACATTTTTCACCGAATTAACAAGCAATACACCCCATAATACTTAAAAAAATATAAAAGTGAAACACCTTGTGCTTTATTAATTATTTGTGAAATAAATAAACATATTTCATATATTTTATAAATCCATATATGTAACTATTAATGATTAATTTAATTAATAACTAATTCAAAATATGATTCACTATAAAATAATTTATTAATAACAAAATTTAAAATTTTAAGGGGAGTTATTCTTGATTCCTGAAATGCTGGAGACAGATTGCACTTTCCAAAAGAAATATAAAGCTCTAGTAATAATTAATGTTAAAATCATCCTTTTCATTTGAGAGTCTTCACTTTCACTTTTTCTTTTTCTTTCTCTCATCTCACTATGAAATTACCAGCCTCCTCCTCTCTCTATAGAAACAAATAGTGTACGCCCAAACCCCAATTTAGCGCTTCGACTTCGACTTATTTACAAGAATACCATCACCGGACTCTCTTTCTCTGCACTCTTACACACGCATATATATACGCACACAGACGTATACACACATTGTGGAGTGGTGGTGGCATTTGGAGTAAATAGAGGATGATAGTATGGATAGTACGCATGGAATTACATGGGAGTAGCCAAAGCGTGGAGGTTTAGTGTCTCATCGGCGAACCTGGCGCTATTACAACAACAGAACGGCATTGCCATCATCACCACCACAAACAAGCACCACCACCACCACCACCATCACCATCACCATCACCACCACCATGAGTGGTGGCGGAGGTGGAGATCGTCGGCCACTCGGAAGATCCCCTGGTCGCTGGTTTGCGGTGTAATGCTCTTCACGGTGGGATTAATCTCGCTATTCACGGGCCACGTGGCGTCTGATCTTGACTGGTACTCTCAGCGATTTGGCCCCGGTAACCGCTTCCCTATTCTGGTAAACCATTACGGATGCTTCTTTCTCTTGTTCTTGTTCATTTTTTTGAAATGTTATTTGTTCGTGTTTTATTTAACACGTTCAATTCTCTTTTAAAAGCTAAAATTTGTCTGTTTATGCAGAATGCAATGAGGAGAGAGCCAATTGACATTTGGAAATCCAAGTACTCCAACTTGCTTTATGGTTGCAGTGCGAGAGGCCGTGCTTTTGCTCGTATGTGCAGTTCCTTTCTATTTCTAGTCTCAGTTCATTTCAGCATTGTGTTAGATCAATTTAGTTCGATATCCTGCGTCGTTGTGTAGCCTGAGAGAAGATATTAATTAAAAATTATTCGACAGAGATGAGCTTGTTTGTGTAGATTATATGGTGATATATGATTTTCCCAGTTCTTTACCTTTATGAAATAGGAACATTTTAGCAGTTTTTATTTGAACCGAGCTGAGGAAGAATGCATGCAAGTGTAGTTTTCAGGAAGGTTCCCATTTGTGTTGTGTACTTTCTTCAGTTATTTGTGATCATGGATTGAGCTTCTTGACTTTGCTTACCTTCATGTCCAGCTGCTGTACGTGAGAACTCGTCGAATGGATATTTGCTTATTGCAGCAAGTGGAGGGTTGAACCAAGAAAGAACAGGGGTGAGTGGAAGTTATGAACTTTTTGCATGCAGATAGTGTATTCTATCAGTAGTTCTTTTGTTTGTTTTGGACCAATCAAAATTCTTTTGATTGGATTGCTGAAGGTTCAAAGAAACTCCCAGTTCATGTCTTTGCTATAAATCCTTACCCTTTTTCACCTAGGGCTAGTTCCTTTTGTCTCTTACTGAATTGTTTGACGCGCTTTCAGATAACAGATGCTGTAGTTGTTGCGCGAATTCTTAATGCTACGCTGATAATACCAGAGTTTGACCATCATTCGTATTGGAAGGATGATAGGTGAGTTTGAATCATTCAAACAAGAAAGAATGAAAAAGTTTTATTCATTATCTTTACCTGTATCTATGTTTAAAGAGATTAATCCATCCTTTACGATCAAGGGCACATGAATGTCCGTAGAAGTATTACCAAGTTGGAAAGTTCTCTTCTTCTGGCTCCAAAACCTATTCACCATACCAACTTTATGATCATCTTGGTACTGAACATATGTTCCTTGGTATGCAGTGACTTCGTCAACATTTTTGATGTTGATTTCTTCATTTCTTACCTTGCTAAAGATGTGACAATTGTGAAAAGAGTTCCTGATAAATTCATGCGATCAATGGAAAAACCTCCATATACAATGCGTGTCCCTAGAAAATCACCTCCTGAATACTATTTGGATCAAGTTCTGCCAATACTGTTGAGGAGACAGGTAATGATGTCACTTACGCTATTTTTACCGTTTTTGACTTTATGTTTATTTAATGTTTTCACATGCTCTATTGAATTATTTCCCCCAATTATAGAATGGTGTCCATTTTACTGTGTTAAAGTTGTTATGACAAATATGTATCAAGAATGAGGACAGAATCTCTTGCTCTTTCCCATTTTTCCTACCTGTACTCATGTAGAAGCAGGGATCTTATAGTCCTTGTATCTTATTACAATCCCTTTTATTTTGGCAAACATCATAAGCAAATCTCATCTACCAGTAATCAAATCCTAATGGGTGCATAGAGGAAGGATTTATAATTGTAATGGCTCACTAACTCAAGGAAATTAACTCTAAACTTTTGCAGGTTGTGCAATTAACAAAGTTTGATTATAGGCTTGCTAATGACCTTGATGAAGAGCTACAAAAGTTGCGGTGCCGGGTTAATTATCATGCCTTGAGATTTACAGCGCCCATACATGAAATCGGTCAAAGTATTGTCATGAAAATGAGGAAGATGGCGGGACGCTTTATTGCAGTTCACCTAAGGTGTGTCCATATTAGTTGAAAATTCTTAACCCATATAAAGTTCATTGGCATGTCAATAAGAGGGTTTCTTAGACTGCTACATATGCCGGATGTAAATGCACCATCCCCTACCTTTTGTATGCACATATTTCAATCTTGTTTATATGGTTGCATAGGGAAAAGAAAATATATAAAAAATGAACAAAAATGAAGATTAAGCAATGAAAAGGGAGAATATGGCTACTCTACATGACTGCCAGATGAAATCTCTTGAAATTTTTGATTTTGGGATTTACTTTCTGGAAATTCCAAAGTTTAATATGTACAGGGATGAAAGGATGAAAGATTTTAAGGACATGTATTGCTCCCTTTGAGTAGTTTAAGGTCCAACAAGTTTCCATATAGACTAAAAAAGAAAACGAAAAAGTTCTCCATTCTCCCCATTGATGTTTGTATTAATTTCTAAACTGATAACTCTTTTCCTGCTCAACAAGCAAATTTAATACATCTGATTTATTGCTTTTTTCATTGTTCTCTCTTGGTCCCCACCCTCATTATTTTTTCCCACCAGATGAGTTCATGGATTGAGATATTGGTATAGGTTTCTTTGTGTGTTTCAGTTAAAGTATGTAGGCTGTATATGAGCTAACCAAATACCAATTTTAAAACAAGTAGCTGTGAAGACACTCTCTCTCTCTCTTGGATAGACCAAACCCTATAACTGGCAATATACCTCAATCACAATGGACGGGATCTCCCTCTCTCCCTCTCTCTCTCTCTCTCTCGGATAGACCAAACCCTGGCAATATACCTCAATCACAATGGACGGGAGCATTGTAGCAGTAAAGGACTCATTTTAGAGGTCACTGAAAGCATCACTAACCCACTTGCTTTCTTCTTCTTATCCTTGCGAAGCAATTCTTCAATTATTGATAAAAAGCTGTTTATCACTCTCTCTCTCTCTCTCTGAGCAGGAATACACTTCTATATATAATTCAAACATTTGGATACGTTATGCCCCAAGTTGTTATGCTTTATAATGCATTGAAAATACAGAGCTTGCTTGCATGGATGACTATTCTGTTGGTTTGTGTTTGAAATAAATCAAGCAAGAAAATGTTACACAGGAAACACAAGATTTATGTGGTTCGATAAGGATCCTATGTTCATATCTGTGCTAGAAGTTCTTTTAGGTCTTCTCTTACAAGTTCCGTGAGGCATAACGCCTATTGATGTGGAAAATTGATGCATGAGATATAGATCTTACTCTTAAAAAGAATTACTTCAACAGATGATATCCTATTCATATATAGAATTGGAGTTGTAGGCTCCAGCTTCACACCATGCAAGAAGCATTTTTCCCTTGAGCCTTGCTCATTTGGTAGCAGTGAAATTGCCATACTAGATCTATGTAATGCCTCATTTTTCATAGGCATCATACAGAACATATTCCTCCACATCTCCCAACTGTTTGATCTCGTTGAAGTCAGAATTTATTAAGAATGTATAAAAACATTTTCTTGAATTTTAAGAAATTTCCATGGAGTGAAATTTGATGTTCATTTATATATTACTTACTCCACTCTTTAGGTAGTGATCTTGAACCTAGTTTGCAACTGTGTAAGTGATGAAAATATTGACAACATTGCAACTGAATGATGAAAAGGAAAAAGAAGCATCCATATTCAATGCCTAAAATCAACTGAACCTGCATTGATTTTGTCTGATCCTAAACCACAGCATGTCATGGCTGTGCTTTTTTGTGTTTATGCCAGTATACTTGATCTATTCCTAGTGCTTTATTTTAATTCTCATAGTAGTTGGTGTTCAAGCTCTATTGCTGTATCCCCTAGTCAACAATTTAAAATGGCTTTATACTTTCTAAGATTGACTGTTACATGGGGACTTATTTTATATGCACATCTAGTTGTCTCACTTGTGGATAAACCTTTCAAATTTCAGGTTTGAACCTGATATGCTTGCTTTCTCTGGATGTTACTATGGTGGGGGTGAAAAGGAGAAATTTGAACTTGGTGAAATTAGGAAGAGATGGGAAACGCTGCCGGTGAGAGTGCTATCTTTTGTGAAGTTTTCTTTTATAAGTAGAGAAGTGAGTCTCAACTCTTTCTTTCAAAGTTAGTTTTGTGACCTTTAAGGATTCTTGATTAGTTTTGTGACCTTTAAGGATTCTTGATAAGTATACTCTCTGTTTTCATTTTTGGATGTCAACTGTTAATATTTTCTTACAATCACCTTCAGAAAAGGGTAAAATTATGACTCTATAATGCTCGATGATATCTTGTAATCTGACAAAAAGATTGTATTTGCATTGCAATAAATCAGGATTTAAGTGCTGAGGATGAGAGAGCGAGGGGAAAGTGTCCACTTACTCCTTACGAAGTTGGATTGATGTTGCGTGCCCTTGGTTTTGCTAATGACACATATCTCTTTGTTGCGTCTGGGGAAATATATGGTGGAGAAGGGACCTTACAACCCCTCAGAGAACTCTTCCCAAACTTTTACACAAAGGAGATGCTTGCTGATAAAGAACTAAAGCAATTTCTTCCATTTTCTTCTCGCTTGGCAGCCATTGACTACATTGTTTGTGAGGAGAGTGATGTCTTTGTGACAAATAACAATGGTAACATGGCCAAGATTCTTGCTGGTCGAAGGTGAGAAATATGACTGCTCTTATGTTTTGGGTGCATGTGCAGTGCTCCATTTCACTTTTGTTAAATTTCGTATGGCAAAAAGAGAGTTCATCTTTGTTTGTTGTTGGTGATGTTAACTTCAATTCCTTGACAAAGTATGAATTTTTATATGGCTAACCATTATTAGAAACAACAGCAGTAACAGTCGACTAAAACAGCAGGATTCTCTTATATTTTGGTAATGAAACTTGGAAGTTCAACTGGATTGGTCACAAATGGTAAGGATTTGTTGATGCTAGATATGCATGTTAATTTGTTCTTGAATAGCTATGTCCAATTGGATTGTTTATAGCGTGCTAAATCAGGTAGTTCATTTAAGTGTTACCGGTGTTTTTCCAGATTGGTAAAAATTGTTGCTGTCCTCTTTAGAGATCCTGTATTAATTGGTATTTGCTGTTTTCATACGATGAACACAAGGAGGTATGCAGGGCATAAGAGAACCATCAGACCCAATGCAAAGAGACTCAGTCCATTGTTCATTGCAAGGGAGAAAATGGGGTGGAGTGAATTTTCCAAAAAGGTTAAATCAGTACAGAGGGGATTCATGGGGGAGCCTGATGAAATAAAACCTGGTAGAGGTGAATTTCATGAATATCCAGCATCTTGCATTTGTGAAAAGCCTTTGAGCAATGATGATGCATCCGACAAGGAAAAAAGGCAGCTATTTGGTCAAATTCCTATGCACCTGAGGCAACGGGTTGCTTGAAGTATGCTGTGGAAATTCAGAGCGAGAAAAAGCTGTAAACTGTTGCAGAAAAGGAGCTGGAGTCTTGCAGACTAAAGGATCCAAAGAATTGGACTAAGACATGCAAAAGGCAGACCTTAGTTGTGGTCATTTTGGTTCTCAACACCAACTTTGACATGATGGCACCGATTTTATTTTCAGATGCTTTAGAAATTAAACCTCCTATTATGGTATCTGGATTTGTAATACAAAATGAATCTGTGTACAGAAACTTCGATGAGCTGCAATTGTTCATACATAGCTCTATAGGAAAATGTGTTCTGTAACATGCAAATAAGAGTTTTTAGCTCTTTTGCATGCGCTTACATCGATTCAATTTAATCCCTATCTCGAGCTTCTATCCTTTTTCAGTTTAAAGTCAAGTTGGGCATCATAATGTAGAGACCTAACCAAAAGTTCACCGACAGGCAAGTAGTGGTTTGCTCAATAAGAGTCCGTTAAGCGCGACATTCATCTTAACATGCCTTTGGGTGAATGTCCCCAGATCTTGAGATAAAAGACCGAGGATATATTTATACACTAGCATCCTATTTTTGATATGTAGTAATTTAGAATTGCTTTTTTTTTTCCCACAATAATACCAAAATTAAGCGAAAGAGGACACCACTGCTGGTGGCTGAAGCAATTACTTTACGCTCAGCATGTGCCCTATTCCAATTGTCAGCAACCGCTAAGTTCCAGTAACTGCAAATCACAAAAAATGCGCACTGAAATATCCTACACGAATGCCTAAGATGAAAAGAAAGATCATTAATTGTGAAAATAATAAATAAAAGTGATATTCCCAGAGGCGTAACAATAAAAGAAGATGATCATAGAGCTTCCTGCATTTTCAAGCCTAGCTACAAGGAGAATTTCCATTTACAAACTGTTACAGAAGATGTCTAAAAGATCATATCATAATTTTGTGAAAAGCTACAATAGATATGAACATCTATCTGCTACATCTCATAATTAAACTAAAGGAAGCAAGAATTTCCATTCCTAGCTATCTACCCTACTACAAATATACAGAAAGCTATCCTGATCTTTCTTTCATCCAGTGAGCATCCAGCTTCTTTCAACTACATCTCACATTTTGAAGAACTTTCAATCATGCTTATGCCCTGCAACAATGGAGTTAGTTCCATATATGCTTGATGAAATGGAAACACAGAGAGAAAGAGACTACTATATCAGCATTGTGGCAATTGAGATCATACCTCTAGAAGGAATCCTATTTTTGTGACTTTTATCATGCGAAGTAGACAGATTTTTTGAGGCCATCAATGAGCTTTGTAGGCCTTCCAGCAGCTATAAACAAGAAGAAAAGAAGCCCATCAAGGCACTCAATCAAAAGGCATGATAACTTATCAAACTTTTCAACAGTATTACGAACAACTTAAGAATAAAAGTAAGCTACATTTTCCACATTCCAATATCAATTATCAAATATTAATCATAATAGGATCCAAGTTCAATTGAGAGTCAATGTTATTTAAGTTGAGAAGAAAGTGAAGTCCCATTCATAAGCACTAAATGGATGACTTGTAATCAAGGACAAATCAAGTGGGCATGATTTATAATGATAAAGATGAACAAATTACCAAATATGTAATTATTTAAAGCAACAAAATGGGTTATTTTGAAGGGCTTTAAATTCTAATCGTAACACTTACTCTAGATGTTGGTTGAATTCTGCGGTTGGATCTCCGAGGTTCACTAGCATCAAGTGCTGATTTTGAAGCATTACTACTGAAAACTTTGTCCTCGATTTTACCCAACTTTCCACCAATAGGAGCAAGTTTTCTTTTACTTATTCTTTCAGGTTTCACGTTTGATGACGGCACTTTTTTGGAGGAAAGAGTATCTGATGGGAGGGCTACTGAAGAAAACAAGACTGGACCCTCCGCTCCCTCTGAACCAGAAAGGGATTGCATGTTCACTAGGTTATGTTTCTCTGCAGCATTTTCAACATGACTCACAAAATCCTTGGTCTTTGCAATGTGATCTGCACTAGCACCTTCAGCAATAACAGAAACCTGAGAACCTAATAGATTGTTCTTCTGAGAAGAAATTGTTCGCGTGGAAGCATACTGAAGTTTTCCAGACTTGAGAACTTTGGGCTTAGGAATGACAGCTTGCTTCTCATTTGATTCAGCTTCAGAATTTTTTTTCCATCCTTGTAATCCTGATGCCTGAGATCTCGTGCGTTTAGTGAACTTAGTTGAATCATTTGGTTCATTAACTTTACCACTTCTATCTGAAACATAATGCTTACTGACTTCCATGAATTTTCTTTTCTTTCCAGGCTTAGGTATTCCAAAAACAACTCGTGATCCTTCTTTCTGCAACCCAGTCCGAGTCATTCTCAATGTATCCAGTTTACTATCATTTTTACTTCCCTTTCCAATGTTGAATATTCTATCATCATCAGATATATCCAGTAGTGTTGGTTTACTGGGCTTATCTAATTCCTGAGCATCGAGTATTTTTGACATCTTATCCTTTCCCTTGGCCTCCACAGCAGGCGCCTGAACCCTTTGTCGCTTCTCTTGTGGTGTATCACCCTGAAATTTAAAGGCAGTACAACAGTAAGTTAAAAGTCTAAAGCAATATCAGGGAAAAATAATCCGGGGGTGTGGCAGGGGGGAAAAGAGGCAAAATTGACAACCACCAGGTAAGCAGCATGATCACTCTCTCTCGAACTGGACCATTCAATCCATTCTCCATCTTTCCACATAAGAGACGACCTGAGATGCCATGCTCTAACTAATGATGTTTCACTTTGTGCTGCAAGCAAAACAGCAAAAAACACATTTCAGGCAAAGAAATTCTATAATTCAGCAAAAGAACATCACTAACCTACAGATTATTGAATAGCATTATAGCAGCCTTGATTACACACCTGGAAAATGGACAGTCAACATAGTACCATCTGTCTTGTTCTTTTCAGTGACAATCCCTTCCCACCAGCTGACAGTTTTAAGAAAAAACTGGATCAGATGGGTAAGAAAATTCTTGAACAGAATACAGAACTCAAAAATAGAGAGTTCATGATCCTTGTGAGGACAAGCCATACACCATTTAAACCGAATCTTTAGAATGACAATAGAAATAGTAACTTCCTGGTCAACCCATCTAGAAAAATACTTTGATTGCACTTCTTAGAAGACAATCAGGAAAAATAAACCATAGATGTAATCCACTTCTGTTGTAGCACTGTATATGCTAAAGCTGATCATCTTTTCTAGATTTGCCTATCTGGCAGATGACATGTTTCTATTGATTCCTTTCACCAACAATTAATATACGAATCTGGATCATGAAATTATGGTTCATAACTTTTGCAGTGATGCAGAAACAGAAAGTAAAAGGCTTGGACTAGCCTTTTTATTGCTAATTATCAATCTAATATGCATAAGTGATGCACACTCAAACTTCACTGTCTCATCAGACTATGTTGCTAAAAGACCATGCAATAATAAATTTAGCATATTCTTAAGAGAATATTGTTTGTGCAGAAAGAACAGCTTCTGTATCCTTTAGGAGAAATCACAACAACAAAAAAAACATTAATAAATAAATGATTTTGAAAATTATTACATTAGATAGTTTTGAAAATTAATACAATAGGTGATCCTGAGTAGCATTAATTTATTTCTATGCACAACCAAAATGCCACATAATTACAGGAACCCTACAATACCTAACACTCTCCAAAACTTTTATAGGAACTTAACTAATGGCTTTTGAGTGATTTAGCTATATCAGTCATGTGAACCGTAAATATAAATATTCAAACATATACCTATCTTGCATCCATGCGTCAACTCTATCACCAACAGACCATGTATAATCTCCAATGGCAACCCTCCGTCTCTTTCTTGTTCCTTCAGATAGTATTGCTGCAATAGGACGAGTTATGCGTATCTTGGGCGCCGCATCTCCTTCACTGAAAAGTGACACCCATTCCTTCAGCTTCTCCGATCCTGCCCCAAATCAAATAGTTGATAAAAATGAACAACTGCCTAGAAACCTAAGCACTGAAGCATTATCCATCTTCTCTGTTCCCAAGAAGTATTTACCATTGATGGGGAACAAAGGTATTAGCAACATCTTCAGTATTAATGGCTGATGACATTCAACCAATCCGAAAATATGCACAGTTAAAAGTAGCTTACCTTCAGCAGTTCTCAGTTCATCATACTCAACATGAGCCATCCCATCCTTTAGACTCAACACATTGGCTGAGAACCAGGCTGATTTAAATCCATTCCCATCTTTGAAAACCTAGAGAAGTTATCATATTAATGAAAGCACAGGAAGGAAATAATTTATAAAAGATATTTTTGTTACGAACATTAAACAAGGGGACCCCCTAAACAGTCTCCAAAACCTAGATGGTAAGTAAGTAAAGCAAGTAACATCAGAAGTGCATGTGCCTTCAACATGATGAAACTATTGTTGGAAATTGTCAAACCTCAACATGGGAACCCTCCTTGATGCTATTTCCATTTAACAAATCTGCTTTCACAATTTCATTCTGAAGAGTGGAGGAAGATGTTAATCCATTCTCCATTTCAGGAATCACTCCAATAGTCTTAGAAAAACCCAAATCTTTCCTGCCCTTTTGTGACCTAGTATCCTTTGCAGTGGCTGCACCACCACCACACATGACATCTACCAGTCTCACATCATCTTCACAGGTCTCTCTTGAAGCAGGAAATTTCAAATAATTCATACTCTCTGATTTTTTCTTATTTGATGGACCCTCTCCTAAGTGTCTGGAAGAAGTATCGGGACCCCCAGATCTATCTGTTTTCAGATTTTCTCTACTGATATCAACAAACTTAGAACCTGTTGTAGAAATTACTTGAGCTACTTTATGGTAACACTCTGAACCAGATGCTACGGCTTCATCCAAAGACAAATTATCACCCATGGAAACTATTTTCCCAGCTTGAGATACAGCCTCTGCAGCCAATTCTGCAGCTTTAACGATAGCATCCATGTTCTCAGCTTGTTTTGATGCCGCAGAAGCAGCTTCAACCCTCATTCTGGCAGCCTTTCTTGCAGCAACAAGGATGGAGCTAGAGTTATTTTCTGCATCATCTTCCTCCAAGTTGGAGGGAGTTGCTTTTCCCATGTTATTAACACAATCAGAAATTGGAATTGCACTGTGCTGATCATGGTTGCCATAACTACTAGACACTACGGCTTCATCAGCCATCAATTTTGCTTGCAATGCAGCATTAGAAGCGACATTGGCAACTGCAGCTGCTGCCTTTGCCACAGCAGCAGCAGCAGATACTGCAACAGCTGAAGATGCCAATTTGCTTTCGATGTCTGGTAACAATCCAATTTTTCTTTGCTTCTCCAGCTTATTCCATATTTCCTGACTGTGACCAACAGCAGCAGCAGCAAAAGCAGCAGCATCCTCTGCCTTCAATCTTGCTTCGTTTACTTTAGATAGAGTCTCATCAGACAAAACAGTCCTCCTGTCTGTCCTTTCGTCCACTTTACTCAGGTCTGCAGTAGTAGAAGGCGCAGATGTAACAGCTTTCTCAGGAGGCGCTTTAGAAACAAAGCTAAGAGGGGTTATGGTGGTAACAGAAGTAGATACATGACTTGCAACAGCAGAAACTGAAACTGCTTCTGCTTGAGGCAGAGGATTCAGAATATTCTGGCCAGGAGTCCCACAAACTGAGGCCTTTTTTCTTTTCCTGGTCTTGGAATCAGCAGACGGTTGATCAGATGATGCGGTCATTTTTTGTAAATCAGGTAGAGACACACCAGAAAACATACCAGAAGCCCCAGTCTGCACCACAGGACCAGAGAAAATGTGTTTTACGCCAGAGGAATGCGGAAAGGATGATTCCTTTATAGGTGTCAATTGAACAGTTTCAGTTATGGGCAACTGCACAGGGAAACGACCACTTGCATCAAGTGCAGCAGTCTGTGGGGAAGCAACCCAAGGAGCACAAAAAAGTGTCTGAGACAAACAGGAGGGGTTATGTCCAGTAAAACTCCTTATAGGCGGACTTTGAAGGGGATGTAAAGGGGAAAGTGCTCGTTGATAATCCATAACTGGAGTCCTAGGTATGCCACTTGATTGCAAGGTTTCACTAGATGGGGTAGGTAAGCTCCAAAGTGGTGAAGAAAAGGGTACAAGAGGGTTTACAATTGCTTGATTCCCCTTGCTGCTAGCTCGTCCAACAGGAGTTGATAACACTTTGTTTTTGGGTGCACTTTGTTTAACTGCTTGATCAGGAACTCTAGCACCTATTAATCTCAACCCTTGCATCGTTAGTAAGTCAACCAATCAATTCAATAGTAACCAAAAATAATAAATTAGTAAGATACCTGAGCGTGACTGTAAAGGTGTCTCAGGAGCAGTAAAATGAGACTTCTGACCATGAAGCCTTTCTATAAATGAATGCCATGCGTTCTCCCAAATGCTCCTACCACCATCTACAGCATGTCATAATAAAGTGATTCATTATAAGATGAAAAACGGATAGAAAATAACCAGGGGCAACATCAGAAAAAAGCACTGACCAGGTCCTCCAAAAGCCGATATCATATATGCTTCATCAGGTACTGTCCCTTGACTGCAGGATAATTGCAACAATCATTAAAAGTTGGGAAATTGCAACAATCATTAAAAGTTGCACAAGAAAGGCAATCAACCAATGATAAATTCTTTTACAAAATACATCCAAAATAAAATGCTATATTTATGGGGGTGGAAGTTCAAAACATGACATACATCAAAGATCCATAAACAAAGATCTGAGCCCGCAACTGCACTTGTTGTAGGTCTGTGAAAGGTTGTTGAAATATTGCTGATGTTGGAGTAGAACTCAAATCTGGCAGGTTAGTAGTTGATGCTGCAAGAACAAAGGGTTTTAAGCTGGAGGAGTCCACATGTCCATAACGCTGCATCTCATTTGGTTGCACAAGTTGAGAAAGCACAGATGGATTGAGTGTTACACTGGCTAGTTTATCTCCCCTTTCTATTCTCACAGGTGCTGGTTCTTTGGTAGTGCCTTTTTTAGAAGTTTCTTTTACTGTGGCCTTACCAGATGATCGCCTTGGTTTACGTTCCGTGTTACGTTTAGATCCACTAAGTGCTATCACTCCTTCAGGTGCCTTTTGACTTCCATGCCAAAGTTCTTGACCAGCCTTGCTATTTGATTGGTCCAAGCCAGAAGTTGGAGGAGTTCCATCCACAATCTATGAGAGGTGCCAAATGAAAAATGAAGAATAAACAGATGCGAACCATGTGAAATGTAATTGTAAAAATTATACAAATAAACGAGTTGATATCTATTCGGTTAACTCATTCAAGAGAAGAATTTTTGCCACTTGACGTTTCCAATTTGTCGTTTTTCGCCCTGCCTTTCTGGGTGGTTGAAAGAATAACCTAATCCCTGGAGACTTTGTATGGCTTAAAATCCAACAAAATGTCTTTACTGAAGACGCAATCTGTAAAAGTCTTGAGCCAAGAAGACTAAATTTCCTACTTTCCTATCTCAAAATACCAAGCTGGAACGGGACAAAAAGCTTATTTTCAAAATTGTCATAACTAGGACAATGTTGTAAAGCAAGTTCCAAAAAGAAAAAGACTTCCATGCACTTTTTTGGCAGTTTCAGAGTCCACAAAAGAATTGCAATAAGGAAAAGGTGCAAAATTAGCCTACTAAGCACACCATTGACAGCAATATAATAGTTTGTGAAATAGTCGAACTTTCAGATTAAAAGAAGCACGTACTGTTTTGCTAGTTTGTTTAAGGGAAATTGGGCGCCATTTTGCTGAATCTTCCTTCTTAGGTGTATCTGCAGGTGGATTAACCTCAAACGTGAAGCTCTTCTCATCTACAACGGTATCATTTTTCTTAGGATCACCAGAAGCAGATGAAACATTGCTTATATGAACATCTGTGAACCCTTTCTCTCCATCCTTGATATTTTCATTCTGAGAAATTTCAGCAGGTCTACCAACAGCAGAAGAAACACTAACTCGCTGACTGGGATTTCCTCCACATTCTAATGCAAAAAGTATATCTTGAGATATAGAAATTGCAAGAGTAAAGAAGTTTGAAAGTTCCCCATTTAAGATGTAAATTAACAAGCCATGCAACATAACAAACAAACATTAGCAAATAGGGAAATTTAAGTAACTTACTACTTGTAATTGGAACAGCAGCCTGCCCATAATCTGTAACCTCAGTATCTGTTACAGCTTCATTCTCTTGCAGATCTTTTAGACCAGCAACATGGGCAGACTCTCTGAGGGCAGAAGCCCCAGCTCCAGTGTCTATAACATAAAAAATTATTAGAGAACAGAAATTATGATATGAATTTTTGAGAAAGAATATGTAAACACTTGTCCAGTAGTTGTAGTTTACTGGAAATTCAATCTTTAATCACTTCATTAGCAAGTTATCCATATTTGCATGTAGTCATGCCCGTTCATATGTAGATCCCAAGTACAACATAAACATAGGAGCAGATTAGATGGATAAGTCAAACAGCATACAGAAGCAACAAATGCCATCTAGAAAATAGGTCTATCAAAGAGTAATAAGTTCAGAGGGAAAGAGAACGACCATTAATCCTTTACTTAAGCATATGGAGCTAGAGATGAGATAACACAGTTTACAATATGCATATACTGAGCACAATACTTAGTCGAACTTGACAGTGGGAGAAGACAATCTTCATACACTTACTGTATGACTGACAAATGCTCACCAGAAATATTTTGGGATTTCTTTTCATCAATTACTTCTACAACTGACTCAGCACCTTCTCCATTTCTTTCACTTGAATCACAAAGAACTGGGCACACATCCATGACCTCCATGTTCTTTTCACTGCCTTTTTTACTTACTACCGCTTGAGCTTCACCATGGTTTTCTGCTTTACAAGCATCAAATGTTAACAGAGACTGATCACCTTCTAGCATCTGACCAGAAGCACCAGAATCACTAATCCTATTAGATTCCAAGGCAGGTTGTGGACCTGCTCGTAGTTGATTTGATGTCTTGGAATCTGATGTGTGTTCTTTGGTTGAAACCCCACCCAACGTATCTTTGTCCTTACCAGAATAGGCATACTCCACCAAGGGTACAGGTGATTTTTCAATTCCAACATGATCAATAAGTACATCACCAGTGATGGCGTGCCCAGCACACCCAGTGATACCACCTATATTATCTAAATAAACAAGTTAGCACTTTAAACAACTGGGGCAAAAACTAAATAATTCTTGAAACTTAATGGTCAGTACAACTACTCACCTGTTTTTTTTTCAGCGGGAGAATCAGACACTGATTTTGTGCCTAACGACTTGTTTTTGCCACCATCATCAAAGCACATGGTCTCAACCCCTCTCTCTACGATGAGAGACTGATCAACAACAGAATCCATATTACAGCTGTCTGAAGGCAACTCTGTGCTTCTGTTTCCTGCATCCGGAATATCTTGGTCACACACAGGAGTATCAACCTGCTCAACAAGACTACCTGTTCTGCAAATTAGCGTGGACTCAGCCATTACTGTAGATGAAGCATGACTCTTTCCATGCTTTCCTCCAAGAAGTTCAGATGAAGAACTAATCACAGCCAAGCTGGAACAACCACCCCCATAGCTAGTGCTACTATCCACTTTGCCTTTTGAAGTTTCACTTTCTTCCTTAGACAAAAGTGTTGCAGTAGTATTACTTACCACCTTTGTGCTAGGTGATGGAGAACCATCAGAGTCATCCACTTCAAGTCTCTGCATAGTAACACAGTCCTTTGGTTCTACCTCATGCATAGATACTCCAGACTGATCAGCATTCTCTAAATTTTCAAGAGAACCAGAGTCATGTTTCGACATAATGCTTACTGGTTCCTCTGAATTACTCAAGTTAGTTCTATCAAAATAAGAAGAACCACTCCCAGACAAATCTGTCTCCACGATTCGATCGTCCCTCTGAAGCCGTTGGATAATCTCATGCTGCTCCTCCTGGAGCTCACTGTTGGTATCTGGAACATTCATGCTGTCACCAGCTGTCTTGTTCCTAAACTTCAGACCCTCACTTAGCTCATCACCAACCCGAATAGTGTTTCCTGAAGATGACAATGTGCAATCAGCCTGCATCTCTGAATTAGAAGCCATTTCTTTCCTGTCATCCAAAGACATAGTAACTACATCGTCAACTTCACTTCCACTAACATCATTACCTGCATCTTCAGTCCCCAACCTCCTCTCAGTGACAGGTACGTAGCCATCAGCAGTAAGAGAAGTTAGGTCATTTGAAACCCTAGTGCCAGAAAGGCTATTCTCATGAGTTTGTGAAATATCATCAACCTGAGACTGAAGCCCTCCACTATCATTCAATGCACGAGTATTATCCAGAGCCTCGTGTGGTGGTCGTGAATGCTGTAAATCTGAAATAACACCAACATCAGACTGTGTGCTACTATCCTGCTTCACGCTGAGCTCCATTGGCTTTACTATACAACCTAGTTCATCACAGTAATTCAATTCTTTATTGCCTGTTTGCACTGGGACAATTTCTTCCTGCCCAACAGATTTTAATAACATCTCAACAGATTCTGAGGAAGCAGCCTCTGACCAAACATTGTTGTGCCTTGAAATTGGGCAAGACTCAGTTGCACTTGAGTTGAACTGTATCCTGCTATTACTGTGGGAGAAATCTTCAATCCACTGATTATCTCCGTTGCTTTCAATACCAAGAAAGATCTCGGTTTCAACCAAACCATCAAATCTCAAAGATCCATGAACAGGTTCATCAAAATCAAACTTGGGAAGAGCATATGGCCGTAAAACAGGTGGAAAATTGTTGCTCCCTTCACTAGCTAAATGAAGATTCTGGCTCTGAAAATCATTGTCATCATAATCCATGGGTGTATGCCTGCAACAGTAAGAGATTAAAGAGAGAGAGGAGGTGAGAAAGAAGGAGAGAGACTGAGAGGGTATGCCCACAAAGTGCACTAGATGTATAGATCACATGTTGAGGCTAGAAGGATACCCTGCGACAGAAAAAGCTGAAAAAAGAATGATCCCGCATAATGAACCAGCTACAAATACTTCAGTAATTACAATGACAATATACACAGACTATAACCATGTCAAGATTAACATAGACATACACAGGAAAAATATAAAAACTACTTTTTCTCCCAAGTCCTTTTCATGAATCAAATGAAAGTAAATCAAATCACACCAAATGTTTTTTTTTTGGGTGTACGTTTTACAAATAATTGCAAGAGAACTTAACCACTTGACCCAATTTGACATCATATATGATTTTTAGTGGAAAAAACAGGACATAAGAACCTTCTAATTATACAACTAATTGAGCTCCTATTTCTATTTTGAAGCAATTTGCTTAGTAAACACAATTAACTTGATATCACAAATGGAACAAAAGAAAAGGCAAAATTTTGCACTATAAGTAGAAAAGGTAGAAAAGTAAAGTTTGCTAACTACACTTCATTAATATCAAAACCACCAAAGTTTGGAGCATATCAAATAAAGGTAAAAGACTATGAAACAAATGATAAAACATTCCTTTTTTTTTCCTCTTTAAAATTCTCGAAACAAACTGTATCTTCACATTAATAACTAATGCCACTTACATCCTTAATCGCAGTTCAAACAACTATTCAACTGAAGAACATATCCAACATGTTCCATAATACAACACTAGGAAAGGGGAAGAGAAATGAAAAAGAACACTATTAATTCAGGTCAAATTGCAGTAATGCAATACTGAGTCTAGCAACTCCCACATCTTGCTGTATTTAAAGCAACCCAACTTGGCCAGTAGATCGCCAAACATTTAAACAGAAACCAAACATAAGGAACTATGTTTCTTTATTCTATAGAATAAATAGAGCAGTTTTATTTAATGAAAGAGTGTAATAATAATAGAGAACAATGGACACCTTAGAGAAATTCAGTAGGATTAGAATTTCCACAATACTAGATTTCTTTTCTTTTGAATAGGAAAATTGACTAGTAGGAGGAAAAGCTTCAGGTAATGATTGAGTTTGTTATAGTTCTTGAATAAGTTATTATTTAAACTAGCAGAAGTCGTTGCATTTCAAAAAGAATGATGTAGCAGTACAATAATCTAAATAAAAGGGTCTGTACTTATTAGGAAAGAAAGTGAAGAGGAATTGTAAACTTCATACAAATTATTGGATACTACGTGGGACTGAACATGAAAATAATGAAAAGAACCTTACATTAGTATAGGTACCAAGGAGCATAGTTCAAACAATCTTAAGGAAAGAAGCAAATATCAACTATTTTATCAAAGGAGACTACTGCTATTATTCAATACCGTTGCTTGTTAAAGAATAAAAGCTGAACTTGAAATGCTAATTTCATCACTAGATTCTATAAGTTCAACTAATGTGCATAATTCAATCTTAAGCAACGAAGAAAAAATAATTATTCCAACAAAGCAGCTTATACTTGCCAGTTAGTCAACACTGTTGCTTGTTGAAGAACAAAAGCTAAACTGGAAACGCACATTTGATCACTAGAATCTACAATAAGTTCAACAAAAGATCCAAAAAGACAAAGATAAAAGCCACTTGCTCCTAATATGCTAAGAAACAGAAAAATGTTCAGTTGAATCAAAGAGACCACTGCACATCATGCCCACCATGACACGTCTCTCTAATTTCAAATATACCTAATGCTTTGATAAAGAATACTGTGTAACCAGACTAAACAGAATAAGTAAGCTACTAGTTTGACACAATTCAAAGAAAGAATCAACTTTGACGTGGCATATGTAAATACTGAAAAACAGCACTTGCACTAAATATGCACAATTACAGATACGCATTTATAAAAAAAAAAGGAAAACTTGGTCTTGACCTTATATAAAACTGTCCAATCATGAACACGAGTGCATGGAATACTAATTTCCAGCTCGTTCAGCATTTAAAAGATTGATTCTCACTAAAGCCAGAGACCTCAATTCGTCTATAGCGGCCAACCATCCCCTAAGGGGAGCAAATACGTTAACGTGTCTATAACTTCAACTAAGTCATTAAGAACCACAGCAACACGGCATCATACAAGTCACAAAAAGCTAAAAACAATCCAAACCTTAGCTGCTTTATACTACGGAGGATTTTTAAAAAAAAAAGATGTAGGAAATGAACAGTACCAGAACAATTAAGTCTAGAGACGCTACCTCCCTCCATCCGGTGACGAAATACAGGCCGTTAGATCCTCAGCTCTTCCCAGACCAGTACGATGTTCATCTACTGCTCCACAACCACAAACTAAAAGTCTAAAAGTAAGCAACCTCCCTCAAATTCGAAGACTTGAACTAACAAAACCTAACAAAGTGAACTGAAACAGAAAGAGACAAAGGAGAGTCTCCTGCAATCACCGGCGGATAGAGTTAGGGCTGCGGTCAATCGAAACTCAGGAAGGTGAAGTTTGGTGTGCGTTGTGTGTAAGAGAGAACAAGAAAGCAAAAGCTTTATCACTTGCAAAGTGATCTTTATTCCGTTTTCGCAAATATAAAATGCGAAACGTTTTTCTTGAAGGGACGAGTGACAGTGGTCGAATTCTGAAAAAGTGGGTCACTGGTAAATGGACCTGATCCAACGGCTGTAAGGGGCCTGGAGAACGACTCGTGCCGTTCGTAGTTAAAAAATATAACAGTGAGTTGTATTGTGT
The DNA here is from genome assembly GCA_025629825.1 of Erythroxylum guanchezii. Classification (NCBI taxonomy): domain Eukaryota; kingdom Viridiplantae; phylum Streptophyta; class Magnoliopsida; order Malpighiales; family Erythroxylaceae; genus Erythroxylum; species Erythroxylum guanchezii. Next base: position 15,615,864 of record JAOTAX010000005.1, on the reverse strand, counting down.
TTTTTAGATTGTTATAGTTGATTTGGCCGCCGTTGGATTAAGAGGTTGGGTTTACATCCAACGATCGACATGGTGGATTTGAGCGTAAGGAAAATCCAAAAACACGTCGACGAAAGCAATAAGGTCTTAAATTAGGATAAAGACAAGAGCCTTGGACTCGTCATCTTCACCGTCGGATCTTAATACTTTTGACCTCCTTTCTTTCTGATATCTTCCCGACCCAGGGGCTTTACTTTGGGAGTTTAGTGGGGTTGAACTAAATTGTTGGAGGGTTAAGTCAAATTAAATTCGGACGAGGCAGTTACACAAGGGTCTATTAAGGTCTCAGCCGAAAGATTAATTAGAGATAGTAATGAGAGGGATTTGTCCTTATCTGCAGAATTTTGGGAAGTTTTTTCAGATCTTACATTGGCTTAAGACCTAAGTTATCGACGTGTTCTTGTCGAAGTGAATTCATTAGAAATCATTAACATTCTCTCTTTCTTTTAAGAAGAACTAACTGAAAATACTTCTTTAGTTGCAAGTATTCGAGATCTTTTATGTTATAATTGGGAGGTCCATATTCAGCGTACTTTTCGCAAAGAAAACCAGCATACTTACAGATTGACGACTTTTGCAATTTTATTAAATTCAAGCCTGCACCTTTTACAGGAGCCTTTGAAAGTCGTCTTGGAGCTTTTTCACCGATATGCATAAGGAGTGTTGTATTTTCTAACATAAGCGCTAGTTTTGATTGCTTTCTTTTCCTTGTAATTAAAAAAAAAGAACCAAAGGTTAGGGGTTCGATCTTTGGCTTTGGGTATGGAGCAGTTTTAAATCTTTGGGTCAGCTGTCCTATCCTGTGAGGTGCCTTCCCATCAACGAGAAGATTAGTCACTGAATCTGCCGGTAAATACTCTGGTCAAAAACTAAAAAAAAAAAAAGTTTTGATCAACTTTGCCTTGACAAGTCGCATCCTCAACTGACATTCTAAGGTCCAAAAAGCTAAAAAGAACAAATAAAATAATTCTCACAACAATTAAAATATTGGCTTAATTATGGTTTGGTTTCGCAAATGGCAAATCCATCCTGACATGATCGTTCTTTTTATTGATACGTTCATGCTTGTTGATTCTCGGGAAAAATTGAACATTTGCTTGTTATTGGATGTACGGCCACATGATTAAGGTGTTGTGGATTTTTAACATGTTAATAACAATTATCATGTTATTTTGTTTATGTGATTCGTTAAATATTTGTTTGTGATTACAATTTTTTCTAGTTAAATACTTTATAATATTTAGTTAAATGTTATCTTCAAATATATTTAGTTGTTTCTTTATGATATTTTTCATTTGGTCATAGTTTTCTTGTTTATGAAATAACTTTTTGATTATTACTACTTAAATGATCAACTGATGTTAATTCGAAATATGGATAATATTTTATATTCCTCCATTAGGTGTTTTATATGCCATTATGTTATCATTGTTACAAAGTTTTAATATATGTGCGTGTGAATTGGGTTTATGTTGACAAATTAATCTTTTTAAGTTTATAAGCTTCAATGCCTTGTAAGAGGCTAAAATTATTAAGGCCTACCACGATTTTAGTTTACATTATTTGGCACCATGAAATTTGAGAGAAATTTTCTAATCCTCCTATTCAAGAAAATCTTTTTTATATATATAAAAAGAGTTACCATCACCATTAAAAAGGAAAATGACGATCTAAGGAAGCAATTTATCAACCACTGTCATTAAAATAACCAACAACCTTGAAGCCCCTTATATCTTTGGACAACATAAGGACCAAATTGTTGAAGTTCTAATGTTGAGGGAATAAGTCAGGCAATTGTTACAAGTGAGGCAACAGACTCATTAAGTATATTATACTAAAGGAGAACGGGATGGACGATCACGCAATTCATTCTGTTCGTTCATTTCATCTGATGGTCATACAACTTTTGCTATTTTGAACCGACACTCTCGAACGTTTTATTTTTATTATTATTCTCCCTCTCTCACTCAAATTTGTAGAAAGTATTCTCTCTCATTGTTTTGCTCTCCGCCGTTGACTTCCTCTCTTTCTTCACTGTCGAGTTCTTCGACCCCTCACCTTTCCCACCATCTGCCTTAACATGTATTTCACCATCATCATCACCTCTACTGTCACCTGCCTCATCTACCACAGCACTAGCCTCTTCCTTTGCTCCTTCACCATCCACTACACACTCATTCACCATCCACCGCACCACTTTCCACCCTCAAGTGGAAACCATAAAGCTCTCCCTCAGACATTCATCACTATCTAAGGTTTCATAAAATTGGGGACAGAGAAATTGGGGACCTTCTCTCTTCGATCTCTCTCCCTCGCATCTTGCTCAACACATCGTCTCCCATTGGCTCTACTACCACCACACCTCCTCCTCGGCAACACAGGGTTGTTTGCCATAATCTTTATACGTTTTGTCGTAGCATTGTTGTGCTTGAATTTGATGAGAGTTCTTAGTATGATTCATTCTTGTTTTTGATTTTGTATTACTACAAACATAAATAAAAAGTTTTTTCGAACCTTTCCGCTTCATGAATACCGATTTAATTAAGTATATTAACTATATGTATAATTGTTGGGTATGTTTCCTACTATTTTAAGATGAAAATTTCATCTGTTTGCCATTGATGGGTATACTTATTTTCTGTTTTTTGAGATAAGTCAGGAGTAGAATTCAGGTCTTAGAAATTGGCAAAACTTGACATCAAATGGCGCAAATGGTAAGAGTAATCGTCGACTAAATCTAAAGGCAATAAATTCGCGAAGTAAGTCGCAACTTTTACCATGTTCTTCTTTCTCCTTCTTCTTTGATCACATCCCTTCTTATGGTATGTTTTGTTTCTGTTTTCCTTCCCGTTTATATATTAATAGTTCATCTTGCTTACCTGTTTCTTATTCTTTGGCCAGAATCTTATTAGACACTGGAGATCAAAACAGAGACATTCATCATTATCTAGGGTTTCATAACATTGGGTATAGAGAAATTAGGGACCTTCTCGTCTTGATGGAGGGCTTGAACATGAATGCTCCCAACTTCATCTCAAAGTAAGTCGCTACCTTAACCATTTTCTTCTTTCTCCTTCTTTAGCCCCATCCCTTCTCATGATATGTTCTGTTTCTGCTCTCCTTCTCGTTTATATATTAACAGTTCATCTTACTTGTTATTATTATTTGGCCAGAATCTTATCAGACATTGGTGCTTAAGGTTTAAGTCCAGATGTGGAATTCCTACTCCTAACTGGGATGCCCTGGCTGACATTAATGTTGTTGGAGGGTGATAAGACTTGATGTTGTACCACGTATAATAGATCAACTATTTCATGAGGCTTCAAATGATGATGTTGAATGTAAAGTGTTATGTTTCATTCTTGTATCCATTTGTTTGAATATTTACCAGCTGCCTATTATCTTGGACGTCCCTCGTAGGTGCTGTTATTCGATATCCATATGAAGAAATCGTTTGATTGATTTATGATTTTTCCCTTTTTTGATGAGGTTGTAAATATAGCTATTTATGTTTTAACTAGTACGATATATTTTTTTAGTAAGCTTGCTGCCTCAGATTAGACCCTTTCTAGTTCCCGAATTAGTTCCTTTCATCTTGCAACTTTTTGCAGCACCTTACATTGTTGTATATTGGCACTGCATGTAGTTTGTTTCTCTTATAAATGTTCATATAACTTGTAAGGCTCTTATGGTGGTTTGTGACTGTGTTATCTTTTACCTTAAAGTCTATGCATGAAGATCGCAAGCTTTGAAAGCTCTTACTTATGCTCCTTCAAATAGCACCGATATTACATCCAAATTGTATGAGAACATATTTGGCATTTTGCGTAAGGTATTGGTATGAACATTGCAGAATAATTGAGTGAGAAGATGAAGTGAGAAAATGCAGTACTATAAATGACAATTACAAATGTTAAGAGTAATTGAATGGGAAGATGCAATACTATAAATGACAATTTAAAGATGTAGTACTATAAATGACTTAATAGGTGATAAAGTAGCTAATAAAGATTACTTGACATAAATGTTAAGACTACAATGTTGAGACTAATCAAGTGAGAAATGACTAAATATAAATTATGGTTGTCTACATATTGATTGAAAAGCAATATTTTAAGTATACAAAATCCATGATATGATTATTCTCTACATTCAAAAAACACGTGCCTGCACATCATATCAAGTCCCCTTCCCTCGCTCAATTCAATCATATTCTGGAAGAAAAAATCACAAAAATTAAACCATACTGAAAAGTTAATCAAACGGTCTCATCGATGCAGTGTAGTCTACTGTTAAAGTATGTCCTCCGTTTATCATATTTATGTCCTCCATTTATCACATTTTCAATGGTTTCTTGGGGAGAACAAATGCAAGTGAAACGCTTAAGAAAATGAAAACTATGTTTGCTTAACAGAAAACCACTTAACCAAGACTCTTGATTAATATGTGACTCTCGTCATTTTCAAGTTGAGTACAAATGCACTCTTTCTTTATCTAGACGGCTACACCAAACACTTCGCAATTGATGCCTCCATTGTTTTTTATTTAAGGGACTTAACGTTAATTTGAAATGAAATGAGTAATACCTTCTTGGATGAAATGAGAAGCCATCCCTTCGGTCAAATTTTAACAGGTCTCAATCACGTCACTTTAAAATTCATTTAATTGAGCTGCTTTTTCTCTGCGGCTCTAATGATGCACACTTTTCCTTGTATTATTAATTATAAACTATTCACGGCTATTGTTATTAAGTATATATACTAAGGACAAATGGGATGGATGACCACGAAATCCATCCCGTCCGTCCATCTCATCAACGGCCTCTATTCTTTCCCATGCCTGTCACGTCTGTGCCCATTTTACGCCTTACTTTTTACTGTCAATGAGCTTGAATTTTGTTATATAGTTATATATTTATGTAACTATTATTTTTATTTTTATAACACCTGTGATTTTAAATTTTATTATATATACTTATATATTTATGTAAATATTATTTTTGTTAATATATATAAGTCACAGTAGTCATTATATATATGTATAATATATTTATTTATGTAACTATTATTTTTATTTTTATTTTTTTGACACATTCGTGATTTTGAATTTCATTATATATATTATATATTTATGGAAATATTAT
>JAOTAX010000005.1:15584033-15596046 GCA_025629825.1 Erythroxylum guanchezii | reverse complement strand
TAAAATATAATATAAAATCATTTGTAGCTATTAATAAATGTCATATTAAACTCGACAATAACATGTCAAAACTGTTATCAAAGCATCATATCTTTAGTAACATGGGCTGTCATAGCATAGTCATTAATGTTACCATTCATATTTAATAACACTTATCACCTGTTACCGTATGTCATTTTTGTTGTAGTGTCTTCAACGTCAATTGAGGGTGGTTCTTGGGGACTTGGCAACCGATCTATTTTTTGATGTCTATGTTATCTTTGTGCTACAGTTTTGTGTTGATGAAGTGTGGATTAAGTGGCTGCCCTTGATGACTTACGGTTGGAAGTAATGGGAGAAGATTCCAGCAGTTGACTACAACAATATACTTAGTGAACAACTTTCATATTTGTCTTTGAAGGAGCTGAATTTATCGGGAAGTTGTTCTTTTTTTATCTCAAGTGTATTCGTTTTTATTTCTTGTTATTTTAATCACTTGAGTTATTCGTTTATTGTCTTTATTGTTAAAAAGTTGTTGAAAAAAATCTTCTATTGAGGTTAACGCGAGTCGATTGTCTTATTGGGTGTGATTTACTTTCATGGATAATGAGGACAAAGGATGCTGTCAAGGATTAAGTGAGTCAGCTCTATAATGCCTTGAGTAAAACTATTGTTGTATCACAGGTGAAAGTTGATTAAGTTGGGTGAGGACCCCACAAACGTAAGCAAGGTGTATTCAACTGTGTTAACAAATTTCAATGTTGATTTACATTTGTGCATTTAATCTTTTTAGTTTTTGATTGTGCTGCGATCAAATCGTAGAGTTTGCGAAACTACAACACTCTTTCGAAAATTTCAAAATTATAGAAAAAGAAATAAAAAACAAAATCTACTTTTTATAGTTTTCGTAATTTTTGAAAACTAGAAGAAACTAAAACAAAACCAAAAACTCAAATAAGCAAGTTTTTTTTTAAATTTAAAAATAAAAAATTAAAGATAAAAATGGAAACAACAGCCACTTATTCATTACAATTTCAAGTAGCAAGTTATATACTCAAAAGGAAATTTTGATTTTCAAGGGGGAGTGATGTGTAATGAGATTTTTTTAGATGCTGTTTAGTTATTGAATCTTTTTGTTAGTCTAATCATAAATTAAGGAAAGTTAGTATGATAGGAATGAGATTTTAAGGAATATATTTTGTAAAATGTGTAAGAATTAGATTTAATTCTTTTAAAAATTTCTAGCCACAAATTTTGTGTATAAGACTTACTTTAATTAATGAATATGTATCGAAGGAAGTTTATTTTGCAATTCCCTTACCACAACTTAAAAACCGACATGTCAGGATTAAAAAAAAAAAGGAAAGAATTCAAGAAATCGTTTCCTTGGATCTTGTAGGATGTCCAAATTTACAAGTCGTTAATTTACTGACTATGCAAACTATATTACATGAGTGTTTAGTTGAGTTTTTGGAGGTGAATAAACATTTTTTTTACTGCAAAAGTACTTTTTAAGAAAAGTGAGTATTTGGTTGTAAAATAAAAAAATACTTTTTAATAGATACATTTTTTTGGTAGCTAAAATACAGCTTTTTAAGAAGTTCAAATTTAAAACTTCTACAAAAAATGTTTTTCAGTAGATTTTTCATATCAATTAATGAGCTTATTTTTAGTCTATTTTACCCTTATGTTTTACACATAATTCTCACAATATCCACAAGCCTATCTTCACGTTTATTTTGAAAATTATATAATATTATTTGACTTTTTATATATATTTTAATATATATTTTTTATATTAGTTTTACTTATGTTATAATCCATATAAAAGATTTGCTTAGATATATTTTCATTTATGTTTTATATAGTTTAAAATTATATAATAATTAATATATTGTACTTTCCATATTATTTAATATACTTTAAATAATATTTATATGCATAAATAATTTTAATTACAAAATAAAATATAGTTAAAATTAAAAGTGCTTTTTATTTTTATATTACTAAACAGTCTATTGTATAAAACTCTTAAAAAAAGCTCTTTTTTAAATGACAACCAACTAGGCTTCTAAAAAAAAATATTTCCAAAAAAGCTCTACTAACAAAAGTAGAATAAAAATTTCGCTAATATAAGCCCATCTAATCAGGCAATACATTAGACTCGTCAATAAAAAGATGGCAAACATGAAGCAGAAAAAAAAAGTTAAAACTTTGGATTTGAGTTCTGCAGAGCTGCCTGTGAAATGAGCAAGTACAAGATTCACAGCACCATTGCCATTTTTTTTCCCTTCCTTATACCTGAGTTGTAATGTTGATTAGCCAATGAAAAGGATGTCAAAGGCCCACTTGAAAGGAGACACTACAAAGCAACTCATGCCCACCAAGGCCTCTCTGTTAAGTCCTTTGAGAAAACGTATCGAAACCTTGAACTATAAGGTATCCACTCTATCATCTGCCATACCCTTTTATTTGATTTACGATCAATGCATTTCTGCATCGAATCATGGAGCTTCTTATCCACGTTGCGCATGAGCCATTTGAGAATATCATCTGAGCTAACGGAGGCTTCTTTCAAGAATCTTTCAAGCACCCTGGGTAAAAATACTTTTCTCGACTTCTTCACAACAACATTTGCCTGAAGAAATTCTCTTTTTGCAGCTTCTAACTCTTCTTGAATACTTGATGCCGAGTATACTCTTAGCTAAAAATATGTGACAAGTTATTCTATGCATTATATTCTTGGGAACCAAAGACTACTTAGCAAATTGTAGTTTAAATAAGCCTAAGAACACAACATGCTTTATACACATGCCGAATGGTGTCAAATATTCCTTTTTATGGGTAAAGTCATTACTATAAGGTATATGTTATGAGGGATAATCAATACTTTAACATGAGTCCAAGAAAGAGTTGACATATCAAGAGTGTATCTTCACGTGAAAGAAAAAGCTGATAATGAAAGTCGAGTTACCACAGGATCAGAAAAGGCTCCACTACAAAGGGCAAAGCACACCAAGGGCTCGGCAACAGAAAGACCAAATTTAGAACCGATAAGTTGCCTTTCTTCACCGGATTTTTTCCGCGAGGCAGAGGAAAGGATGCTCTCAAGCCACTGTAATTTGTACAAAGAAGAGCATTTAAAAATATTGTTCTTCAGTAGAGCATGACACTGTAAAGAAAAGCCAGCATTGATCTGAAAATGAATAAATAAATAAATTGATTAAGCTCTAACATAACTAATCAAATCTGTCCCTTTTTTTATCAAATGTCAACGACTAGTAACAGATTCTCTCGTCGCAACGTATAATATCTGTTGCCACAGCATAACACTAAACTCTCTGTTTTTCATACTAAAGACAGAATGTTTCCTATGGGAGAAGTTTTGACAAATGAGATCTATTAATTCTTACAAGATATGAAGATAAAAGATTAAACAGAAGAGTTTTTGATCAATTAGGGCTGACACATTCATCAGCACGTACATAAACATTATAAGAGAGACACACTTTATACCCTGCGGAGAAGGAAAAACTGGTTTGGTACAGCTGAAAAATGCAAATGCAGTAGCTAGCGTACGTCCTGAAAAGATCTATCCTTGCCAGTTCTATCAGATAACAAAAGATACGAGTCGTGAAAAGATGAAGGAAGTACAGATTTGGTTACGCTGCATTGGAAAATCTCTAGGGATGATGTTCTACTATATATTTGTCTATGGATAAATAAATCTTTCAATCAATTAGCGAGATTTGCACATGATAATAACAAGGTGGCATACTCTTCCAACTCGGGGTGTTCGGAGACCAAATATAGACTCTTCTATGGCATTTGCACTTATAATATGACCACCAACGTTGTAAGCAGCCTGCAGTAGAGAGAAAGAGGTTTTGAATTCTTGTGCATATGGTGCTTATAGTAAATTCTGAAGAGATGAAGCCAGCAAGAGAAGTGTACGAAGAGAACTCATATAACCCTTCTTAGTTACTTATGCTTTCAGAATTTTTCGTATCAACTTCTAACGTCAACATGTTTATAGTTGAAGGATACTTATTGCGTACATGTTGAATAAGCCATGCCCAAGTGACACCATTCAGAAACAATCAGGGAAACATGTTCATCATTAATGCTGCTAATCGTGTTAAAGTTTCTCAAAATAATCTTATCTTAAGTGAACATATGAAACAATAAGAAACAGAATTGGGCTACATTACTTCTGCATAATGTTCTCATGTTAGTATTGCCAGTAAGCCATCAGCCTATATAAGTACGCTATAATCACTGGCCTGTTTGAAGAACTCTACCTTGTGGAACAGGGATAATCTCCTGAAAGAGCTGTTGGGAATTCCATAAGCCAAATATGCCTGCACAGACAAAAAGAACCTCCCACGTAAAAATAATCTGTAGCTCAAAACTGATGACTGCTCGAAGTGAATCCTTACATGCATGATCAGGGCGTTGTGTACATTGATCCAAAATGCAATTTGAGCATTGTTTTCCATCTGACTGACGGCCAACTTTTCCAATTGCTTCACCAGAACTCTGAATTTTCACCAAATTATTGGCGCAAGGTCAAATAGGCATCCATCCTTGACAAATCTTACATACACAAATTTCTTATTCTAGATTAATTTTAGAGATGGTTAGCTGGCAATGAAAAGATCCGTGCCTTATTTGAGCTATGCCCAATGACAAAAATTATCGCAGGAAATGATGTTCCATTTCACGAAATAAAAACAAATGCTCTAGTGTTACCGAAGTGATGCACATCTACCTGACATATCAATAAAAACAAATGCTCTAGTGTTACCGAAGTGATGCACATCTACATGACATATCAAAGTTTAGAACTCATTAGAAGAATTCGCAGTACATTCAACTTCAATCAAATTGTCCTATAATGCAAAACTTGATAGACATTTACAACTAATAGGTAACCTATTTGCCCTACTAGCCTATAGTTTAATCTTCACCTTCGACTGAAGAAGGAATAGAGGCATTCTTTTGAAATAAATGCTAAATTCCCTTCCTTTTGATATTTTATTTATCTTTTTTTTAATTTTAACATGTTTTATTGACAAGTGAGATTCACCTGTAGGTGTTGATAGCATAAGATGCGCGCGAGAACTGGTTTTGATGAGTTGATGTATGTGATATTTCTACCATGGATTTGCATGACCAGTCTCTATTCTCTCCCATTATGACATTGGTTGATGACCTCGACAATAATGGTGTAGCTGAGGATGTTGTGCTACTAAGCCAGCAATACACCCCAGCCATAGACCTGACCATCTCTTCTGACAACTTGCTCGGGCACTGGTAGAGATGATCTTTCAGAGTTCGCAGCATAAAAGCTTTTTCCTTGTCAGGAGCCTGCATAATTATGATATGAGACATACAAATAGTGTCAAGTTGTTTCTCAAGAACCAGCAAACGAATTCCTATTGTTCGTTTTTCTTCATTTCTTTTTTACCAATGATCATGGAAAACTTTCCACGGCTCCTTTAAGACCAGAAAATCGGCCATGAAAATAATTGGTGAACTTCATGCTGAGCATTAGAATATCTGAATAGCACACAATTTAAGGATTCCAGCTAAAACTTGGAAACGATTGAAAGAGAAACAATGAAAAGATCTAAAAAAGCACCTGACACGAATGTATCTTAAGCACGAATACTTTCCTAATGAGATTCCTTTAGCCACACAAAGAATTAATGTTAATTAGTCTACTAATAATGTCATTTCTTTGGAAGGCTCGGCCATCTTCGCAAATATATCCTACACAACTGAGTGGCCAATTGGCCACATGTAGTGGAAGATTGAAAATTTCTCTACAAAGTGGTCTAATTTTGAGTCAGATCTTGTGATGGGATTGCTTTTTCCTGGTTCACTATCCTTCTTTCTGATTTTTTGTTGCGTAGAATTAGTCATCTCTGCACCTATACTACAAAGAACGGCAGTTTCACTATATTGATGTCTTTGTCAAGATTATCTTACCATGAGAAATAAGAAATTCACTTCTACTAATATTGTAATGAAACACCAATCACTAGTGACAGTTCAAAACTCCAGTCATTTAAAGGTTATATCTGTAAGATGAGGAGATTAACTAAGAGTACAAAACACGTAGAAGGTTCACTACATTATTGAATCACAAACTTCTAGTAATTGGACCTATCAAATTAAGTGCCCCTTCTTCTTAATTGATAAAATTTTGGCTTCATTCAAGAACTAAGGTGATGGAATATCCACATCTTTAAAGTTAGATCAATTGCCTACCTTACCCTTGATAGAAGAAGTCTTCTCAAAGTGAAAATCACCTTTTCCACTGAATAAAGTAGTATCACTCTTGGAATTTCTTTTGCTTGAGTCGCTGAAAGAAACCAGACGCAATGGGAAATTTTTGGATGAACAGAAAGCGCTTGAAATTATACTTGGTTGTTTCTTGGATGCATGCTTTGTATGGGCAGGAGAAGCTACCCTCGAGTTATGCTCAGAAGGTGGCCGACTGACACAGTGCTCAAAAATACCCCTGTACAAAGACAGAACATGTTGCTCACGGTTTGCCACCTCCTCTTCCAGTAACTCAATCTCCGCAATTAATTCCTTTGTCTGAGATGAGCCATGAACTTGTTGCTTATCAAGAAATAAATTTGTAGTAGAAACGAATGCAAACAGTTACAATTTGCATATATAGATAACTTTGACATTGCATTCCAATGAGCTTGTGATGTAGAGAAGATAGTCTATATATAAGTTGCAGCAGACACCTGCTTAGGATGCTTAAACCAACTCAAAATATTTTAAGTAAGAATATCATTGTTATGATAAAGCAACTCAAACTATTTATGTAAGAATATCAATGTAATTATGGACAGCAATTAAAGCTCCATCATTCAATTAGAGGGACCAAGAGTACCTGAGAGGCAAAATGCCTGTGGCCAGGAGATAAGGTACTTGAAACTCGGCCCATTGCTTTCTCAAGCATTATGCGCATTGATTTCTCTTGCTGCAGCCGTGATTGGAGATGCTCAATCTGTAACCAAATTTGTAAGGGGATCCTAACATTATGATATACAAAAAGAAGAGTCTGGCACCGTTTCTTACATCCTTTTCCAGGGAGGCTCTATGGCTTGATGAAGCATTTTTGTGGATACGATTGGGGTAGTCATTGAAAGGACTTGGTGTTGGTGTTCGAATCTGTTATCACAAGACAAACCACCTGTCTTTAAGCTGTGGTGAAAGCTCATCCCATGATATCATACTTAATCTTAAATAATCATTGATAACAAAAATGTTTAACATGCAATCTCACATTTGTTCTTGTTGATCGCAGAACTCCATCTCTTGAAACATCCGAGTTCCTTTCAGATGCACTGGAGAAAACGCAGACGGAACAAAAAGGGAATTGACAATTTAAGTTATCTTTGCTTCTCAGGTCAACTCGCATCACCTAGTTCAACTTTAATGAATTACACATATCCTATGCTTAAACTTCCTTGCATTAATCTCCGTCCAGTGAAGTCTCTGTTTCCCTTAGATTCTTATTTCGTTATAAGAACTACCATTTTGAGATTTGCCCTTCAAATTGAATGTATTATACCTATCCGCTGTCTTCAGCCACTCGGGTCTCAAACTCTTCATTCACATTGAACACTAAGCTTCATATGTAAATAGAAAAGAGACTGTTGAAAGAAACTTGCATTTCTGAGTAGTTCTTTAGCTTCTTAAACAGCCAGAAAGATATCTCCAAATCAAAATTTTAAGACAATTATGTGCTAAAGTACACAAATACAAAAGAAAAGCGGAAGAACCCTATTCCGTTTACTTAAATTTGACTCAACCTCATTAACGATAACATTTTGTTGTATAATCATACCTCTTAGAGCGTCTATGCTGGATATGAAGGTGTGAACTTGGCCCGGAACTTTCCTTCTCTCCCTTGTTAACTGCACCATCATCTTTATCCAACTTGAAATCTTCCATTTCAGCGTTCCTAGCAAAAATCCATATTATTTAAAGAACATCACCCTTTACACAAAACTCTAGAAGACCAAGTTTGGATGGTAACATGAAGAACAGCAGAAGGCTGCTATAGTGCTATTACATAATTCGAAATTGGTATGCAATGGAGGGAGTGTTAAGGAGAGAACATAGATCTTAAATGGGAATGTCCTTCTTGTACACGCAACTTTCAGGTGCATATGCTGAAAATGGTAGTGTTAGTAAAGAGCAAGAAAGGAGTAAAATTATCGTGGAAAGTAAATGACACAAGTCTTACAACACAGAATCTGGACCACGCATGTTGATAAAGAAATAAATTTGATCACCTTTAGGTTGTTAGGTGCATTGAATGCTGGTATTTATATCACCTCATTAATCCCTCTCCTACTTTCGCTGCACAGAGAAGAATCGATCGTTAAGAGAGCCGTGGAAAGGAAAACTATAATTTGAGACTATTTTGAATTTTACCCGCCGGATGTAGAATTCAGATCTTCCTTCCAAAATAATCCAGTGTAACTCTATGCAATGTTCAAACTCTTTAAACTCATATTTAATACCCAAAGCGAGGTGGTTTTGAGCATTTGACATGGTTGAACAGGGTTATTTTAGATAGAGGATCTAAACTGCTAGTCCCTAGTATTTTCATCTTTGAGATAAACGCCAATATCGTTGTACTGCAGTGGAGTCAGCATTCAGCAACAAAGATTAAAACAATTCCACGAGTCGCTCCAAAAAATTACAAATTATGCGATAAAGTTAAGTGGGTTTTAAAGCATTGCTTTATGGAGTTTTAACACTACCCCCACCAGACAAACTTATGTTTATGTTATCCTCAAACCACGTAAAGCTATATATATAAACTAGCCGACTTCTTTTCAGATTCTGCTCCTTTTCGGAAAGGGTTGTTTTGTGCATTAGATTACCAATATTCCTTGTATAAAACTACTTAATGATTCATGTTCCTCATATTTATATCGATCACCTGTGACTTAATAACTTCTAAGTAAACGTTTAAACCCCAATACAGGCATGTATGAATGGGAAATTTACAATGTAGGACATACGTTTTACTTCAAAAAGATTAATTAATTAAAAGCACAGTTCAAAGGCTTAACTAACCTCAAACAAAATTATAAGTTTTTGTCAGCTCTTAAAATCGACGTGAGCATATCACAATCTTCTGAAATCAGCCTACCCTTCTTACGACCACAACTTTTATAAAAAGCACTTCGATGGGCAGTATTTGTCGAAGAAACCTGCACTATACATATCAATTCAAATATATCGCCCATGTTTGATCAGATGATAATACATAAAACAAAGAGAGCTTATATTTTAGTTAATTGGCAGGTAGCTAGGAGGAAAATGACGTGAGGCATCAAGCATTATAAATTATGCATTGAAGCATCCTCAACCTTTGATAATCTTTTGTCTTGGAGTCCATTAATTCCAATTTAATTAGGTCATCCTATGCTCATAATGCTTGATATTTAATCATATGAAGGCGGTTTGGTCGGCAGTCCGATGATGGTGTTGCCCCCGTGGACGGTGCTCGCTAACATCACTTTTGTCAAAGCCATGCTACTATGTTCACTATATATTTACACCTCATCTTCGAGAGTGTGGATAAATAAGACTCTGGTTCAGTCTCATTGAATTTAAGTAGCCTATAATTGATCCAGAGACTAAAAATGGTGAAAATAGCTTTTGGCAGCTTTGGAGATTCTTTCAGCGTTGGCTCACTCAAGGCTTACCTATCAGAGTTCATTGCCACTCTCCTTTTTGTTTTTGCTGGTGTTGGATCAGCTATTGCCTATAGTAAGTCATTTTGTTTACTGATGATATATACACATACGGCCAAGAACCTACAATAATATACATGAATGTTTTGTTTAGGCAAGCTCACGACAGATGCGGCCTTGGACCCGCCTGGCCTCGTGGCGGTGGCGGTGGCTCATGCCTTTGCATTATTCGTGGGGGTAGCCGTGGCAGCCAACATCTCTGGAGGTCATTTGAATCCAGCGGTCACCTTTGGACTGGCCATAGGTGGAAACATCACTATCCTCACCGGTATTTTCTATTGGATCGCCCAATGCCTCGGCTCCATTGTAGCCTGCCTCCTCCTCAAGTACGTTACCAGTGGCAAGGTATGGAACAAAATAAATTCAGGAGTTCTTTCTTATTTAACTGACATGGAATTCTTTTATGGCTTGTCATTTCATCTTCTATATCTAAATTTAGCATTGCTCCACCAAAAATAAGATTTAGTTGTTAGTAGGTCTAGAATGAAAATAACAAGTTTGGTGAAGGTTGAAATCTTACTAGGGTGACCTTTCGTCCTTTAGATATATTGAGTCTAAGGATAATATTGAATAAATGATGTCTTATATGTCCTTGGCAGAGCATCCCAACCCATGGGGTAGCTTCAGGGATGAACGCCTTAGAAGGAGTGGTAATGGAGATAGTAATCACTTTTGCACTAGTCTACGCTGTGTATGCCACAGCCGCAGACCCAAAGAAGGGCTCGTTGGGAATAATTGCACCCATTGCGATTGGGTTCATAGTGGGTGCAAACATCTTAGCCGCGGGTCCATTCAGTGGTGGTTCGATGAATCCGGCTCGATCATTCGGACCAGCAGTGGTGAGCGGAGACTTCTCCCAGAATTGGATCTACTGGGTGGGCCCACTTATGGGGGGAGCACTGGCTGGCCTCGTCTACGGTGACATCTTCATTGCTTCTTATTCTCAACCCCCAAACTCTGATGAGTATGCCTAAGAATGTGGTTTTCCAAAGGAAGGGCATGCAGGTGTACCGGGGAGCTTGTTCTGGCACAGCAAAGAAATTTAAAAAATAATGAGTCTTTGATACTTGATAGTGTTCGTATTAATTGCAAGGACCAAGGAATACAAGACAGCTCAGAGCTAGGTTCCATGTTCCGCATTAGACGAGGGAACTGAATTTCTGTCCAACCAAGCGCTATAACTTCTCTATCATGTGCACACTAATAACACCAACAGCAGCGTAAAGAATTCATCTCCAAAATGCAAGCGGTTAAACTTATACTTAATCCTCTTCCCCACTAAATCTCTTAAAAGTATTTGTATGAACAAATTTTAAGTATAAAATATCCAAGAGATGAAAAGTACAAAATTAAAGAATATTTCCATACAATTAAATTTTTTTATTAATGATTTTAATTTTATTCTTCTTATTTAGAAGAAATTTAATTTTTCCCTTTTTATAATGTTTAACATAGTCACAATCACTTTGTAGAATATTCACGAATGACGTGTAATTTTCAGAAGTATCTATAATATAGGGTATTCTAATTTCTAAATACATATTTTTAATATCCAATTCATAATAGCAATGACAAACAAACCTTTTGCATCAGAAAATTAGGCGTACAAAGTAGTATTAGTTTATCACAAATATTCTTTTATGCGTCCTTAAAGAAATGACCATAAAGGCTTCCTCTTCCGTCAAGTCCACAATCAAGGCAAGCCCAGAACGATACTCTTTGATCAAGCATAATGATTATGAGAAATTAAAGACCCTAGGCAAAACAAAATTTTCTGCCGGAGATGTCATCCTTGGTAGAGCTTGTAATTTGAGATCATAGTAGAGGTAATTCATCTGAGAGACTCCGTCGTTAAATGAGCACCATCAATATACCAAGAAGGCTTAAAGAAATCAGCTGTCCAGAGAGAAAAATGTGGCCTTTATCTCCTCATCAGCGACTGCCCCGGCTACTAATTAAAAAACTCTTTAGCAAAAGAGCATAAAGATTGTGCCGAGTCGCTAACAGATGCATTTTTAGGGTCTATTTGGTTGAGCTTTTATTAATAGAGCTTTTTTAAGAAGAGCTTTTTTTAAAAGCTAGTTGACTGTTTGACTGTCAATTAAAAAAACAGCTTTTTTAAAAAAGTTTCATTTAGTAGACTGTTTGGCAACTTAAAAATAAAAAGCACTTTTATTAATTTTAACTATATTTTATTTTATAATAAAATTATTTATGCTAAATAATTTTTA
>JAOTAX010000005.1:15572901-15583933 GCA_025629825.1 Erythroxylum guanchezii | reverse complement strand
GTTGGCATGAATAGGCAAGTGACACTTGTCACTTGCCACATGTCTCATTTTTAAGCTCTCACTTAGTTTCTTCCCAACTACATTTCAATTTCTACTCCAATTTGTCCCCAAATTTTTCAATGGCTCTAATTAATAAATCATAAAATCATTTATCTAAATTTCCATTGCCATTGGACAGTAATTTCTACTATCGGTAAACAATTATTCTGCCCCTTGGTATTTTTCCTAGTCCAGAAATTACCCTGAAATTTCAGAAAAAAATTTCTAAAATTCTCCCAAAATTCGAAAACCACAATGACTCTCTCCAACTCAATTTTTCATGCACACAAATCACTTTTTTCTTTAACAATTACATTTATTAACAATTATACCGGGAAATGTCATGAATGCATGTACAGTCATTTTCATGTGCAAAATTTACTATTCATGTGTATGTGTATGCTGTATTATGCATGAACATGTAAAGGCGTTTCTAAGCACTCATTAAGCACTCCGAATTACTATTTTATCCTCCCCATCGGTGATGGGATGTTACAACACTCCCTTCCTTAAAGAAATTTCGTCCTCGAAATTCTTGCCTGTTTGTTCGAACAGGTGAGGATATTTTCTCCTCATATGCTCCTCTGTCTCCCAAGTTGCTTCCTCAGTTGAGTGGTTCCTCCATAGGACTTTCACCAATGGAATGACTCTATTCCTCAACTGCTTAAACCGTGATCCCACAATCCTGATCGGCCCCTCAACATAGCTCAAATCACTAGCAACCTCAATCTCCTGCGCCGGTATCACATGTGTCGGATTGGATCGATATCTTCGGAGCATACTTACATAAAAAACGTTATGCAATTGAGACATCTCATTTGGTAAAGCCAACTTATATGCCAAAGGTCCTATCCTCTCAATGATCTCATAAAGACCAATGTACCTAGGGCTCAATTTGCCCTTTTTACCGAATCTCAAAACTCCTCTCCACGGTGACATTCGTAGGAAAACTCTGTCTCCTACACTGTACTCCATATCCCTCCGGTGCTGATCTACATAACTCTTCTGTCTATCTTGAGCTGCTTTAATTCAGCTCCGGATCAATTTAACCTTATCTACTGTATCCTGAATCAACTCTGGGCCTTTAACCATTCTCAAACCCTCCTCATCCTAATACAGAGGTGATCGATACTTTCTTCCATACAATGCCTCGTATGGTGCCATTTTGATACTACTGTGATAATGGTTGTTATAGGCAAACTCAATCAAAGCTAGATACTGATCCCACGCTCCTCTAAACTCCAATACACAAGCTCTAAACATATCCTCAACAGTCTTGATTGTCCTCTCACTCTGTCCATCTGTTTGAGGATGAAATGTTGTACTGAAGTTCAACTTAGTACCCATAGCAGACTGCAAACTCTTCCAAAACCTCGAAGTAAATCGGGGATCCCTGTCTGATACTATAGACACTGGAACCCCATGTAGTCTCACTACCTCATTTACGTACTTCTGGACCAACTGATTGAGTGAATTATTCTCTCTCACTGGCAAGAAATGGGCCAATTTAGTTAACCGTTCCACTATGACCCAAATAGCATCATATTGCCTCGGAGTCTTGGGCAATCCCATGATGAAATCCATAGTGATTCGTTCTCATTTCCACTCTGGAATAGGCAACGAATGAAGCTTCCTTACTGGAGCCTGGTGCTCAGCTTTAACTTGTTGGCACGTTATACACTTAGATATATATTTTGCCACTTGTTTCTTCATTCTAGGCCACCAGAAATGCATGGAAATCCAACTTTGACACCATCGCCATCACCACTTTAATCACCATGATAGTTTTATGCTCTAACCCTTATCTTTTCATTTTGTTTTTATGTTTTTCTTGTTATTTTGTTTTCTTCCCACCTTATGTGTTGTTTGTTCTTCTCACATTAGGGACAATGTGTTATCCAATTGTGGAGAGTTTTGCATTGTTATTTTTATTTTGAATGTGAATTTTGCATATTGTATGTTAGTTTTTGCTTATGTTTTCATGGTGTGAGTCGCGTGGATGTGTCAATGAATTGGACTTAACGAAATTAGTCTAGCTTTAAACATAGTCTTTTAAGTTGTAAAGATTTATTAGCCTATGCAATTTGTGTTCTAGGCATCTTTAGTTAAATATGCATATTAATTAGGATCTGACTTTAATTTGTTAACCTTAGGAAATTTGTTACATACATTTATAATCATTGTTCATTTGAATAAGTAATGTTGTTAGTAACTTTTCATGAAAATGATTAGTTAAAGAAATGAGGTAGGCAATAAAATGAGAAAAAATTGTATATCTTAAGCAAATCACTATTTTGTTAGCCTTCAGGTCATGAATAGAGCTAGTAGCCAGTTGAGAATGTGATGTAACTGAGTAACTAGGGGACACTTATCACAAATGTTTGTCTTCACGTCAAAAGGCTATAATGACATTCCAACCAAGCCTATTAATAAAAACGTGGCCTAATTGAGTAATGGGGACATTTATCACAAATGTTTGCCTTCTCGTCAAAAGACTAGGTCAATGTTAAAGAAAATTAACAAACTGGTGTTTTAATAAATAGATCATATTGATCTTTATTAATAGCATGAATTTTCATGAAAAGCTACTTAGTAATGTTTGCAATTTTAATTAAATCCTACTTGTCAATGTATGTATGCAAGTGCTAAGGGTGAGTGAATATGACGTTAAGGTCTTGATTACCATGTATATTTAGTCTAAGGTGCTTAGTCACAGATTGTATAAGTTAATAAATTAGAGTAGCTTGAAGGGTTGTGTTTAAAGTTAAATTATTTTCATAAAGTTCAATGCCATTGTATAATCATTGTATAAGTATGCTTATATGTGTTATTGTTGGGTGTGTTTGTGTTTGTGTTTGTGTTTGTGTTTTGTTTTTTTGTTTTTGCTTGAGTATAAGAAAAAGTTCAAGGGTGGGGATGTTGATAGTTATAGTTTACATTATTTAACGGGTATTTTAGTGTGTTTTTTAGTTGTTGATTAGATTATTTGTCATGTTTAGGTTTAGAATTGTGTCAATGTGATTATGTATTTGTGTTTTTAAGTTTTATGTCGTTTAGAGCATATTATTGGACTTTAATTTTGTGCATTTGAGATATTTTGATGTGTTTGTTTGTTTTTGAGAACAGATGAAGAAAAGAGAGAAGTTAGAGAAAGCTTGCAGGAAGAGTTAGGGCTACGATCGTGACACCCAGTCATAGTTGTGATAGAAGTAACCCTGCCATGGCCACGATCATAATCATGACCAAGGTGTCAAAATCATGACATACCTTTCACGATCATGTCAGGCGCAATATAAATGTCGGGATCTACTTCCATTTATATTTTTGGAGGGTCATTTTAGATCTTTTAACATGGGTAAAACCTAGTTTTTACCCTAAAAGGCAAAAGCACTATAAAAGGTAAAAGAGATGACCTATCAAGGGGCTCCATCTTGTCATTTAGAGAAAAAAAGCCAAGTAAGAAAGAAGAGGAGAGAAGAGAAGAAGAAGAGGAGGAGGAGATGCTACTGCCAGCCACTCCAGCCCTCCTTCTAAGTTAATTTTCTTGATTCTTCTTGTGTTTATTTCATTTGATAAATGAGATGAATATGAGGATGATGAATACTTGTTTAAGGATGTTCTAAACTTCATTTGTGATTTATTCCGGAATCGATTATTATTTGATTGCCTTTGATGTTAATGTGTTTATTGTGATTGTTTGTCATTTTTACATACGTCAATTACAAATTGAGAGAGTGAACCAATAGTAATATGATTAGGTTGGTAATGAGAGTTAACAACCTAATAGATCACACAAATAATCAAATCGGTAATTATACGAAGAGAGATCTTGTGTAAGGACCTGATTGTCTATTGGAGTTTTCTTAAGAACTAATTGGAACGTAAGTTGTTTTGTTAATTAAGAGATTGAAAATTTAAAACTTCGGATTCAATTAGGGATTATGATTTATGGTTTAATGATTAGGTCTCAAGATAGAATAATCAACCTTATGAAATTCTAGGATTGATACCCATTAACTTAAAAGTAATTAAGTTAGTAATTGACGATAGCAAAAATCCCCTCTTCTCATAATTAGCTAATGTCTCTTATGTAATTTTCAATTGTTAAGTGGTTGTGCTCAATTTAATTTCCTTGTATTAATTTTAGCATTTCATTTTCAATCAATCCATATTCAATTGCTTAATTTTCTGTTCATTTTAATTTCAATTTTTAAACCTTAGACAAAGTTCGGATTCAATTAGTTTAGCTAATTCCTCGTGGGATTGATACCTCAACTACTACACTTACTACCCGTACGCTTACAAAATATTGAGGGTTTTATAATTGTAAAGCTTGCTTAACATTTTCATCTGCACCCAAATTAAATCCTAAATTCTTGCAACGAAACAAATATAGTTTATGAACGTAGGAATTGATCTCGTGAGGAATTACATTTTATTAATCATTATTGATAAAACAAACCTCGCTTTATGGTTGCTTCCACCATTAGAACTACAATTGATCATTAATACAAAAATAATTATTTCATCAATAATATATTCAACATGATATTAAATACTTGTCTTTCTTTAAGATTAGTTAATCAAAAACACGTAATTCAATTAACCTTAATTATTTAATAACCTCATATATGACTCAAAATTTAATTAAACAAAAGCTTTAAGAAAAGAAAGACTACCAAGGCAAGAAACACAACATTTGTGGTTACATTTAATCTAATTAAATGCTTTTCCTAAAATTTAATAATTTATGACGTAATAAAATTAAAATCTCCTAATTACTATAAATATTGAAGGAATTAAACTTTTACGCATTCAATATTTAATCTAGTAGATGATCATTTTAATAAATAAAATAATTGTGCATATTATAAATCAGTTAAAAATCTTCACTTATTTTGATGATGTTGATATCTTTTTATTGTGATTCTTTGGCTCCCATAAATTATAACTTCATTGATTGTCCTCTAGACCTCGTCAAGATAATATTTAAACAACTTTTCACACGTTTTTCTTGCAAAATCAAGGTTTAAAAGTTATATTTTCCACTAAAACTGCACATGCCTAATCTTTAAAGCCATTGTTGTTAGCTTTATCCTTCTAACTGCACCTTTTTGTGTTGATTTGTTTAAGGTTTAGATTCACCAAAGATGATTTGAAAACAAAAGATATACTAATCTTTAAGATATAATCAATATTCATAATTAACATATGGTAATTAATATCCAAAATGATAAAAAATAATCTTATTAAGCACCCTCGAATAAAGGACCATTAAAATCTATCAATTTCAGATTAAGTTTTATTAGAGTATCCATTGTGCAAGCACCTATAATTTTAGCCAAAAAAACTAAGTCAAGAACATATTTACATTGACTCAAAATAGAGACTATTTCTAGAATGAGTGATTTTAATACCAAGAAAATATTTAAAAGGTCCCAAATCCTTAATACAAAAGTGATTAAGGAGAAAGTACTTAACTTGACTAATGAGATGTTAGTTATCACCAGTAATAATCATGTCATCCATACAAATTAAAATGGACACATTAAAAAAGTTATAATAAAGAGAAAATAAGGACTGATCAACATGTGACTAAGTGAAGCCAAAATCAAAGAGGGCAAAAAAAAAAAAAGAAAAGTTGCAAACTAATTGTAAGATACTTGCTTTAACCCATATAAAAATTAATGAAGCTTGTAAACGAGAGAAGACTCCTTATGCCAAGGATGCCAAGATGGTGTAGATATATAAAGCTTGTCATTAAGCTTTCCATGAAGAAATCATTTTAAACATCTAGGTAATGTAAATGCCATCGTTTAGTAGCTCCAATATTTGTTAGAATTCTCACTGTCACCAATTTTGCAAAAGAAAAAATTTCATGATAATTGAATGCCTCCATCATATCATCTTTTGATTTTAAAGACCTATTTGAATCTTATTAGATTCCTATGAAAAGGAAGTGGAATAATAGACCAAGTTTTAGTCTCTTCCAAAGTACAAATTTCACCTTCTGTTATTTGTATCCACTAAGGAAACTTAACAATTTGGTTAAAAGAAGTAGGTTTAATATCAAGTAAAAAGTCCAACTTTTATTATTTGTATCCACTAAAGAAACTTAAAATTTTGGTTAAAAGAAGTAGGCTCAATATTAGAGGATAAAGAGCTAAAAAATGCACAATGAGAATATTTAAATATATTATAATAAAGAATATTTTCAAGAAGATCCTTTTTACATGGAGTTGAAGAACTATAAAGAATTTAAGCTTAAGGGTAATAATAGTCTTTAAACTTTAGATGTGTTTGAATGTTCCTTTTGGGTAGTTTTAATGGAATGGTAGGTGAAAGATCATTTGCAAGTGTTTTAGGTAAAGAATATATTATGGTTAGTGCTTTAGCTAATGGTGTTGCTACTAGGGTGAATGTAATTGGATATATTGTAAGGTTTAGTGGTGGTGAAGTAAAGAGATCTATGATGGTGGTGTCATTTATTGGGAAGGGAAGAGGGAGTGAATTAGCATGATCTTCCTTGGACATACAAGGAAATATATGCTAATGAAAAATGATATCATGACTCACATAGATTTTTTATATGTGAAAATAAAAAATTTTGTAACCCTTTTGACAAAAAATATGTCCAATAAAATTTCCAGTAAAGCTCTTTGATCAAACTTATGTTTAATATAAACATTAAATCCATAACACAAATAACTAAAAGTATGCACATGTTTAAAAGTAGGTGTCTTATTATACAATAATCCAAAAGGTATCTTGTTATTTGATATTTTAGTTAATTTCTTTTAAGATATTTTTTAAGATATCTAATTAATTATTTTGGGCATTATTTGTAGTTAGATATATTTGGTATATCATTATGAAGATATTTGTTAAGATATCTAATTAATTATTTTGGGCATTATTTGTAGTTGGATATATTTGGTATATCATTATGAAGATATTTGTTAAGATATCTAATTAATTATTTTAGGCATTTGTAGTTGGATATATTTGGTATATCATTATGATAAGAATTTTACCTTGTGTGGGATTCATGAAGATAAGATAGTGTGGAGAATAATATCCCATATAAGATATTGGAGATAAGAACACCATGTTTAATCGAAGATTGTGAAGCAAATTTTTGGTGATTTGTGTTATTCTTGGCAACTGGAATTTTGGCAATTTGAGCTGTCTTTGGCAACTACAATTTTGGTGATTTTGAGCAATCTTTGTTATTGTGTTCTACACACATAAACGTAGATTTTTGGACAGCTATGTTATCATTTTGTGAGAAAAAAAACAAGCAGAATATTTGTCAAGTGTGCATCTGTATTTTTGTGATGTTTTAGGTGATGAAACATATATCTGATTGATGATTTATGTGGCTACATTTTTGTTGATATGCTTCAGTGATTTATTATGATTTTGACAATCCATGCTACGTAAGATATGATGATTTTGGCAGCGGTGTATTTGAGGTACTTATGAGATCAATTATATATTTGATTGAAGATTGGTGGGGTTACTATATGTGTGGGCTTTCGGTGATTGTTTGTGAAAAACATGTAGTCCATCTATTGATTTGAGTAGCTGAGATTTTGGTATTCTTTAGTGATTAATTATATGTTCTTATGATGGTTTTTATGATTGTTGTCCATGGGTTTCTTCAGTGATCAATTACATGATTTATTAATGTTTCTTAGCTACTATATATGAGGGTATTTGTAGATTAACTACAATTTTCACAATATATTTTTGTTGGACAACTTCCCATGTTTTTAGGTTGATGAGGTTGCATGTATAAGGGAGTGTCTCTCGACTCGAAATGTTCCTTTGTTATATTGTTATTGATTTAATCATTGGGTTATTGTTTTCATCTTTATTAATGTTTGTTATTGAAAAAAATCCTCTATTGAGGTTAGTATGAGGTGATCGTGATATTAGGAGTGAAATACTCTCACAGGATATGAGTATGAATGGATAGTGTCAAGGGGTGAGTGGTGAGGGCACTGTAAACGTAAGCCAGATCTGTCGAACTGTGTTACCAAATTTTGGTAGTTAATTTATTCGTTTTATATTTAATTTTTCTGTTTGTGTTTTTCTGGAAAATTGACAGTTGTTAACACAGTTGCTTTGTATTAAGCAACCTACAGAAATAGTTCAAAGAAATTGAGGTAAAACAAGATCTTTACGAAGCTATATCCTTTGGGACTTTCAATTGGTATCAGAGCAATGTTCACCTAATCAAAACTTAGTTTGTCAAGTTGGTGTAGATCAGTGTTTCGCAATCATTGCTACTAGAGAAGGGGCATCAATCACTAGGCCACCGTTATTAGATAGTTATAATTACCTGCTTGGAAATCAAGGATGAAAGTATTTATTCATGCTCAAGGAAACATAGCACAGACATCGATTTTGAATGGATGCACATCCAATCATGATTGATGAAAATGATTAAGTAGTACTTAAAGATCTATCTAAATGGACAAGAGCTGAAGAAAAGGGAGCGCTTGGTAATTCTCAAGCAATGCACACAATCTTCAGTGTAATAGATAAAGGTCGCTTTGTTATGATATTAGCCTATGAATCTACCAAAGAAGCGTGGGATACTCTGCAATCAATCCATGAGGGATCAAAATCAGTGATAGCTTCAAAACTGTAGATGTTGGCCATTAGATTTGAAGAACTCAAGATGGAGGAAGTGATACTATTGGAGACTTTCATGAGAAGCTGCATGATATCGCCAACAAAGCACATAAACTTAGTAAGAAGTTTTTAAATCTAAAACTTATGAAGAAGACATTGAGATCATTGCCTTCTAGATTTATACCGAAAGTTGCAGCCATTGAAGAAGCTCATTACATTAATGAGTTATCTTTGGATAAGGTAATTAGGATTCTCATAAATTTTAAGATGAAATTATTGAGAGATAAGTATGAGAAGAACAAAAGGTTGGCTTTGCAATCTGAAGTTTCTAAATTCGTGAATGATTCAGGAGACAATTCTGATGAAAATGATGATATGGTGTCACTAATAAGAAATTTCAACAAATGGTTAAAAAAGGTGAAGAAAGATAGATTTGAGTTTAGGCAAAATGTTGGGAGTTCATCAAACAACAATTCTAAACAACAGGCAAAAACTCAAAGAGGTGAAAGGAAAATAAAGAAGATTCAATGTCATGAATGCTAAGGTTTCAGATATATACAAGCAGACTGTGCTAATACTCTTAAGAAGAGAAAAGGAAAGTCTTACACCAACACTTGTAGTAAAAATGAATATGAAAGTGATTACGATACCGAAGAAGAAATTATGAGTAATCATGCTGCATTGGTTGCTTTAAACAACAAAAGTTCAGTTGCTTCCTTAGTAGCAACCAATGAAGAAATTGATAATGAAAATACAAATTTCTTAGTACTAAACTTAAATTTAGATTGTGACAGCAATGAAAACTACTTAAAATTCAAAAAGGAAGACATCTATAAGGTCTATGAATTAATGTATGCTAAGTGGGTGAAACGTGTAAGCTAAATCAAAAGCTAAAGAGGGAAAAATCAAAAGCTAAAGAGGGAAAATTTAACCATGAAGGATGTCATTAATGATCTAGAGATAACTTATTGTCAATAACAGATAAACTTGATGAAAAAAAGCTAAAGTTGGTTAATACCAAAAAAGAAATAAGATTGTTAAATGGTGGTAAAAGTTAGATCAATTGCTAGAAATTGGTGAAAATAAAGTGGACTTTCAAGGTGTTGGTTATAAAGGTGAATGCGCTAAGTTGAATAATGAGCAAAATGGTGTAGTTTTGTCAAGTAAGCAAGGAGAAATACCAAAATTAAGCAGAAAGATCATGCCTACATGTCACTTTTGTGGTGTAAAGGGTCATAAAAGGCCAAATTGTTACAAGTTGCTGCAAATGCTATTCCATAATGCTTAAAATAGAAGATTAAAACGTTCTTAGAAGAACTTTCGGTAGGAGAAGCCACCAAAGGAGATCTGGATTAGAAAGAACCAACTGTAAGCACTTGTGGCTCTTAAATCAATTTGTGTCACTTCTCACAATATATGGTATTTTGACAGTGGGTGTTCACGATATATGACAGGTGAAAGAAGCTATTTGATGGATTATCAAAGTTGTATGGATGATCACCATACAATTGGTGATGGGAAGAAAGCGACGATAATTAGTATAGGCATTCTTTACATGGATGGACTGCTCCGTTTCAAAAATAGTCTAATCCACAGTTAGTTGTTTCCATAAAAGAAACCAACCAGATAGAGGACTAATTAGTTACTTTTGAGGATGAAACCAACCAGACATCTGATGCAGAAATAGACTTGGTGGATAACAAAAACTCAAGAAAACTTGATTTCAACAAGGATCTTCCATCATGAATCAGAAGGTGTTATCCTATTAAGAATGTGATTGGTAAGATTAGTGCCTTGCAACTTTAAAGCTTATTGAAGTCACAAAAAAAATGAGGTTCGAAGGAGTTAACGTCTAGGCTTTCTAAGTTTTTAATTTATGGGTTTTTTAAAGTTCAGGTGATTGGTGTGAATTTGCCTTTTTCTTTGCTTTTTGAATATTATATATGATGTGAAAATGAGGCTCTTCTTGATGATTTGAGAGTTTGGCTTTTGGATTTTGATTTATGAAGTTATGTTAGGGAAATGTTAATGCTTGGTTGGAGATTTGTAGGAAGATTCGAGTATTCTATGATTTGGGTTTTCAAGCTTTATCTTAATTTCTCTCTATATCATGGGTTGTATGAGTTTGGGCAATATGCTTTCACTGGGTTGGATATTTTTGCAGATATTATGGTTGGGAATGAGATGATAAGAGGTATATCTGGAGGACAAAAGAAACGTCTGACTACAGGGGCAGATACAGGTAGGACCAGCAAAGGTTCTTTTAATGGATGATGTTGGACCCCGAATTTTTAGTGGAAATTAGAAATATTAAAATGAAATGAAATGAGTGTTTTTGTATATGAATTGT
>JAOTAX010000005.1:15552521-15566007 GCA_025629825.1 Erythroxylum guanchezii | reverse complement strand
AAGCTCTCAACATAATCTACAAATTTCATGAAGATCATATTCTCAATTTCTGACTAAATCAAAAAGTCAACTCTTTATTCCCAAAAAGTCAAACTTTCACAATTCTTTATATTTTCACACTTTTTCTCTTTATTTCTTAATTTCTACTTTCATTTCAAATCAACTCATTCTCTTAAACTTTCATAACTCAAACAAATTTACTCAAACATCAAGGTCCTCAAATCTTTTCTCATTTATTTCTTAAAACGCAATTTCATGTATAACTTAATACATATACAAAACACTCATTGAATTTCATTTCATATCTCTAAATTTCCACTTAAGGATCGTAGTCCAACAATCTTGATCCGTTTTTAATGAAATTAGTGTCATTAGATTTAGAATTTAACAATCTGTCAAAGCCGTCAATCAATTTTACGAAAAGGGCTACTGAAAAAGTTCGAAAAAATTTGGAAAGAAAATGTTTTCGGTTTGCTTTAACTAGTTTTTACATTTTTCAAAAAGACAACAGAAAAAATTCAACAACATTACCACACGATTTGCCAAATCGAAACAGATCAACAACAAAAAAAACGATTTCACAGCAATTAACAAAACAGATTTCGAAATCAACAAATTAACAAAAAAATGAAAAAAAAATTAATCTCGAAAATTACCCAAAATTAGCAGTCACAATTAGGGTTAATTAGCTCTGATACCAATTGAAGAAAAATCAACACGAAATTACAGATTAATCTCATAATTAATCAACACAATTAATTAACCCTATAATTACAACATACTGGATTCAAAAAAAATGTATGGATAAATACCTAGAAACTAAGGAAATATTGAGTCCATTGTTATTTTCTGTGAAGCATAGTAATAGAAACGCAGATGATTGACACTGCTATTCCAAATCCTGATTAGAAATCCGTACAGTTCTCAATGGGGTGACTGTATTTAAGATTGGCTAGCAATAAGGCCTCATGCATATTACAATACATAGACCAAGCCTACCCATTATAACAATCCCATGAACACTGGCCCATGACACGTTTAAGAAAAGTACCATTAATATCTAATTAATCAGGGTTTGTACAAAATTATGTTTATTATGCTAGTTCACAAAATTATGATAAAATTCTATCAAAAATTTCAGTGCCACTTCAGAGGAACCAGAAAAATGTCATTTGATTAATTTCCAGGGAAATTAAGAATGATCTGTATGATCAGTTCCTCTAGGCATTGCTTAAAATCTCTCAGAAGTCACACAGTATAAGGAGGGTGAGATTCATCAGGCTTAGCTATAACATTAAGATATTTCCCTGCATAATATCTTGATAGCAAAGTGAAGTTAGATAAAAGTGTCTTTCTTTTTGTTCTGTTTTGTTTTTGTTACCATGCAAAATAAATTTGGTTTGGAACCAAAAACATTAGGGACAGAAACAATACTGATGAATGGTGGGAATGGAACCAGGCTGGCAACTAAGAACTGATATAGTAATGGGGAGACCCCACATTCTTCCGTTTATGTCTATGGGTACACACACAAGCGCGTGTACAGACTGGAATGTTTCTAAGATCATGTATGAACATGAAGATGCCTTACGGACCATCTACCACATTATGCTGTGTCATTTTCATATTTTCATATCATGAAGATAAGGTGAGGTTGTCATGACCTACCAGTAACAGTACCATTCCCATCCCTTACAATTTAAAATTAAAACCACGAGGCTCAAAGAGGCTGTATGATGCATGGGACATCCTCGAGGAATAGAAACGTGATAAGGGCATGAAATCTGGCAGATCTGTCGGTATGTCAATTCAAGCCTAAAAAGCAGGCCAATTTACATTTGACTCGAAACATACACACAAAAGCCCCGTTAGGTAGCGTTCTTATACATATAACATATTTTTTTAACGCATCCTCACCAATAGGCTTTCTCACAGATTATGTTAATGAGATAATTCAACAAAAGATTAGGTTGAAACACCAATAATTAGAGAAGAACATTTAGTAATTGGAACACTATGTTTACTATTTTGAAGCAATTTTAGTGAATACTGAATTCAGATACGAGCTTGTTAAAGTCACATTAAGCTTATAATATCGAAATTCTAGATTAAGGGTACTTAACGTGCGAAAGATTGACTAAAGGAACATTGTGTCTATTCCGTTGCTCCATACCTCAACGAATTTGAACTATGGTTTAAACGCCTGAAAAATACGCTTCACCCGTATCTACAGGGATGGCTTTGTTTGTCGTATAGCTACGAAAGCATTCTAACAGGGTCCAGTCTGCGGAATGAGCTAAGAGGAGTGTGTTTAACTATATATATATATAGAAAGATCTTTTGTAGTTACGTCACCTTCTTACCTCTGTTCCATATAAGATCATGTTATTATCAATTAAACCTAACTTGAGGTGCCAATTTCATGTCTACCTTCACTTGGCTGGCGGGCTATAGGTTCTTTACCATGTACATCTGAACACACCACAGCACTCCCCTAATAAGAGAATTAAAAAAATATAATTATCACAAATTAACTAACAAGGCTTTATTCATATTCATTATCTTTTTCCTTACATTTGCATTCTTTCTACGTTTTTGATTGCTTGTAATTAGACAAGACCTTACAGAATTAATATACTTTGGTTATTTAATGTCGATGAGAAGGAGAGTAGAAGAGAAACATGTTCTGTTCCAGCATTAAACACAGGCATTAATGTCGATGAGAAGGAGAGTAGAAGAGAAACATGTTCTATTCCAGCATTAAACACAGGCATAGAATTGGAAGAATAAGCCAAGTGCTGTAAACTGAAGTCCTCGTCGAGGAGAGCTTTTAAAGGCGACTGAATCCTCAACCGTCCCCACCGTCTAGCTAAGGTTCATGCATGCCCATTGGTTATTCTTTGCACACACTTGCGACCTTCTAACTCACAGCCATTGAAAGTTAATACCCTTAAACTACACAAGGACAAACAAAAAAAATTACATAGCTGACTGGTGGTGTTCATAAGCATTACATATTTTTAATTAAATTTATATGCATATTATCCATTTGATACTTAATATGATCTCAGGCCAAGTACGAGAAGATTAAAGAGGATGATGTCAGGGGAATGGGCTTCATCACACTCCTTGCGAAACGCCAAATTATGTTGCGCCTAAGGTATATACTACTACTTCTTTTCTCTTCTGTTTCTTTTAAATCCACAATGCAAAATAGTAGAACTATTATGTTAAGTGTATTATATTTTTCTTATACGAGTACTTAGAGATAAAGGTTAAAGGTTATCGTGGTGTAACTTCTGATATCTACTCACGATATGGTGTTTACCTTTCGTCAAGAATTGTTTACTATTTTGTTTGGTAGATTCTGATTCTCATTAATTACTAATGGTCAAATTCACTTATAAGATTTTCAATCTAGAAAGGGAAAAAGAAACTAAATTCAACTAAAATCTCACATAACCTAACTTTAACTAATATGAGGTCAAATCGTCAACTAAGCATAGCTCATACCTTCTATGCAATAGGTTCATGGCCTCGATATTTACATGTCAAAACTGGATATAATGCATTCATTCAATTCAAAATTTGACTATTGGTTGTATAGTTTGTATCTGCACGAATGATTAGTAGATACCTAACATAGACAAGAAGATTTGTTTTGCAATTGGTCATGGAGAAAAACATAATCAAAGATCTCTTAAATGCAATATGACTTGGTATATATTATTATTGGAGACCCAAGTAGAAATTACTTTGGGGAGTAAAATTAGAAACCGAGTAAAAGAACGTATGAAGAAAGGATAATTCATTCCAAATGAGATAGTTATCATGGTATAGTAGAGTTACTAGAGAAGCATGACTCATTATATGACAATGCTAATGCGACTTATTTTTAACAGTGTTTTGAAATTGTAGATATTGTATTATATTTTTTCATGCAGGAAGAAATTTTGATTGGTGGAGAGCTGTAACGAAGAAAATTCATCGGATTTTGGAATGTAACTGCATCAAGGATCATTGATTCTCCATCGTAAATAATTTCAAATCTCCTTGTTTATTACAATGCTTAATATTAACATGTGCAAAAAGATTTGATTTAAGAGGCACGTCAGTCTAGTTGATTTCATTCTCAAGTTAACTAGTTTATGAGTCGAACCTGTGGTAATCTGAACGAGTTTTAATGTAGATTCAAATTAAATATTTATTTCAAGCTATTAACAAATGATTGAAGTTAAAAAAGAGAGAGTCCTTTTTCAAGTTTTTGGAAGTGAGTTGCCATTATAATATAATGAATTAGACTTATATTATAAAAATTGACGTATAATAATTATATTTATATTTTTAATAATTATGGGTAAATTAATTTAAGAATAAAATTTAATATGTTAAGAATTGATTTGGTATAAAACTTTTCATGTAATAGTATAAGTAAAACAAGCATGTTTTTGTTTTTAGTTTTTTATTATAAAGTTCAATTAAGCTAGAGTTTGTTTTCAATTTTTGTTATAAATCTTGACCATATAAATTTTTATTAGAAAAAGCCAAAAATCAAAAATAAAAAGAAAACAATTCCTATACAAAATATGTTTTAGGTTTTTGCTTGACTTTATGTTAAGTTTTTTGCCAAAGGAATTGAATCGCCAAACTTGCATGCATATTTTCTATTTTGTTATGATCCATTATAAGCTAGTTAGTTTTAGATTAATGCACAGTTGTGCTTAGGATATTCGTCAATATTATCATCATCTTAATCAATATATTATTTTTAGTAAAATTATCATTCGTAACAAATCAAAAGAATTATGAAAAATACTAAATCAATAAGATATTTGGAGATACAACTACCAAAATGAAAATATTAAAGCAACTGAATGTAATATTTTTTTTTAGGTAATTGATTCACACACATAAAATACCATCACTCAATAGGTAAAAATGCTAAGATTGGATGCATGCTTATTATATAAAGGACGTAGATTCTAGTGTTTAAACCTAAGGCCAATTCTTCATAGACTATGGTCCATATACTCAAATTAAGAGATAAAATTAGAAGACACATTATACATAAGCTAGGTGATGGAGTAACAATTTCCTTTTGGAATGACACATGGACTGCTCTATGCACTTTAAATGAAGCCTCTTCTTTACAAGAATTGAAAGATATAAAACTTGATAGGGCCACTATAAAATAATTCATATCTTTGAACCATTTTATGGAGCTAAGAGCTATGAACCTTAACTATCGACTCACTCTTGAACAAGTTAGTAGCATCCATTGTAGCTTCCCTTGAGTATTTTCACTAAGCATTCTTGTAAGAATATCCTTAGAATGCAAGCTCCGAAAGCTCTTTGATACTAGATCATATGGTTCCCCCAAGCTTGTCTAAGAGCGTCATCAATAACATGGCTTGCTCTTAAAGGAAAGTTAAGCACTTCGGACAAGATGAGGAAATTCAAAAGTGTGCAGGATTATGTGTTCTCTGTAGAAATGAGAGTAAAAATTAAAACACTTATTCTTTAAATATAATTCAGCCTTTAATATCTTAAGTATAATTATGGGTTTATGTAACAAATACATCCCAAATAGGGACTGGCAAAGCATCATCTATTGATGTTGCATGAATAAGGAAGAAAAGATGGAGACTAGATAGTCATCAAAATTGTATTTAGCAATACAGTATATGCAATTTGTTTGGAACGAAACAATCGACTTTTCCAATAGTTTGTTACTCAAGAACAAGTCCTAATCATATTTATTATGCAAGCTATTAGGGAAAAACTTTTAGTCCACTTCCTAATGTTACATTCATCACCATGTTGACTAGAAATTGGAGGATATAAGGGTTAATACCATTGTCTTAGACTAATTGTTTGCATAAAAGAAGTATTGGAAGGACAATATATTTAGTAGGAAATTGATGTTCTAAATATCGGTTATGAATTTCTTGCACTAGCTACTCCTTATAAGTTGAGGCCTAATCATTGGTTACAATATTTCCATGCTTGCACTTTTATTTTCTTATTTTTAATAATATTCTTTAATTTATCAAATAATTGCCATGATTGTTTTAAAAAAATACCACCACTTTATACAAAAAAATACCACCATTGTGTAGTAAAAAACCACAATGCTATATGAAAATATGAAAACCCTATACTAAAAACACCATCACCCTATACAAAAAATACAATTACTTTATATAAAATATAATTTTAGTCAATACTAAAAATATTGCTATTTTATATTGTAATTACTACAATTCTAAACAAAAAATACCATTACCTTATATAAAAATTGTCACCACTTTTTACAAAATACATCACTACTCTATACAAAAAATACCACCATTTTATATAAAAATATATATTTAGTTAATACTGCAAATACCATCAATTTATATGGTAAATAATATCTGTCTAGAGAAAAAATATCACCACCCGATATAAAAATACCACGAGTTTATACAAAAACAACTACTCTATACAAAAGTGCCTTCAAATTATCATCTATATATAAAAAAATTGTTAGGATCAACAGCCACAAACACACATCTATAATAAATTTGCAGGAAAGAAAATTAAATGATACAATACTTTTCATGGTTCAGTAATGTGTCAACGCCCATAGTCATATAAGAAATTTTATTCTCTCTTGTATTGTGGTGTACAATGACATAACATGGCTCCTTATATACTGAGAACTTATAATATAATATGGAAACAAAATCCTCCCTAGACTAGGATACTAATTAACTTTACTTATCTCCTATTATTTCCTCCTAGAAATAAAATACAACTCCTAGCAACTAGAAAGGAACATTGGATTATTCACAAGTTGTAAAGCACTGTAGTTTTTACTGTAGAGCATGGTGACATGTTGCTTCTTGCCTATCTCCTCTAGAAAATTTTGCAATCATAACATCTCTTTGCTAGCTTCAGACATAGCCATATGCTTTGCCTCTATAGTTGTCAGAGAAACACACTTCTAGAATGTGGACATCTAACTCACAGCCAAACCGTCAATAGTGAAGATATACCTAGAAGTACTCTTATTAGGGTTAGAATCCCCATTAAGATCAGTGTTAACGAACCCTTCTAGTTTCACTTTGTCCTTGCTAAAGCAAAATGCCATACTCGAAGTATCCATTAAATACCTCAATATCTATTTTACAGCTTCCCAATGTGCTTTTCCTATATTTGACATAAACCTGTTCACAGATCCTACCACATATGGTATTTATAGTCTAGTATAAACCATAGTGTACATTAGGCCACCAACTATAGAAGTGTTTGGTACATTTGACATATATTCTCGCTCCTATATAGTTTTAGGTGATTGCTCCTTGGATAATTTGGGATGAATTATCAATAAAGTATTCCTAGGCTTAGCATCGTCATGGGAAAATCTACTTAACACATTCTTAATATACTACTTTTGAGACAACCTCAACATTTCAATTGATTTGTTTTAAAAAAATTCTCATGCCAACTATTTGCTTTATTGCTTCCAAATCTTTAATATCAAATCTTTTAGATAGCTTCCTCTTTAAATTATCAATCTCTTTTATGCTAAAACCTGTAATTAGAATATCCTCTAGATATAGAAGTAAAATAATATAATCATCATGAAACTTCTTAAAGTAGTAATAGTGACCCATTTCCTTTCTTTTAAACTTGATGTTACACATAAAGGCATCAAACTTTTTAACCACTATAACGTACAAACTCTTATTCAGCTTACACACCAAATGTTCCTTTCTTAACACCACATAGCCCTCTAGTTATTGCATGTGTATATCCTCCACTAGCACTTGTTTAGTAGTGTTTTCTTCCCGATAAGTAATTTAGTTAATTTCTATATGTCACTCTTCTCTAGGGAGCTCATTTCCTCATCCATGGCTTGCTCTCACTTAATAGTATCACTCACCTGCATATCCTTTTCAAAGGATTTTGGTTCACCAGCATCAGTTAGCAACAAAAATTATTATAAAGGAGAATATCAATGTGGCTCTATAAGTACCCAAATGGACCTTCTTAATGCCAATTTAGGTGTAACTGGCTACATCACATCATTAATATTTTTTTGAATTTTCATGGAACTTTGTTATAATATCATCCTTTGTGATTTCCTACAACTCTACCTTTTCAGGCTTTTATCTCACTTCACCATTATCTTTCTGTAAGGTACTCTCATTGAAAGTCATGTCATAGTGTCTTAATGTTTTTCTATTTTTATCATCCCAAAATTGGTACCCAAGACTTATAAGAACCATATCTAATTTTAAAAAAAAACAGCCTTAAGTTCAAGTTTATCTCTCTTATGAGAATCAACATGCACATAAGCCCCATAGCTAAAGTTTGCATGTGCGAAAGATTTACCTCTTTTCTTGACAAAACCTCTTTTGAAATCTTCAATAATGGTCCTCAATTATTAAATATGTTTCTGTACTAAATGCATCTTCCTTGAACATTTTTGGTAAGACTTGCATGAAACCTCATACTTTTCGCTTACTTATCAAACATTTGGTTCATCAGTTTAGCTGCCCCATTTTGTCTGGTATTTCTAGGAATCATCTTGATGAATTTGGTCCCACTATCAGAACAAAACTTCTATAATTCTATCTTATCATATTACCTTC
This sequence comes from Erythroxylum guanchezii, assembly GCA_025629825.1. Taxonomy (NCBI): domain Eukaryota; kingdom Viridiplantae; phylum Streptophyta; class Magnoliopsida; order Malpighiales; family Erythroxylaceae; genus Erythroxylum; species Erythroxylum guanchezii. The sequence goes on along the minus strand of JAOTAX010000005.1, from coordinate 15,557,365 downwards.
CATTAATAGACCTTAAGTATTTGATCTTCTTCCCAGTTTTATTCTCAATCTTAACCTTCCACCTCTTAAAAATGGCAAATACATCATATTTATTTTTCATAAAAGAAAGCATATACCTTCCTCCTGTGATCATCATTGAAGGTGACATAGTACCTTAAGCCTTTAAGAAATGTAACAGTTGAAAGTCCCTGCACGTTTGTGCATACTGTCTCTAACTTCTTTGCCTTTAGACTTTTTCCCACTTTTTAGAAATTGACTTTCTTTTGCTTTTCATTGACACAACTCTCATAGAAATCTATATTAACTTATTTTAAACCTAGAAGAGCTCCTTTTGAAGCTAAAGAATTCATCCCTTGCTCGCTCATATACGCAAATCTATTATTTCATAGCTTTAAATTGTCAACATTAGCTATAGTGACTATGTTCAAACACTCTATAGTAATGTAAAATGTCCTTATTTTTGTCCCTTATGTAAAATGTCCCTATATCAAACATTCTATAGCAAGGTAAATTGAGCTCAAATTTTTTCTTCACATCTAGCATATACTTGACATCCTACAACGCCTACTCATCCCCACCAGAAGTCTTGATTAGTACATCCCCCTTTTTCATAATTTCCAGCAACTTATCATCAGCAATATAAACCTTCTCAAAGTTTCCAGATTTAAAATTGTGAAACAACTCTCGAAATAGAGAAGAATGAAATGATGCCCTAGAGTACAAAACCCAAGACTCAATGGGACTTTTAACATTTAGAACCAAAGCATTCTCAATTTTCTCCATTGAATTCACATAATCATTGTCCACCTGCTGTTGATTATGTTACTTCTTTGGCTTTGGACAATCTCTCTTGAGATGATCCTTATCATCATAGTTTTAGTAGAGAACATTACTTTGACTTTTGACTTCCCTTTGCCTTTAAATTTTAATCTATCGTGTTTATTTTGACCATATTGCTTATTCCTTCCCCTTCCTTTAGTGATAAAGACAATATTAAAGGATTCTCCTAACTCCCTCCTGCAAATGCTCTTACTAACAATTGTATCCCAAACATAACTAGTTTTAATTTTCATTTACCACAGGAAGATCTAATTGCAGAAATAAAAGTATCATAAGTATTAGGTAAAAAAGACATCAAACTTAGTGCTTAAATTTGATGTAAAAATTAGTCTCAATAGATTTTTTTTTACTGATAACCACTTTTAATTCATTATTATGATTAGTAACATTACCACCATTAGTTATCTCAAGATTAATCAACTTGTACATCAAAATTAACTTATTGATCATCAATAGCTTTTCGCACTTGTACCTTCAACAATCCTATAGCGGATTTTTAATTCATGACATTAAATGCAACATTCCTGAACAACATCAACCAATCAACACTTAACATTTTCCTATCCAATAGATCCCACTTGGCCTACACATGTCTACATCAAAATTACCTTATTGATCATCAATAGCTTCTCGCACAAATACCTTCAACAATCCTACAGTGGACTTTTAGTTCATGACATTAAATGCAACATTCCTGACCAACATCGACCAAACAACACTTACGTTTTCCTGTCCAATAGATCCCACCCCAGCCTTCACATGGAATCTATCTTCTTCCTATTGAGATGGAGGTGTAAACTTTTCTAGTACAAATAATCTTCAATTTGTACCTTCCAAAACACAAAATCCTTCATGTAGAACTTTTCAACTTTTAGCCTACCATCCTCTATTATTGTAAATCTTATGATTTTCTAACATCACTCTGATATCAATTTTTAGGATTGACAATCACAATGCACAACAATAATAAATTTGAAGAAAAAAATTAAATGAAATAGTATTTTTATATAATTCAACAATGTTTCAATGCCCACATTCATGATAGAAATTTTATTATCTCTTGTCTTGTGGTGTAAAATGATAAAATATAGAAACAAAATCCTACCTAGGCTATAATAAAATATGGAAATAGAATCCTACCCAGACTAGGATACTGATTAACTTTCCATTTTTGTTATTATTTCCTGTTAGAAATAAAATACAACTCTAACCAATGTAAGGAAACTAAATATTCCCATCAGGCTCCACATCTCAACAACAATACCATGCCTTTATATTAAAAAAAATATCATAGAAAACAAACAAAAAATCGCATTTACTTTCATATATAAACAGCACAAATGAGCATAAACAATACCCTGATTTTGTAGAAACAATTTTGTCACTCCCTAAAACTAATACCATGACTTTATGTAAAATATATCATCATAGTAAATAAATAAGTACCACCTTTACTTCAATATATAAATACTATGTCTAAGTATAAATAAAACAATGATTCTATACAAAAATATCATCACTCTTTACAATTAATATCATATCTTTACACAAAAAGTACAATCATAGTAAATAAATAGTTATTATCTTTACTTTAATATGCAAATACCACATCTGTGTACAAATAATTCTATGACTTTGTATAAAATATACCATCACTCTTTACAAACAATATCATGTATCTTTATAAAAAAAATTCCATCACAGTAAACAAATAAGTACTACCTTCACTTTAATATGTAAATACAACATATGAGTACAAATAATACTATAATTATATACAAAAAATACTATCTCTCTACAAACAACACCAGTCTCTACATAAAAAATTCTACCATAGTAAGCAAATAAGCACCATTCTTACTTTAATATGTAAATATCACATCTAAGTACAAATAATACAAAGATTCTACCCAAAAATAATATCACTACTTACAAACAATATCATGCCTATATATAAAAATACCATCACATTTAACAAATAAGTACCACCTTTACTTTAATATGTAAATACCACATCTAAGCATTAAAAAAAAACCATGTTTCCATTTATAAAAAAACACCACCACTCTTAGAAGCAACAACAGACCTCTATACAAAAATACCACTATAGTAGACAAAAAAATTACCACCTTTACTTTAATATGTAAGTACCATATCTAATTACAAACAATACTATGATATCATAGAATCAACATCATTACTCCTTACAAATAATACCACCTTTTTGTAAATAACTAAGTACGACTTTTACTTTAATATAAGATATGAGTACAACTAAGTACCATAAATCCATAACAATACCAAATCACTCGTTAGAAACAATACCATACCTCTATAAAAGATTGTCATCACAATAATCGAATAAGTAACACCTTTACTTTAACGTGCAAATATTACATTTGAGTACATATAATAATATGACTATATACAAATAATAAAATAAATATCATTTTTTAGGGAAATAAAATAAATATCATTACTCACAATAAACAATACCAAACCTCAAAACAAAAATTACTATCATAATAAGTTCCTTGTCACTGCCATAAAATAATGGCTCTTATTAGTGTTTATGAAAGATTTTCTATAGGACACAACTGAGTACACACCCATATCACAAATTATGTATATATAAGTGTTTCTCAATTAACATAGTTTATTAAATGTCTATTTTCTAAATTATGTTTACATATGATTTTGTAAAGAAACTTCATTTTGTAAATGCCTGTTTGGTTAATTGCATTTGTAATAACTCAATATGGTGGGTGAAATTTATGGTGAACTAATTTGTAAAATAAAATAAAATATTATTAATTATACATATAATTAAATTAAGTCTAACGTGTCCAAGCATTTTCAATAGAATTTTCAATCATCTAATTAGTGGCTAGATGAGAAAGTTATATCAAATTTAAAAGCATTATCTAGATTGAATATTATATTAGCTATAATAAATTTAATTTTGTATATATTTTGACTAAACTTAACAAATAAGCCTAGTTTGATTTAAATTTATGATTATTAAATGCACATTATAGATAATACTAAAGTATTATTGATTATATGTAGAAACTAAATTAAGTCTAACTTATTCAATATTCAATTTATACAACGCTTTTTAAATTGGGCGTAACTTTCCTTTCCAAAGTCCGATTGAGATGATTCAAGATAATACAGAAATCTTAGGAAATGCTCTAATGCTTTGCTATCTTAAATATTTTGAAGCAAAATGAAGAATATGGTCTAGGGCACATTAGTTCCTCAGGACGTGTCCTTTGCAGAGCTATTTATTTAGCGAACATGTCCTAAGACACAATCATATTCTAGATCATGTTCTTCACATTTTATAAAAAATGCAAAAGATAATAGTTTTATAGCTCTTCCTAAGCTTTATATAGAATCTTGAATCATCTTAATCGGAATCCGAATGAAAAAGTTATGCTCATTTTGAAAAGTGTTGTCTAAATTGGACATTAGATTAGTTAAACTGAATTTAATTTTGTATATAACTGATAATATTTTGGTTTAATTTAAAAAATGATTCCACCATAATTTGAATTGTCAATTTTTAAATTGGTATTTTAAATCAAATCAAAATATTGTCCATTATATACAAAACTAAATTTTAAATCAAATTAAAATATTGTCAATTATATACAAAATTAAATTAAGTCAAACATTTTTAATATTTAATTTAGACAATACTTCTTAACTTGGGCATTACTTTCTCGTCTAAAATATGATTAAGATGATTAAAAACTATAAAATGTTTGAGAAATTCTATAAAACTTTTGTGTCTTGAATATTGTGTTGTCCCAGGCATGTTTTTTCATGGAGTTGTTTATTTAGGAGTCGTTTGGTTCCACTTTTGTTTTTCTGTTATTGTTTTTGATTTCTGTTTCTTGTTTTTAGTTTCTGTTTTTTTTTTAAAAAAACGAAAACCTGTTTGGTTGAGATTTGCAATATAAAAACTGAAAACAAAAACCTGTTTGGTTGAGATTTCT
>JAOTAX010000005.1:15530602-15552421 GCA_025629825.1 Erythroxylum guanchezii | reverse complement strand
TGTGTTATGGATTTGCTTATGTAGAACTTTGATGCTTAATATATGAAGTTTCATATATGTCTTTGTGGTGATTGTGTAACTCTCTTTTATTTGCCTAGTTGTGTTTGATATTGAGATTAAACTTGATCCATTTTGACTACTTGCATTAGCTCATCCATTAATACACACTAAAATGCATTTAACAAGGTTTTGATAAATGGAGTTCATTGATTAAAAACTTGGACTTAAACAGTTCTTTAAGGTTCATCATTCGGAAACTTAGTGGTTTTGCTCCCAAAACGATTTGTTTTGAACTATGATAGTCTAAGCTTGTTTTCAAGAGGATTCCACCAATTTGATCATTATTTGAGTTTTAAATTTTATTTCCCAAAAAGCCAAAAGAATGTTTTCATATACTTTTCTTTTAATTAGTCAATTTAGTAAAGTTTTACCAATGATCCAAACCCCCCATTTTAATCAACTTAATTTGCATTTTTGACAATTAGGCTAGCTTATACCCTTTTGCACAAGGTTCCGATTAAGAGAGATGACCCGAGGTTGCATCCCATATTGCAGTCCTTGGAATTAAACTTTTGATTCAGTTTCTAAGGGATCACTCTAAGGATCAAACGAGAGCCGATCAGACGGACACATGTAAAGATGACATGGCACAATTATAATGACATGTCAATGATGTGGCAGACAATTGGGATTCTGACAGTTGAGGTGGTAATGACGTGGTGATGACGTGTCTGCTGACATGACTGCTCCCCTTCCTGTGCCTAAACGGTGTCGTTTTTCCTTAGAGTGAAATGATGTCGTTTTGGATCATCTTCTTACACTAGCAGCACCTGCAATTAGGGTTTCGAAGGCAGTGGCTATCTTCGGCGCGTGAAAGTGCGTAAAGCAACGTTTGGTGGTGAATTTTATACCATTATGATCTACTCAAGTAGATGAACAATTTGGTATATGGGACATTAGTTTTGGAGCAGATTTAAGAACCCAGAATATGACAGCAAAAATGCTTGAGAGAAAGAATGGAGGCGGCTCTAGAATTTTGACTCATTTTTGTTATAAAGGAGGCTCTGATATAATGTCGAAATAGAGAATGAATAAGAAATACAGAAATGCTCTTTATATTTCTATATTTGTAAGGTGATGTACATCTTCCTATTTATACACTCTAGGTAGCATTAATGTGCATGGTCTTGGGAGAAAATAAAGGCTTAACTATAGGGGATAGTTGACTAAATGAACATATGATAAGACACTAGTTGACTAAATGAAGAAATGATAAGATACTTTAATAATCATAATTAAGATAATCAATAATTAATTAATGAATTTTTCAAAAAAATAATTAATTAATTGGTTATAAGCATTGAAAAGAAAATGAAAATTGTGAGGCAACTACCGAGTTCATGTCACTCTCTATTTCAGTACTAACATTATTAACTACCATCCACCAATACATCCTATTGTGCTCTGCCCTTAAAACGACAACGTCCACCAAACAAAACGGAAAAACAAATATCTAAACCCCATATTTCAAAATAACAAATCCTCCTCTCTCTCAATCACTCAACTCGATATCTCTCTCAATTAGTTAGGATTCCAATTCTATCGTCTTAGTTGCTTATTCACTACTCTCCAAATGTCGTCGGCGAGTTCACCACCCTACACCTCCTTCCCGCCCCCGAACACATTCCTCACACGCTCCACCTCCGCCGTCTTCTTGGGTACGCGCCGCCCATGGCGTCAACTCGCCGACCTCTCCTCCTTTACGCGCCCCTACACCTTGGGCGAAGCCACTCTCCGCATCAAACGTAACCTATCCTATTTCCGCGTGAACTACGTTATGATTGTTCTCTTAATTCTCTTCCTCAGCCTCCTGTGGCATCCCTTGTCAATGATCGTGTTCTTGGTCATCTTCGTCGCGTGGTTCTTCCTCTACTATAACCGCGACGAGCCTCTGGTCGTTTTCAGCCGTTCGATCGACGACCGAATCGTGCTGGGGGTGCTGTCGGTGGTCACCATCGTTGCATTGGTTTTGACCAGCGTGTGGTTGAATGTGATGGTCTCGGTTTTGATTGGCTTGGTGATTGTTTTGATTCACGCTGTGTTTAGGGGAATAGAGGATCTGTATTTGAACGAGCCAGAGGTGGGTGATAGTGGGTTGTTTTCTGTTGTGGGCAATCCCACGGGAGGTAGGTACACTCGCGTCTGATTGAATTTGTAGAATTGAGAGGGGCGGTTTTCTGTGTATGGACTCAATTTTGAGATGGGCGTAGAGGGGATTGTGAGACCTTTGCTGGATTTAATTGTTTCCTGTTTCAATGTCATCCTTAAAGCTGATTAGCGTAATAGCAATTGTGTTTTGTAGGTGAAGTGAAGCTGGGCTAATTGTATATAAAACTGGGTAATGTGACACGTAGTGTTTTGTGATTGCAGTCAAGTTTAGTTGTTGACGGAATCGCCATTGAAGTTGCAAAGGATTGATCATTTTCATTTTCAATTCCAAGCGCTCTTTCTACTTTTGAGTAGATGTCTTGTTGGTGATTACCGTGTGGGTGGCTTGAAAGCTTGTGGTCTTTTAATTATCGGTTTAAGTTGTGGATGCTATTCTATGAAGTCCCAGTGGAGTCCATCGGAATGGAATATCACAATCGTAATCATCCCTAGTTTAGCGATGAGCTAAAAGTTGCGACAGGAGCTCTGTTTGAATGGGGTATTGCCCTTTACCCATCTTCCCATGTGACTATAACCGGGTTTGAGCGATGCATCATATTTAGTCTGGTAAATATTTTCAATGCGGATGTTCACTCCAATGGAAGGCGTGAATCAAGCTATATATATACAGACACACACAATTAAAGGAAAAAACAAAAGAAGATACTAACAATTATGAAGGAGAAACTGATGGAAACGGAAAGTTGACAAGTATCAAGTCTCTGGTATGGCGAACGCGCAATACAAGTTTGGGGTGAGATTTCAAAAACAGGACCGATTGTGTGGAAAAAGGAGGCCTAAACGTCTACACATTTGGTTTGGAATCTTAATGTATAGTTGTGTCATCAGTGTGGGCTGTTGACGCTTTCGTTTTTTTTCTTGAAACATTGCAGTACGTTGTACAGATTGTACAAGTTACTGAGATGGCCTCATGGGCTACGTTCCCTGTGCCCAAGCAATTATCGAATTGTTTCTTTAAGCCCAACTAATTGACTGAAAACCAATGGTAACTTATAACAAAGTCTTTTGCACAAGAATACAAAAGTTAAATTTGAATCTTAATATTTACAGTAAAATATATATTAAATTTCAATATTTTATAAATTTTATAAAAATCATAATATTTAAAATAATTTAAATTAAATTTCTAATCGATGAAAATCTTATTCTCGTCAACTCATTGTCCGTGTGGAGCCCATACAGCAGTACTGAGTTCCACAAATCAGCAGTAATCTATCAAAATTTTCATTAATCGTCATCCAGTTGAGGCATTAAAAATGCATTATAGACTTTTTTTCTCTATGTACGTGGTAGAATTAGAGGAGGATGAAAAGCAAAAGCAAGGATAGTAGGTAGAGCTAAAGAGCTTAAGCAAGGATAAGATACCGGGTAACCCTTTTGGATGCTTTCCAATAATCCAAATTACTCACATATCTGCCCAACATTCTAACAATGTATGTAATATCTGGATGTGTATATACTTGAGCATACATTAGACTTCTTATAGTCGAAGCACAAGGAATCTTTTGCATTTCTTTAATTTCTAAATCATTCTTAGGGCAATGATTAAGACTAAGGTATCACTTGGTTTATTATCTTGAATGCCAAATCTTTTAAATATCTTTTTAGTATAGCTCTTTTGTGATAATCCAAGAATATCTCTAGAATGATCTTGATATATCTGAATCCCTAATACAAAAGAGGCTTTACCAAGATCTTTTATCTCAAATTTGTTTGATATAAATTTCTTGGTTTCATGCAATTAGTCTATATTGTTGTTGGCAAGTAGTATCTCATGAACATATAAAACAAAAAATATATACTTACCCCGTAAAACTTGTGATATATACAATTATCAACTAAATTGATCTCAAAATCAAAAGAAATGACAACTTGATGAAACTTGTAATGCTATTGAAGAGAAGTTTGCTTAAGTCCATAGATTGATTTCTTTAATTGGAAAACTATTTGCTTTGAATCTTTAGAAACAAAGTTTCCAGGATGCTCTATATTAATTGTTTAATCAATGTCACTGTTGAGGAATACTATCTTTACATCCATCTAATGTAACTCAAGATCAAAATATGTCATAAGTGTCATTATAATCTTAAAAGAATCTTTTAAAGAAACTGGTGAGAAAGTTTCTTTATAATTAATTCCTTTTTTTTTAGTAAATTCTTTCATAACAAGACGAGCCTTATATCTCTCTACATTACCTTTTAAATACCTTTTGGTCTTGAATATCCAGTTGTATCCAATAGGTTTTACACCTTCAAGTAATGAGACCAGATCCCAAACATCATTTTCTATTATAGACTCTATTTATTCATTTATGACATCAACCCACTTGTGAGAATAGAACTCAATGGCTTTTGGGAATTTGATTAGACCATCTTCAACTATGCCAATATCCATATCATGTTCTTAGAGAAAGACAATATAATCATCCAAAATTACACTTCTCCTTTCTCTTGTGGATCTTCTTAATGGCATTTGTTATTGAAATTGTTGAGTTTATCTATCATGAATATTCAATTGATATTGATTAAGGATATTTTCAACATGGTTTTGTTAATCTGCAGTAGCTTCTTGAATAATATTAGGAATGATTACCTAATCATGGTTAATAACAACTGTAAGAAGAGAAATGAACTCATCTTCAAAGACAATGTCTCTAACTTATATCCCCCTTCAAACTCAACATCCTCACATAATTTGTCATTTCCCATCTCAAAAATAGATTTACTTATGGGATTATAAAATTTGTATCCTTTTGATCGTTTAGAGCATCCAACGAAATAACTACTAACAATTATTGAGTTCAATTTCTTTTACTTGGACTATAAGGCCTTGCCTTAGTTGGATAACCTTAAATATGAAAATGATTTATACTAGGCTTTTTTTCCTATCCGTAATTCGTAAGGGGTTTTAGTCATTGCCTTAGCTGGAACTCTATTGAGAGTGTAAGTTGTGGTCTTTAATGCCTCCCCCTAAAGCGAATCTAGTAAGATAGAATGAAAAATCATGCTCCTTACCATGTCTTTTAATGTTCCATTTCATCTCTCAGCATCATACTTTATGCTATGGCTTCTTGGTACAGTGTAGTGTGGGACAATACCACATTCTTCTATGAATTTGGGAAATGTACCTAGACATTGTTCACCTGAATCGTCATATCTACCATAATATTCACTATCATGGTTAAACCTTACACTTTTAATTATTTTGTCAATTTGATTCTCGATATCAACTTTTAAAAATTGAACATATGCAATTTGTGTGACTTCTCATAAATGAGATAAAGGTATCCATAATGTCATTATTCATCTATGAACATAATAAAATATTTTTGACCATTCCAGGAGGGTGTAGGAAATGGCCCACAGATATCTCTATGGATTAGTTCTAAAATGTGATCATAACAATATATAAACACCAAAAGCAGAAGGAATTGAACTATATATCAATCTAATGAACACTGAAAGAAGAAGCATGCAATTCATCGGATGATTACGATGTTCAAAAAGGTAAAAGACAAGAATACAAGGACAACAATAGCGAACTAAATGTTAGTTTAGACCTTTGTTGCCAAGCAATTGGATGCAATTTGATGTATGACATTATTATTAATTAATTAAAAGGTTTTCTTTATCTTTGTGCATTAATTTAATTACATTTGATGTTTTAACATTAAAGGTAAAATCCCTGATATAATTACTGTGTAATTGAAATTATGATCAGGCCATAATCGTGAGATCCAATTGACATTTATATATTGTTCGTAAATGTTCCTAGTTGCAGTTTTATCAAGACGAGATATTGTTAAAACGGTAAAACTAGCACACATTATGTTTCTTTCTTATTAAGAAAGTAATTAATCTTATAAATTAAAGTATGAAAATACTTAAACTAATATGTGGGTGATTATTAGAGAATAAGTCACTAAATTAACCCAAGAATGAGAATCCCGAATGAAATATTACTTATATGTTTGTGGATTTCCTCATAATGATAGTTGTATAATTGATCCTTAGACTTGAAATTACCAAGGTATCTTGTGACGGAATTATTGTATTTTGATGCTATTTATGAATTGTCCTAGGATAATTCAGTCGGTGGTACTTGGATGCAATATGAACCATATGGAGACATTTGAATAAGTCAATAAAAGATTCATCACTCTAAAGTAATTAGAGAGAATGTTCTATTGTTCTTAATTAGTAGTAATTTATGGAATTATCTGGCCAGAGTGAATTGATACTTGAAAAGGCATTTTCAGATTTCAATTATAAATCAATTACTAATTAGCAGGAACACACATGATTGGATAAAAAGAATAGACATTGTATCCATGCTCTGTCCAATTGGAACATTGGATTATGAAGGGGCCGTTTGGTTCCACTTTTGTTTTCCTGTTGTTATTTTTTGTTTCTGTTTCCTGTTTTTAGCTTCTGTTTTTTTTTCTAAAAAAATGAAAACCTGTTTGGTTGAAATTTGCAATATAAAAATTGAAAACAAAAACTTGTTTTGTTGAGATTTCTAATAAAAACTGAAAATAAAAATATGTTTGGTTTTTTTAATTATTATTATTATTATTATTATTATTATTATTATTATTATTATTATTATTATTATTAAGTTATTCTTATTATTATTAATTTATTCTTATTATTATCATTATTATATTTATTTTTATTATTATTTTTATTAATTATTGTTATAAATTTTTTACTTAATATTTTTAATTTTATTATACCAAATTAATTAATTATTTTTATTTTTATTATTATTTATTTTATACTTTTTTTATTATTATTAATATTAATCGAGATAGAAAAAAAGAAATATGTTGTTTTTCTGTCAAAGAAAACATGTTGTCAAAATTAAGAGAAACAATGTTTTTTGATTTCTGTAAAACTGTTGTGGTTTTTTTATTTACAGAAACAAAAAATCACAACAGAGTAAATCAAACACGTTTTATTTACCTGTTTTTCTTTTTACAAAAACGGCAACAAAAAATGGAAGAAAAAAACGGAAACAAACAGCCCCTTAACTAACACACCCTGAGATACGGCCATATCCTCTTTTGCATTCTTTACATTTTATGAAAAAGTTAAACACAAAAGTCTTAAAACTCTTTGTAAACTTTTTTTATAATCTTAAATTATCTTAATCGGAATTTAGATGAGAAAGTTATATCTAATTTAAGAAGCATTGTCCAAATTAAATATTAGGTTAGGTTTACTTAATTTAATTATGTATATAAAAAAATAATAATTTGGTTTATTTAACAAATTAGTCTACCATGATGTAAATTTGCTAATTTTTGAATGAGTATTTTGGATGAAAATAAGATATTATTATTTATATACAAAACTAAATTCAGTCTAACTTGTTCTATATTCGATTTAAACAAACACTTCTAGACCTCACATATCATAAAACTTTTTACTGAGTGTTGTTATTGTTATTGTCTACCGTAACAATTGATTAGCCTACTTAGGAAAGTGACAAGATGAAAATGAGATGGTTGAGGAAAGAAAATAATTTGTTATAACTCATTTAACATATTTATCATTCTTTCATAAATTATTACCTTACTTCACTCCTCCACCTATTTTAATTGTTTAATTTTTATATTAAAGTTTTTAAATTATCTTCTTATTTATAAAATTAGTTATTATTATTTTAATTTTACTTGACTAATGGTCACGGATGACCACCTAAAGGGCAGAACATTGTAAGCAAATGATCAAAGCTGAATGACGCAAGTTGAGCGACAGTTCTCGTAGCCTGGCCTTCATAGATATCTTCCCCTGCAGGGAAAAAAAAAAAAAAAAGAGAAAGAAAAAGGATATTCAGAACAATCCAATGTTTTCTCATGGAAGTCTCTGACTAGTTGCTTAACTATTCTGCAACAACCCTTCTTTATTTTGGGTGATGTCTTCTTTCTTCTCCTTAAACTATGCATATATTAGCTTCCGAGCTTCGTGAATTCCGGTTGGTCTCTCGGACCTTTCGATTCCTCGTTGAAGCCCAATAATATTATTTCTTGGTGCCTCAAAGCACTAGATATACTGTTCTGTCCACCAATACTCCATGTTTGTATAAATAGGATACCCCATACTCCATGTTTATATATATATATACACACACAAAAAGATGCCGTCAGCTCAAAACCTAAAAGGTTAGCAGAGCAAGTTGCAGAGTACTGTTTCATATCCATCTCTAGTTTATACATTTCTTTTGTAGTGGCAGAAGAATTTCTCACTTTTCAACATTGTCCTCGTTTTCTTCCTTTTGAAGTGTGAAACATTCCTTTCACTAGAGAGCCTTTTTGGGACATAAAGGAGAAACTTTTCTAGTTTCAATCCATTAGTTAGAACTTTTTGAACTACAGCCTTATTATCTTGTTCTTGGTGATAAAAATATCAATGCAAAGAAAGTATTTTTTTAAAGCTCTAAATCTAGTTAATACGTACGCTTTTGTTTTGCCTTTTAAACTCCTTTACTGATTTGGCAGGGAACAAATAGGTTCATCAAAAAAGAGTAACCGGTTTCATTCGGCAAAATTCGGTATTTGAACACCAATCACGAGGAATGAATCCTGCTTGGAAGAATACTTGCATGCTGGATTTTTTGGAGGAGGACCAAGAGCCAGAACAAGTTCAACTGCTCCCAACGATCCAGCAACCACAAACACCACAAGAGCCTATGGAATTTTTATCTAGATCTTGGAGTCTTTCTGCCTCAGAGATTTCAAAAGCTTTTTCTCAGAAACAGAAACAAGTTTTCGTTGACAACAATTCTAACACCTTCCCTGAAACCACAGCTGCCCAACAACTGGTAAGTCACTTTCTTTTTTTCCCAAAATTTTGCCTTTCGCTCACTATTTTGTTAAATCATTAACAGTCATATTACAATACATATCCATCGGATTCCCAGACGCTAGTCCCTAATTTCCATGGCTTTGCTCTTGTTTGGCAGTCGGGGAAGGTCATAAATTCATTAACTTCAAGGAGAACAGGATCATTTGGAAGATGGTTTCACCACCAAAAGGAGTCGAATAGTGGGAATGTGAGGAAGAAAGAGAAGGCCAGGCTCGAAAATGCCCATATGTACTCGGCAATATCAGTCGCCGGATTAGCTGCAGCTTTGGCTGCTGCGGCTGCTGCAGGAAATTCGAGCACCTCTGACTCCAAAATCAGCATGGCACTGGCCTCAGCTACGGAGCTTTTGGCATCATATTGCATTGAACTAGCAGAATCAGCTGGAGCTGATCATGACCGTGTAGTATCTGTCGTTAAATCGGCTGTGGACATCCAAAGTGCAGGTGATCTAATGACCCTCACTGCTGCAGCTGCTACAGGTAGTTTCTAATTTGTCATGGTTTTTTTGAGAATTAACAGCCTGATATGAAATTGTATTCATAATGAAAGAAAAACCATTCACTTATTTGCAATTGTGTTTTCTTTTTCAAATCAATGGATCACGGAAATGAGAAATTTATGGTTTTTCTATATTATTTAAAGATTGTTCCCTGGTCTTCATGTTTTTATACTCATTGTTGATAAAGAGTTGTTTTGGTTCTTTTGAATTAGCTTTGAGAGGAGAAGCAGCTCTAAAAGCAAGATTACCTAAAGAAACAAGAAAAAACGCAGCCATAAGTCCTTATGATAAGGGCGTGATTGATAATCACTGGGATTCCGAGTTAAGTGGCCAATATGAAGAGCAAAGTCCTCCATGCGTTGGAGACCTATTGCAACATTCAAGAAAAGGTTGTGTTATTTTCACTGCTTGGTCGAAGTTCATTTTAATTCTATAGAAATGTATACTACAAAGCATATTGGACGCGAAGTTCAGGTTTAAAGCCAATTCTTTTATTATTTAAACTTTCAGGGGTACTTCGGTGGAAAAGTGTCTCTGTTTACATCAACAAGAAGTCCCAGGTACGAGATTGGTGATTGGAAAGTTTGGAAGATCATGGTGAATGATGTTATGTCTTTTTTACAGGTGATAATTAAGATCAAAAGCAAACATGTTGGAGGAGCATTCTCCAAGAAACACAAATGTTAGCTTTGTTCCTTTCATAATCTGGTTTGACATTGCTTCGTCCATCGTATGTTTTTATATCATTTAACATGTGAATTTTATAGGTGTAGTTTATGGAGTTTGTGATGAGACACTTGCATGGCCATATAGAAAAGAAAGGGAAAGCTCAGAAGAAGTCTATTTCGGTGTGAAAACTGCTCAGGGTCTTTGGGAATTTAAGTGCAAGAGCAAAATCCACAAGCAGAAATGGGTTGATGACATTCAAAATCTACTTCGTCAAGTTAACTGCGTTGAAGTACCAGGGCGTTCACTGTAGTTTTTGAGTATAAGCAAATAGCATATAGAAGATTGTTATTAATATTTTCAGTCCAAGTACTGATGTTACAATGGTAATTATATCATTTACATACGTCGTATAAAACTGAACCCTTTTCTTTGTCTGTTGTCTCTAGAACTGGGATCAACCAGATTTTATGTCAAAAGGGTATTTTACATATTATCTATGTATATCCTAACGTTTCTACACAGCCATTTCGCTTGGGTTGAAATAAAACCACATCACAGAGGAATGAAGTCTTTCTTATTTTCACCTCTTTGGCTTTTCTCTAGGAGAAGCTACTTGTGTCAGCCTTATTGAGTGTCCAACTCTATTTAAGATTATGCAGTGATGGTAGATGCGTTTATAGTTTGTAGGAATAACAAATAAGTGAAGAAAAGACGGAAGATAGTCAGATTAAGCTCTTCTATACAGAGACAGACACGTAACACCTTTACTTATATGATCGTATGGATCAACTGTGTGAGTCTCTGGAATCGTATGAAAAAGGACATGAACGGTGAAGACATAACACGATCGCATACACGCTCGTGTTCATATAATACGTAGGTATTGTATGTGAGTGTAACAAAAAAGTCTAAAAGTGAGGAAAAACAATGAGAGAGTAAGTAGTATAGTATTCTCATCCTTTTTTAATTATTTTTAGAATTAGTTTGAGAGCTTTTTTATTGATATATCAACTTTGGTTTTAATCTTGAAACTTGGTGAGAAAACAAATTTGTAAATCCTTATTTATGTTTAGTGGATTTGCTTATTAGTTTAACCAATGGTTTTTTCCTCTACACTGAGCAGTTTTTCATATAGATCTTAGTATTTGTTTTGTTAGTAAGCTTCTTATTCTCATACTGTTTTGTTGGTTAAATTTGAAGAGTGTTTTATTGTTGATCTTTAGTTATTCTTTAAGAGAATTGTCTTATTGTTATTAACAAGTGGTACCAAAGCATCGTGATGAAAGGTGAAAACAACTCTATAGGTAAGCTAACGTCAACAAACTACTTTATTTGGAGGCCTATGATAGAGCACTATCTATACTGGAAGGATCTCTGTTGAGGCAAGTTTTAATCTATTTAAAACCCTCAAAATATTGGAAGCGCATAGGTCGTAGGTGTAATATGTAAGGTGTCGATCCCTCGAGGAGTTATTAAACTAATCTAATTCTAATTTATCTAGGGCCTAAAGAATTATTAAAAAGAGAATAAAAACTGTACAGAAAAATAAACATGTGAAGATGATTGATTGGAATAAAAATGTAAAATTAACATACAAAGATAATTAAATTGAGCATCGCCAAATTAACAATGGAAATCACTCGAGGAAGATTAGTCGATTATAAGAAGGGGAATTTATCCTATCATCAAATGCTAACATGATTACTTTTGAGTTAATATGGTATCAGTCCTAGACTTTTAAAGGGTGGATTACTCTCTCTCGAGTTATAATTATTAAATCATAACCCCTAATTGAATTATGGAATTTGCAATCTCTCAATTAATAAAAAACCCACAATTACAATAACATCTTAAGCCTTCTAATAGACAACCAGGCCGTCACACGAGATCTCTCTTCATCTAAATTCCCGATTTGATTATTTACATGATCTATTAGATTGTTTAACTCTCATTATCCAATCTAATCATTTTGCTATCGATTCACTCTCTCGATTTGATACCGAAGCATGCAAATACAACAAATAATCACAACACCTAACGTATTAACATCAAAAGAAATCACATTAAAATTGATTCAAGAACAAATCCCTAAAGAAATTTAGAACATCATCATCAAACCTAAATCCATCACTATAAAATCCATCTTATACATTCAAAAGGAAGAACAATAAAGATGAAATGAAAACTCAATTGGAATGGTCAAAATAGATTGGGAAGATGGCAGCACTGCAACCCCTTCTTCTCCTTCTCTCCTTGGATCTTTCTCAAAATGTCAGAGGTTAGAGCTCCTTTCTAGGTCATTTCTCTTTCTTTCTATAGTATTTTCAATTTAGGGTAAATCCTAGGGTTTTCCCGTGCCCAAAAAGTTCGAAAAGCCTCTCAAAAACTTAAATCTGGAGGCTGTCTGTGCCTTCTGTATGGGCCACGATCGTGGCACCTCCACTAGGCTTCTGTCACAATCGTAATAGCTAAGGACACATTCATGGCACCTCTACCAGGTTTCTGTCATGATCATGGCCCTAGGTTTTGCTCGGGGCTTCTTTCGAATCTCCTTTGTTCTTTAGTATTTAACCTAAAACATTAACGAACACATCAAGGCACCTCAAACAGATAACATTAAAGCCCGATAGCATGCTCTAACCTACAGAACACTCAAAACACAAATATAACCAGCTAACACAATCCTAACCTAAACATGCACTAATTATTCAATTTAACAACTAAACACACATTAAACTACCTACTCAAACATTATGCAACCTACCACTATCAACATCCCCACACTTAAACTTTTACTTGTTCTCAAGAAAAGACAGAATAGGCAAAAACAAAAAGACACCAAACACAATTAACGAAACACACACATATGCAATAATGGTCAATGACATTAAACTTCACGAAACAAATTTAACTACAATCATAATCCCTTAAGTTTTTTCTAACTTATTAACTTTTAAAATTAGTGTCTAAGTACTTCAGACCAAATATACATACTAATCAAGACTTTAATCTCAAACTCGTTTGCTCCTACCACTTATACACACACATTGATAATTATTCGGTCAATCAAAATTGCAACTATCCTTAAGTAGCTTTTCATGAAATAAGCTGTAAATTTGTTAACCAATAGTTCAAAGGAAAAGATTAAATTTGTTGGATCACCAAATGCCTTTTAGTCCATTTTTTCTTTTCATTGATAAGCGTTAAGTTCCCTTAAAAATTTTGGTATCATCCAAATAAAGGAATGTCGTCTCCTTCACCATCTTCTCCATTTCATGGCTCCCACTTTCATTCTTTTATTTGAAAAAAAGAAGAAGAAGAAGACAATTTGTTATCTCTACCAATAAAAAAATAACACCACCATCATTTTATTCCATAATTTGTCTTCCTTTTTCAATCTTCAGATGTTGGCCATATTGTCACATTCTTGCTCCAATAAGCTTTAGAAATCCTCAGTTAGCAATCAAATTAGTAGGTTTTGTAAACAAAAGTTTTCTTATTTATCTAGGTTATAAATTTTCCTATTGTTAATATATTACTCACAACTAAGGCAAGTGCATCTTTTGTTAACAAATAATATAGTAGATTAGAAAACCTAAAATAACTATCTAGTATAAACTAAAATAAATAATTAATTTTTATGAGTTTTGATTAATAAATTATAAACCAAACAAAAAACTAAATAGGTAGCCAAGAGAATCAATAATAAGGCAATTTATTAAGAAAAAGTTAAATCATATATCAATATTTAGACAAGTATTTTTCTTAGCCTTATTTTAAAATTTTTTAGTTAATTAACCTAGAATGAATATATTTAACTAAACTAACAAGATCTCTAATAGACTAAAATGTATTCTCTAGAGCTACAACTATCTACTCTTTGGTTGGTTAACTCATATCTCTACCATTGCTAACACCCCTTTGAGTGTACTAATATTTGTGAAATCTCTTGAAAGGTTTCACTATAACACTAAAAAGATTACGTAGTCTCTTTCAAAGACCTCGTTTAATCACTATGACCTATGTTGTGGTTTAGTCATAAGTAGGCTCTCTCAAGGCTTCCATAAGTTAATTAAAATCATATCTAATCACTAGCATCACTAAATCATGCATTAGGATTAATCAAATGCAATTTAAAGAAATATATCTCATCCATATATTAAAACAAATCAATCGATGCAAAAAAAAAGTTAGAGTTTTTCCTATCTAAATATATAAAATATTTAGTCACTAATCATATTCATAATAACAAATGCAATAGAAAAAATAAAGACAATATGATAGTAATAATTCTAGATGATGATCCTAATTCTATCAATTGATTGATCTAATGAAATGATGTTTAGATCTTAATTCTTTGATGTAAATAGCTTTGGAACTAACCTCCTAGGATTCCCAAACCTCTCGATGTCTAACCTTTGATCCTTTGATATCTATATATTGATTATTTGAAGTAAATAACCTTAGAATTGACCTCCTAATTGTAAACCTCTTGATGGCTAACTCTTTTGTTCAAAAAGAAAAAGACATATATAAGATATATAGTCTCAAAAAGATTTCCAAAAATTAGGGTTTTTTTTGCTTTATATAATTTTTCATGCATTTGAACACATTTTCACTCAAATAATTTCATCTCAAGCTTAATTTATCATAATTACATTAAAAATGAAAATTAAGTAAAACGAGATTATTTGGTTAGAGTTGTGCTCTAAAAGCATTCACCTTTAGTACTTTTGTACAAACTTTATTTTGATTAATAAAGTGAAAGGTGATTTTTCATTAATTTGATGTTCATTTATTTATGAATTGATATCGATCTTAAATCGAATTAATGAAGTCTATGATACAAAACATAGCATGAAGGAAATCATGATGAGATCATGATAATGAGATTCCTATAGTATCTAAATTATACCTAGTCATAGGATTAAAAAGACAGGAAATTATTAATCCGGATAGACTAGCACTTGCTATACAGTAGATCTCACAAATTGTAAACATGATATGTTTAAAGTTAGCATGTGGATGTTTACTAAGAGTTGTAAGTACATCTGATGACCCACTATGAGATTATCATATGGATGATCTATCAAATGTCAATGATTAATCTCATTATAGCAATGGTGAAAATATCCTTATACTTGAGGTAATTAAAGGTATCTTGGATACTGATCTTGTGCTTTGACATCATTCCTTGTTAGCTCAAGACGAGGTCGCTCATAGGGTGCTGATTGGGTACATCTATTGGTATTCGAAGGTAATTGGGCAGTCAATAAAGGATTCACCACTGCTAATAGAAGGAGATGATACCCACGGTCTCTTGTCGGGGTCATTACTCAGGAGTCTCTAACTAGAGCAGTTATGTGTCATGAAGAGTCTTCAATGACACATAGAGTAATGAGATCCCAGGACAAGAACTAACATCACTTGGACTATAAATGATGTAGTCAGTCTAGTGGGAATTGATACATAGCCCATACTCTGAACCAAGTGGGGTATAGTATGATGAAAGGACGAATTGCACGGTAATTGTTTATAGAAAGGTTCGTAAGTCAGATAATTAACTATCGAAGAGTTCATGTGTTAATCCACTTATATTCTAGTAAATTGGCATCATGAAACCCTTCATGATTTGATTGATTAATAGTTAATTCAAGTTGCATGAAACAATGTATGATTTGCTCGGATTAAGAGTTAATTCAAGGGCCCAAAATAACCAGGAACTTAAGAGTCACACGCATAAAAGATCAGACGAAAGAACAAAGTGTGTATGGCTATTTTTAAGTAGGCCATGATCGCGTCTCATAAGCCACAGTGGTGACCGTAAGCGAGGCTATCAATTAAGTAGGCCATGATTATGGCTCATAGGCCACGATTGTGACCGAAGGCTCGACAGATGTAAGTAAGTTCTTCACTTATGTACAAGAGGGCTAACCAGTCACAAACACACTTAAGAGAGAGAATAAGGTGTCTAAAAGATTTCTAGAGTTAGAGAGAAGTGTCTTGAGTCTTATTCATGCAATTTATACAATTGTTGCATGAATCAAAGTGCATACAACATAGTCTTAATCTTTCTCTCCATTAGAGCATCTACTTGAACTCATGTAGTTTGGTATTCTAACCACCCTTACACATTGTTTCTTCTTCATCTTCGCATGTTCTTGAGTGATCAAGGAAGGTGTGGTGTTTACAACAACCCAAACAAGAAAAAGAATAAAAAAAGGACGAGAATCAAAAGGTACATGTACTGTTATACCATGTTCATATAATCTGTTTATGCATGCATTTGAGATTCTGGCTTTTTGGGAGGTCATGGGGTCGGAATTTAGATTCCGGCACTTCTATTATTTTATCATGCATCTAATGCATGAATCCACGTCTCCCCCCAACAATGGTATCAGAGCAGGGTCATGCATGTATTAGATGATGTATTGAACATGTGCAAAGTGTTTGCTGGGTTGTGAATGACATGCATGTTGATTTGGAAAATTTCGTATAAATTGTAGAAATTATTTTTGTGATTTTCTTTCACAAAAATGTTTATAAGGTGTTATATCATGTTTCTATCAGAGGAAATTGCAATTGAATGTCATTTTCCATTTTATTTCAAATTAATATCCAGTCTATTCATATGTTGGTTTATGGGAATTTATAGAAAACTGAATGCATGTGATGATTTTGAAAATTTCGTAATAATTCTGTAAATTTTTTTTATGATTCTCTTTCACATAAATGTTTATAAGGTGTTATAACATGTTTTTGTCAAAGGAAAATGCAATTGAGTGTCATTTTCCATTCTATTACGAATTTAGTTTTAGCCTGATGCATATATGAAGTTCTGAGAAATTCTGGAAATCTGATGAGCATTGATGCTTGTAAATTCCACATTAAATTTTATAAAAAAATTTATGAATTTTCTACATGGACATGCAAGATAAGATGTTTCCACGTGTATAAGATGCATGACACTTGTTGTTAAAATGATTATCTTATGCATGCATTATGTAGAGTATGACTAGTGTTAGAAGTAATATGACAAGTGTCATAGAAATGTGACGTGCTTGTTAATTCCACTAACTTAGTAATTTATTTATAGGAATTAGACTCTGGAAATTTTTATTACACATTTAGAATGTGTATAAGACTCTGGAATTTTTCCAAAATTAATTGAATTTGATTCAATCAATAAATTAAGTTAAAGTCAACATTGGTTAGCTTTTTGAAAGTTGTTGGAGTTGACTTGTTTAATGACTTATGATTTATGTGTTTCAGTTATAAGACCTTAATAAAGTTTTTATGAGATAAGAAATACATTATTTCGATGCTAGTAGAATGGTAAGTGCATGTGCTTGAAATTAGGCTTCGGGAAATTTTTCGGACATCGAATCAGTTTTTTTAGTATCTAATAGGTTAACATATTTATCTTGATGATTTTGGCCGTCAAGATATTTTTGGCTTGTGCCAAAATTATCTAGATAAATTTGAGATGACCTAGGGATATTATATATGACTAATTGAAATTCGAAAATTTTGGAAACCCTAGGAATTAATTTAGAATTAATCCAAGTAGAGCATAGCATTTCTAGTGTGACTAGAAAAAGGCATGTGTACTAGACTTAAAGTGTTTAATTTGGACATAATAATTTAATTTTAGAGTTCCTAATCTAGTCACGTTAATAATTTTAGAATTATCCGAGACTAACGCTAGTACCCAATTCGATTCAAGAGTTGAATCGAATCACGAACTTTAGATGCATAATCAAGTCACAACCTTAATTGAACCTCCTTTATATGATATATGCATTAGATGCATTTTAAAGATGGTTATAGACATAGGCTCAATTTAATTGAGTTGTCCATAAACTGAACATATATATGTGATATGTATATAATATCATCCAAGTATTGATGAGACCAAAGAACAAATCCCTTAACTGAAATATTAGGACTTACACCTTCCATTAATATGGCAAGAATTATAGTTCTTTCAGAGTTGGGTTGTTGGGCAAACCCAAGCCTGCTCTACACGAATATGTTCAAACTATGGAAATTAGATTTTCAGACTAATTGGTTAGTCTTAACTGGAAGCATTGATTTGTTAGGCAAACCTAAGGTCAACGTGGATAGAGGCAAAGTTGGGTTGTATACATTAGATGTATACGAATCAAGAGTTTATAACCTAATGAGTGTGCTAAATCAACAGTTGATGGCACAAGTCGAAAGTTGATTGAATGCAATTGGTATGAATGATACCTACCGATTGACCTATGGTGGCTTGTTGGGCAAACCCAAGGTCTTTCTTAGTAATATTGAATATCGACCCATTAAGAAAACTATAAGTTTTCTCGAATTCATAGTGAGAGCTATGGATTTGAATAAAATTAGTGGGACCTATAATGCATGTGATTAAAGTCCTTATTGATATGCATTAGTGTACATTCTAACACTTTCTCTCGTTCTTCTAGGTTATTGAATCGCCACGATGTCTTCGTCCATTGTAAACCTACATTCTCTATTAGACTCCAACAAACTCACATTACTTAACTTCTTAGATTGGATGTGAAATTTGAGAATTGTTCTCAAATCTGAGAAACTAGGATATGTCCTAAATGAATCACTTCCCACTCCCCTACTACCGATGCATCTGATAAGGATCAGAAAGCTTACAAGAAGCTACTGAATGATAGTGAGATAGCTAGCTGTATAATGCTAGCCTTTATGTCACCAAAACTTCAAAAGCAGCATGAGACTATGGATGCTCATATCATAGTCTACCATCTAAAGAAACTGCTTGATGAGCAAGCTTAGTCTGAAAGGTTCAAGACCTCGAGATTGCTTTTCCGCTCTAAGATGACTGAGGAATCATCTCCAATGCAGTATGCGCTGAAGATGTATGGATACATTGAGAGGTTAGCCAGTTTAGGCTTGTAATGGATCATGAATTAAGTATAGACTTAATTCTGATTGATTTGACCAATAATTATTAATTGTTTGCACTTAACTATCGAATGAACCAAATATCCACCTTGATATTTGAGCTAACTAATCTGCCCAAAACAGTTGAGCAAAGTGTCAAGAAAGACAATAAGGCTGTGATGCTAGTGGACTTTGCTTCTGGTTTTTGCAAGAGGAACCAAAAGAAGAAGAAGAAATTCAAGAAGCCAGTGGTAGGTGTAGCCAAGAAGGCAAAGGAGACTACATCAAAGGGGATATGCTTCCATTGCAACAAGGAAGGACATTGGAAGAGGAAATACAAATCTTATCTGGAATCACTAAAGCAGAAGAAGGCATTAGATGCCCTACTGTCTACTTCAGGTATGTTATTTGTCATTGAGGTTAATACTATTTCTGATCATAACATTTGGGTATTAAATACTAGATGTGGCTCATACATATGTGTTGATATGCAGGCTTTCAGGGATAGTAGATCGCTCAAGAAGGGAGAGAGAGACCTACGCGGGGGAAATAGGGCAAGAGTTGCTGCATTAGCCGTAGGAACATATGTTTTGTATCTTCCTAGTGGCCAAGAGCTAATTTTGGATAATTGCTATTATGCACCCATTGTGACAAAGAACATTGTATATGTTTCATGTCTTATAAAGCGAGATTTCATATAAACTTTTTCAAGCAATGGTTGTTCAATTAAGTTTAATGAAATGTTGTATGGTACTGCTACATTATACAATGGTATTTACATATTAGATATGTGCAATCTAATTTTAAATATAAATGACAATAAAAGACAAAAATGAGATAACTTAAAATCATCTTACTTATAGCATTGTCGACTTGGCGCTATAAGTGAGAGATGTATGGCTAAACTACACAGGAGTGGTAGCTTAGTGTCATTTGATTATGAATCATATGACACATATGAATCTTGCTTGTTGGGCAAGATGACTAAATCACCTTTTAATAGAAAGGGTGAACGAGTAAATGGGTTACTAGGCCTAATACATTCTAATATGTGTGGTCCGACGTCCATTCATGCTAAAGGTGGTTTTAGGTACTTCATTACCTTTATCGATGGTTATTCATGATATGGGTATGTGTACCTAATGAGATGCAAGTCTGAAGCATTTGAAATGTTTAAAAAATTTAGATATGAAGTAGAGAAACAACTCGGTATAAGTATCAAGACTCTTCAATCAAATCGAGGTGTGAATACTTGAACTAGGAGTTTCTAACTTATCTTAGGGATAACAGGATTATATCCCAATGGACTCCACCTTACACACCGCAACATAATGGTGTGGCTGAAAGGAGAAACCGAACCTTGTTGGACATGGTAAGGTCAATGATGGGCTTAGCAGATCTATCAAAATCCTTTTGAGGTTATGCACTCGAGATTGTTGTTTATGTGATAAACAAAGTCCCTTCAAAGTAGTTGAAGTTACTCTATATAAGATATGGACTAACAAAAAGCCCTATCTTTCTCACATGAAAGTCTAGGATTGTTCGGCTTATATGAAGCGGATCCAATCAAATAAGCTTGAAGCGAAATCTGATAAATGTCTATTTATAGGATATCCTAAGGAAACAATTAGATATCAATTGTGCAATGCTTTAGAGCAAAAGGTGTTTGTCTCATAGCATACTATCTTTTTAGAGAAAGAGTTCTTTATAAGAGAAGACAATGGGAGTAAAGTCGAACTTGATGAAGTTCATGATGCTCAAACAAACGCAAATCAACTGCCTAAACCCGAGATTATTGTTCACGAAAATGAGACAATAGTTATAACTTTTGACACACAAAATGTTTGTAGGTCAAGTAGGATACATAATGTTCCAGAGAGATATGGATTTCTCATAAGGGAACAAAATGACGTATTGCTCCATAGAGGACAATGAGCCTACAATCTATAAAGAGGCTCTAAAGAGTTCATAATCAGAAAAAGGGCTTCAAGCAATGAAGTCTGAAATGGATTCCATGTTTGAAAACCAACTATGAACTTTGGTTGACCCACCCGAAGGGCTAAAACCGATAACGTGCAAGTGGATTTTCAAGAAGAAAATCGACATGGATGGTAAGGTGATTACCTATAAAGCTAGGTTAGTCGCTAAAGGATATCGTCAAAGGCAAGGAGTTGACTATGATGAGACATTTAGCCTCATATGCTTAAATATATTAGAATGCTCCTAGCTATTGCTGCTCATTATGATTATGAAATATGGCAAATGGATGTGAAGACGACTTTCTGGTGATGCTGTCGCCTGCAACTAAATATAAAAGATTTTCACTCCCGTTAAAACAATTTAATGTAGTAGCAGTAAGCGGATA
This sequence comes from Erythroxylum guanchezii, assembly GCA_025629825.1. Taxonomy (NCBI): domain Eukaryota; kingdom Viridiplantae; phylum Streptophyta; class Magnoliopsida; order Malpighiales; family Erythroxylaceae; genus Erythroxylum; species Erythroxylum guanchezii. The sequence continues at coordinate 15,530,874 of JAOTAX010000005.1, read as the reverse complement.
TCGTTCCTACGAGAAATTTTGCGATCATGGAAATTACGAATTCAAACTGCACAAATAATAAAAGGGGGGTTTTCGTTACTGAAAATCAAAAAGGAAAATTGCAAATTGAAATAATAATTAAGTCTGAAAATTCAATAAGAAAAATACTTTGGTTTCGGTCACCGACGTTACCATGCTATTATGGATCCTCGACATAAAATTGTAATTATTAACGAACATTCATTGAGGGAATTTTCTATTAATTGTATTGACTAGAAACATGTATCCTAGCA
>JAOTAX010000005.1:15519353-15530502 GCA_025629825.1 Erythroxylum guanchezii | reverse complement strand
GAAAACTTGCTAGTACTAATATTGATACCTCTTAAGCTACCTTAACCCTTCCCTTGGGATTAATACTGCGGATAATACCAAAGCTTAAGGTACATTATTGATCAAAGAGAATCTAAATCCTTTTACAAAAGTCAATAAAAGAAGATCTGGGAGGAAGAGTATGGGCTTAAAGAGCCAAGTGCATTCCTAAAGTCTTTTTTTATATGAAATGTTAGGGGAATCAACTCCTAAAAGAAACAAAAGACCTTAGATATTATATTTAATAAATAAAACTTACGTTTATAGGTTTTTTGGAATCCAAAATTAAGGATAAGAGTTGTAAAAACTTAAGGTTTATTAGGAAGAACTAGAAGCTAGCTTCAAACGATATACATTATCATTATTGTAGAATCATCTGGCTTACATCACTAAGCTTATTGATATTTCAGTACTCCACTATTCAGACTAACTCATGCACTAACAGGTAAAGATAACCCAAGATAGTAACAAAATTCTAATCATACTTATGTATAGATTAAACGATGCTTTCTAAAGAAAATCTTTACTAAATGACTTGAAGAGGATCCATTCAACCATTATTGGTCCCTAGATGATCTTAGGCATTTTTAATATCCCTCTTTATAATTTAGAAGCATTTAGGAATGTGAACCTTAGCAAATACAATGAAGATATGAAAGAATGCATTTTGAATGTACAGGTTACTAACTATAACTTCTATGATAATTTCTATTCCTGGAATAATAAAGGTAAAATTCTTGGAATATTATGAAGATGTTGATAGGGATATAATAAATGAAGAATAGTTGAATAGGTCCCCTCTAACTATCTTAATTTTGGAAAACCTATATTCTTTTATCACTACCTAATTATAGTACAAAACTTTGATACTAACCATCTTAAGAAAGCCCCATTTTGTTTTAATAATTTTCTTGCTAAGGTGGAATGATTAGAAGAAACTATGAAAAAGGGTATTTTCCAAAAAATTCAGGGGATTCCTATCCTTTAAGTGTATGAGGAAGCTGAGGATTGTGACAATGGAACTCAAAAAGCTTAATCAAGGAATGTTTAATAACACATAAAAGAATGTGGATATATCAAAAACTCAATTGATGGAAATTTGAAATCAGCTTTACCTTAACCCAAATAACTCAAAACTCTTAAGCATGGAATAGAAGGCTCTATCTAATTTTCACTAACCCTTGGAAGTCCACAACTCCTAATAAGGTGGCTTAAAGATGTAGATAAAACACATAATTTTTTTCATAAGGCCATCAAAACTAGGAAAAACAATAATAGTATTTTAACACTATTAAAGCAGGATAGGAAACTCTTATAGATCAAGATGAAATAAGGGAAGAGATATTGAACTTCTATAAGGGTACTCTTAAGGCTTAGGCTCATTGCTACTTATTAACTTCTATTCTAAAGGAGTTTATCTTCAATCAGTTCATTAAATAGGAGATTATATTGCTCTCCAAACTAGTCACCAAAAAAGAGGTGGAATTAAAACTTAATCCATATAAACCCCTGCCCTTGATGGGCTTAATACATTATTTTTCCGAAAATCTTAGCCTTGGATAAAGGATGTGGTAAAAAATGCTATAGTTGAATTTTTTAAAAAGGGAATAACGTTGAAAGAGCTTAATCAAACCTACATCATACTTATCCCTAAGAAATTTGGCCTTAGTATGATCTTGATTATAGACCTAGATCATGCTACAACACAATATACAAGGTTATATCCAAGATCCTTGTTAACAAATTAAGATCAGTGCTAAAGAAGCTGATCAATGAAGCTCAAAGTGCTTTCCTCGTTAACAGGCTTATAGGGGATAACATTTTGTTGGCTCTAGAACTTTTCAGATCTTATGGCAAAAAGAAAGCTCTTATAAATTATAGTATAAATTTTGAATTTCATAAAGCCTTTGATTCATTGTGACGGGAATGTGATAATCACATATTTGAGGCATTTGGTTTTATAAATGACCTTTTCTTGTTTTGTAGAGACAAGGATAAATCCTTGATCACTCTGATGACATCTATACAAATTTTCAAGCTACTATCAGGTTTATCCATTAACTTTGAGAAGAGTCACTTAATTATCTCTATAAGAAGCAAGCATCTTTCCACCTAGTTTTCAACCATTACAGGTTCAAAAATAAAAGACCCTCCATTTATGTACTTAGGACTACCAATCTCAATCAAAAGAATAAGGCACTTAGAATGCTTACCTTTGCAGGAAAAGATCTAAAAAAGGATCATCAATTGAATCACTAAATTTATGTCTTTGTTAGAAGGCTATCTCCTATTAACTCTGTACTGCAATCTCTGCTCACATATTGATCATCACACATTTTTGTGTCAAAGAGATTTATTAAATACATTGATAAGTTATTGAAGAAATATTTTTGGAAAGGAGGTAATGACTCTTGAACTTACTGTAAAGTTAGATTAGAGGAAGTGTGCAACTGTAAGCAAGCTAATAAACAAGCCTTTGTTAAGTAAAAAGCTATAGAGGATTCTTTCAAACAATGAAACATTTTTGGTACTGTGGATTCATAGATAGTTTTTGAATGGAAACTATAGGAGGTCTAAGCTAATGCAAGCACTTGTTGGTTCATTAAACAAATGATGAAGTTGAGAGAACCACTCCAAATCTATACTGTGCGTAAAGTAAGAAAGGTAACTTTAGCTTCCTTATAGTATGATAAGTGGTCCTCCGTGGGTACTTTAGTTAATAATCCTCAATTGCAAGCCTTGATCCATCAATATCCCTTAGACAGTAGAATGAAACTTTTACTGAGTGAAGGTGAATGGAATGGAGAGTTTACACACAATTGTAGGAACCTTATCCCTTGGTACTCACCAACTTCAAAGCAGAAGACTCTTATATTTGGAGGAAGCACCACTTAAGAAGATTTACCAATGCCTCTTATAGACTATTACTGAGCCCTCACCACCCTACACTCCCCTAGGCCAAAATTATCTAGAAAAACTAGCTACTGCTTAAGGTATCAGCTTTCCTTTGGTTAGTAAAAAAGTATAAGCTCCCTGTGTTAGATAATTTATCCTTCTTCAATATTCCTAACAGATGCATTCTTTGCTTATAAGATTCAGAATCTATGGAAAAGTTTTTTTAATTCCATTCTTTTAGGAATATATGATTTGTAGTTTATTTATTATACCCCTTATATTGCTTAACTATGAGTATGCTATCATCTTGAATAGCATTGCCTTTGCAAACCAATCAAGACATTCAACTAGAAGCTTAGTAACTAGCTTAGAAACTATAAGAAGTACTATGTATCAAATTTGGGATGAAAGAAACTCAAGGATCTTCAAGAATTAGGAAAAAAAAATATGATGTTTAGGTGATAATGCAATTTAAAATGTGGTTAAAAGAGTAATTCTTCATCCATAACTTATAATTTCATCAATCTTTTGAATCTCCTATACTATTCTTCTAAAACAATCATCAGTTGTACTAATAGTGGCAAGTTGAGCTATTTCCACTGTTTGAAGTAATTAAGAATTAGTCTTGGGCCTTTAGAAGCTTCTTACTCTTGTACACTATTGTATCCCTTTGGGGTTTATTATTCAATTAATTACCTCTTCAAAAAAGGATGTTTTTATTAAATTTTTATAAAATATGAGAGCCTCTTACAAAAATTTTGAAATACTTGAGATTTAGTAAAATTTTGAAATCACATATGAGATTGATGTTTGTTACCCATAAAAATTTAATTAAAAAGTTTAATTTATTATCATATAAAATTAATAATATATGATGAATTGCTAATAAATATGATAAATTAATATTTATTAAGCATTAATAAAAAGAATTAGAATCACATGTTAAATATTATTATAATTTTAAAATAAATAGTAATGTTTAAATATAAATTCATAAAAAATAATATATTATTATAATAGACACATATTATCTCTATAATTCAAGTAATTCTCAAATAATTTTCTGCTATTAACTTTAATTTGTTCATGTGAATAAAATTTATCACATGTCTTTCGTCAATAATTTTATTAATTAATTAATGAAGGAAATCTTGAGAAATTTTGGGTAAATACGAGAGTGTTTGTTTAAAAAATTTAAACTGTAAGGAGTTTTGGCGGAAATAAGAAAATTTTACGGGTGAATCCTGTGCCTACCTATATAAAATTACTATGTTATGGCTCGTCAATTTTAACTGAAGAAAAGGCCCACTAGATTTGGGCCTAGTATTGGGCTTACTGTATCATGATACATGACAAGAAGGCGGACTTGTAATTTCGTTGGAGACAGTCGCCACTTTACAAGTTGTCTAATGAACTCACCGGAACGAACTCGGTGCAGAGAAAGAGATCCACCTTCTGCTTTCCGCAAATTCGCCAAAATCAAATATTTCTAGATCCATCGATCGATCTGAGGTCTACCCTTTTGGGTTCCAGAGGGATAAAAACATGCCTGTAAGTCTCTCTTTGTGCTTTGGATCGAGATCCTCCTTTTGTATCTGTTGAATGAGAGGGATTTCTAACAAGACAATATTTTTGTGGGAATGATGTGATCGGCCAGTATCGGAGGATAATGGAGGTGGGGCCCCCAAGTCCGTTGAGATATATAATAGGAGCGGCGATTATGATGATAGGAGTTGTCTTACCCGTTGGTTACATGATGTTTCGCAACAAGCGCACTCCTTCTTCTTCTTCTTACTCCAAACAGACGTAGGTGTGCTTTTGCTTTTATTCTTCTTTATGGGTTGTGTTTCATGTTTTTTGTTGCGTTGCATTGATTCCATTTGGAGTAAGCGTTGGGAAGTTTGGGCATTTGCTTGTCGTTAGTCATATACTAATATGGTGCTATCTTTGGTTAAGACTGGGCTAAAGACTCATTTTAGATGCTTATGTTTTTATTACTTTCAGGAACAAAGTTTTGATATAGTAGCATTTTGGGGAAGAGAAAATTTGGATATAAGTTGTGGTCCCGTTGAGCTTGAAGAATGTGTAAGAAGAGGAAAGTTGGATGCTTGATACTGATGTAAATGTTATTGAATTACTGATTCTGTAATATTGCTTTTGTTGTTGATTCTGATTCTAGTTTATCAAGGACGTATGCGGTCAGATGCAATATTTTGATCTGTAGACGTATTTAATTGAATTGCTAAATCAGTGTTCCATTATGGTGAGTTCTTGGTTTCTTAAAACTAAATTTGCTTCTTGTGATATCTTTCTAGTCAATCTGTTTCTTCCTTAGCTTTGCTGATTTGTTTGTCATGCATAAAAAGAAGATATTCATGTGTTTTCCTAATTAGGCTTAGATATTATCGGTGATTATCCACAAGGTGGGAGTGAGTGGAAGCTATTAATTGCTTCTTTTTTTATTTGATATGGTTTCTTGACTAGAGAGTAATGGCCTGCAAATAGGGTTGGAGTTTATTGCAGATGATCTGCTGAGGTGATACAAATACAATCTGCTTGAACCATGCAAGTGGCTTGTGAATGAATCATGTGGTGTCTCTATATATGTTTTCCTAGTTCAACTAACTAAGAAGACTTTGTGTTAATATTTAGTTATTATGAAAACTGAAACTCACTTGCTAAGTGATGCTTTTCTTTTAGTCTTGTTCAATATGGAAGAGATTATGATAGATTTCTAATAGACTCTCTTATACAGAAACTTCGATGTGCAGAGTTAAGACATTCAATAATGAATAAATGGGAGTTGTAATGTAGGTGGCTTTTTAAGAATTCAAATTGAATAACCTAAGTACCTTTATCATTATAATGCTTCTAATCCAACAACATAGTCTCAATTTGCGTAATAAAGCAAGTTTTAGAAAAATCAAACTATGGAACAATCACTCAATTTAGAAATGGAGTACAAAATAATGAGTGCTCAAAAACTCATAATGTCAATTAACATATTTTAGGTACTTTTGGATTTTTATATAATTCAATCATAAAAGAATGATAGTAGGTAAGAATTCAACGATTTATGCTAATTTTCCTATTGCATTTCAATCTAAGTCAATGATTATGGCAACTCAAATCATTTATAAATAAGTTTCAAAATAACTAAATTGCAAAATCAATATTATAATTACAAGCAATATTCAAATATTTATTAGTGGTAGCACATTCTGAAGTAATAAAATCTAATGCCAAAGTAATTGAAAGTTTAAATTCCTTACCCATCGTCACCATTGTAGGAGTATATAAAGTGAAGTCAATAGGCTTATTGAACTTAAAAGTAGTATAGAATTCACACGTAAGCTCAATAGAGACAGGGTATTGAATGAAAAAATAAATTTGCCACCCAATCGATTCAAGCACATCAATTCGAATCTTCAAAAAACCTATAACAGGGTGATGAATGTACTTTACAGGGAATGTGGACGGTTTACAAACACTTGAACACATTTCTTTCCCAAAATTTAAGGTGCCCATTCAAATATAACCATGAGGGATAATTATCAATTTATGTGCTTAGGAGACAGAAGAAGTCATATGGTAAGACACAGTCATGCCTTAGTCAAGAAGGTTCAAGTTCAGTGATGTAGATATAAGACGTGCACGGCTTATTCAAGAAATTCTTCTGGATGATTTACCCCCTTTTTTTTTTAATATAGTGTGCCCATATTTTATTAAGGATGCTCTCTACCGCTAAAACAAAATAGAATAATGTGGTCCCTTACATCTCATATTTTAGGCATCCAAGATGATTTCTTAAACATTATACAATTGAAAACCCTTATAAAAAAGTTTGAGACGATGGTCATATTAGAATTTACAATGAGCCTACGGGTTCACACGAGAAGGAAAGTTAGACCACATATAAGTCTAAGTGAGGTTCCATCCTAAAATCAATTGGTGATAGGTAGAGTAGCCCACTAGATTTATGTGTTGGTCTTCTTTCCTCTCTTTTTCCAATGTGGGATAAACTTCCACTCTTATATTTCAATACAACCCCCTTACGTGTGGATCTAACACGTGACATAATCTATCATTCGGAGGTATTAACGACTAATATAAGAACAACCTGCTTTGATACTATGACAGAAATCCCTCACTTTTCTATATTTTCAATAACAGAGTACAAGAGTATATAACGATACTCTAAAGGCTATTCTAAGGAATACATGATCTACGACTATAATTATGCTTGACCCCTGTAATTGGGATTTTACAATGAGATACTTTCTATAAATACGCTGAATAGATCTTTCTATATTAAATTGTATGACAGCTCACGCCAACAGGTCATTCATCTTAAAAGACTTACTGGATCATGTATTTCAATTGCATCATGAGGAAACACACTAGTAACTATGAAACCTCCCACCTATTTGGAGTTTAATTTACCAGGAGATAATTTCAAATAAGAGTGATAAAGTATAACTTTTCGATTAATTAAAGAGTTTAGTTTTCTAAAAATTATTTGATTATAAAAAGTTGTCATCTTTTACTTAAAAATTTTGGAACCCTCGTAGCCATTGTTATAAATTTCATCCAACTCTTACAATTAATTTCTTTTTTTGCTCGCCTGCCTCAGTTAGTATGGTATTGCATTGCTTGATGCTCCAACATTCCCTATGTTCTAATTCAACTAGAAGATGACATGGTTTACTAAAAACTAAATGGTTCCATGGAAGTCTTGTAAGATATGAGGTGAATAGTGCATTTTCAAGACGTTTATTCTAATCCTTCCTTTAAGAACTGACAATATTTTCAAATATAGATTTGATCTCCTTAGACATCTCGTCTTGTCAACTAGTTTGTAAATGGTACGCAATAGAAATACGATTAATGACATTGAATTGCATAATTGCATTCAATAATCACTAATTATATCTCTTTTAATGATTTGTCCTGAACAAAATTTCTACAAGTAAAGGTCATACCAAACATATTATTTATCATCACTCTTTATTTATCTTTTTAAGCTCCAAACAAATTCCACGATAGTGTTTTAGTAACCAAAACTATATCAGTATACTAGCATATAGTTTCCTGAATGGAAAAGAGACTCATTTGGAAATTTGGAAATTTAACATTGATGGTTCTTCACTTATGACCAATCTACCGAGATGTCAATTACTAGGGTCATGTGGTTATACTTCTTTTTTTTTTTTTTGTAGTTTTCAGTTTTTATTTTTATTTTTGTTTTTGTTTTTCTTTTAATTAAAAACAAAAACTTGTTTGGTTGTTAATGTTAATGTATTATATTTTTATCACTAATAATAATGATATCTTAGATAAAACTTAAAGATTAATTATTTTTAATTAAATAAATTTATTTAATCTCTTTTATAATATTTATTAACAAATTATTAATAAAATTATGTTAATTTAATAAAATAAATAATTTAAAAATTAATTTTATTTAAAATTAATTTTTATTTGAAATATATTTTAATTATTAAATCAAACATTATTCGAATATTTATATATTTTAAATTTAATTATATTTATTAATAATTATTATAATTTAATTATAAAATTTTAATAAAATTAAACTATTCATAATTTTTATTGATAATTAATTTTAATTTATTAAATATATAATTTGTATTAAATTATTCATAATTTGTATTACAATTTAAATAATTAAATAATATATTAAATGATAGTAAATCAGATTATGAAAAAAAAATAGGAACAATAATCAAAAACTATTTTTTATGGTTTTTCATAAATTTTGAAAACTGGAAGAAACGAAAATCAAAACCAAAAACAGAAAATACAAACTAAAATAAACAGTTTTTTTTAATTTGAAAACAAAAACAGAAAATTAAAAATAAAAATGGAAACAAACAACCCCCAAATTTTTTGTATCTTTCTTGTCATGTAAACTCTTACAATAAGAGTATCCATCAAATAAGCCTTAACTTTACCTCTTTCTTGGCGAGTAGGTATTTGAGAACTGTATGATTAGAATAAATAATTACTTTAGTGGTAAAAAATATGGATACAACTTTTTCAAAGCAAAAATAATAGCTAGAAGTTCTTTCTTCACGGTGGTATAGTTGCTTTAAGCACTATCAAGTGTTTTCAAATTATAATATATAACATAAAAAGTGTTTCCAAGTTTTTACCTATAAACAACGCCAACATCATAGTTACTCATTTCAAAAATAATATTAAAAGGAAGATTCCAATTTAATGGATGAAATATGGGTAAGAAAGTTAACAAGTCGTTTACATACATCATCAAACTCAAATGCCACTTCTTTCTACAATAATCTATAGAAGGGTTGAGCAATCTTAGAAAAGTCTAATAAAGCATTGATAGGATCTTGCATGACTAATAAAAGAATGAACTTCCCATTTACTTACAAGAAAAGATAAGGATTTAATCACATCTACCTTTACTTAAGGGGAAACAATATGGCCTAAAATAATGCCTTGATCAACCATGAAGTGACATTTTAAATAATTAAGATCAAGGCTTTTCTTTGTATATCTTTTAAATGCTTTGGTTAGATTATCCAAATATTCATAATAGAATTACTATAAACAGTGAAATCATACATCAAAACTTTAAGGAATTACTCAACATAATCTAAAAGGATACTTACCATACTTCTTTAGAAATTGGCAGATTCATTGCAAAGTCTAAATGGAATTCATTGATAGGTAAAAATACCAAACAGGTATAAGAAAGTTGTTTTATCTTGTTCTTCTAGTGCAATAAGAATTTGATTAAAAAAACTTAATAACTATCAAGATAACAAAAGTGATGACAACTAACCAAACATTTCAAGATTTGATTTATAAACATAAGTGAAAAATGATCTTTTTTAGTTGTCACATTTAACTTCCTATAATCTATACAAACCTGCCATCCATTTTGAACATGAGTGGATACTAACTCCCTATTAAGATTCTTAATCAAATTTATAACAATTTTCTATGGAAAAATATGAACAAGACTTATTCATTTGCTATTAGAGATTAGATAAATCATACCTACATCAAGAAGTTTCAATATCCTCTTTTTCACCACTTCCGTTATAGGTGGGTTTAATATGTAATGAACTTCTATCAAAGGTTTGTGGCCTTCCCCTATCAATATTCTATGCATATAAGTAGATGGACTTAATCTTTTAATATCATTCATAGTCTAACCAACATCCTCTTTAGATTCTCTAAGCACTCAGATCAACCTTTCCTTCTCTAAATCCATGAGTTTGTAAATGATTATCACCTAAAGGATTTCACTCTCTCCCAAAAACATATGCTTCAAATGACTAGGTAAAGGGTTTTAATTCTAATTTCATTTCCTACAAGGTAGAAGAAAGAAGTTTTTCATAATATTTTGGCAATTCAACATTAGCAATACCATACCTTATAGGTTCAAGTAGTTCTAACTCAAAGATTGCATATTGAATATCAAAGATAATTACAAAATCTTTCCACAAAATTTGCAGATTTTTTTCCATGAGGTCATATACTATATTGTCCTCATCATCTAATGTAAACAATTCATGTACAAAAGGATCAATAACATCTATAACAAAGGTAAATGACATATAACTAGCATATCTCATAGCATTACAAATATTAAATTTAATGATTTCTTCATTAAATTCTATGGTGAGCTCACCACAGTGCACATTAATATTCATTATGTAGCACCCCACTGCCGCAATGACCCGAACCCGATATCGATAGTGATATCAAAGTCCGTGCCCCGCGAGGGTGGCGTGCTACAGCACTCAATTTTTCTGAAATCAGTATAAAATTTTTTTTGATCAAAGATACATTTTGCGGAAATCATTACTCAAACAGGGCCCATATTCATTCATAAACATTTTCACTTAACACAATTTTCAATAGCCATTTGGGTCCTTTCACAATTATATAACACTTGTGTCATTTCAAAATACAATTTTATACAAAAGGTGCGGAATATACAATTCAATACAAAATAGAGAAAACACAAATGCAGACGCGAACTGATCCCGACCCCTATCCTTCATTTGAATCTTGTAGGTATACTCCCGTTAGCCTAACGGGGTATTCTTTTGAGTCCTGAAAATAATTGCAAATTTTGGGTGAGTTTTGCGAACTCAGTCAGTGACCATCATCGACGGCTCACCCAATCACATAACATAAAATTCACACATCTCACTTTAATTCACATTGTATATTA
>JAOTAX010000005.1:15501989-15516517 GCA_025629825.1 Erythroxylum guanchezii | reverse complement strand
ATTTGGAGGTCTAGAGAAGAAGTTATGGCCAAAAGACTCCAACACGTTTATGCCCTCACTTGTAATGTACATGTCTCGGTACGAATGCCATAATTATTTCTACAAATGTCGAATTGACTTTGTTTTTGAACCATTGGAAAGAGGACTTCGAGATCTACAACTTTCATGAAGACCTCAAAGGCCAATTATATCATCTAACTTCAGTATCATCTCACTTTTCTTCCTTTCACTTTCTATCATTCGCTTTTCTTTCGTCTGTTTTTTACGTCTGAGTTTTGCGTCTAATTTTTGCGTCTGCTTTTTGTGTCTGCTTTTTTCCCATAACGTCTCCACTTATAAGGATCATAACTTTTGACTCCAATGTCCAAAATTTTCATATAATATACAGTTGGAAAGATAAAAGAGAGATCTACAACTCTTCAGAAGACAACTTTGCCAAAATCTATCTAAATTAAGTCCATATTTCATCCCAAAGTCGGGACGCAAATATTACACTCAACTATCAATGTCCTGCACCCAATTCTCAACTTTATGACAACTTTTGAGATTCTTAGAGACAGAATTGAAATTCGATGTCTTCATACGAAAAGTATCCATATATCTCTAGTTTAATCCAAATTAAGAATCATCTCGTTTGGGTGACTAGAGAAAACGATGTGGCTAAAAGACTGAAGCATACTCAGTCAATATTTTCCAAATCATTACCAATCTTGTTTCTACATCTTTCCTTATCACCAATCAGACCAAGATCACTCTTTCTATTCCTTCTACTCCTCATTTTCAAAAAAAATCATATTGAATATCAATTATACCCGGAAGTTGTCAATGAATACATGTACCACTTTTTATGCGAAAACATTCAATATTTATATGCATAAATGCTAGCATGATGCATGAGCAGGAAAATGCATTGTCTTAGTTTCTCTTTGAGCTCACAAGTACTGAAAGTTCGGGTCCTAACCCTCAATATAGGGATGGGATGTTACACATTCTACTTATTAAGAAGTAGCCTCCCTAGAAAAATAGATGTAGAGTTTGGACAATTATCTTCTTTTATATAAATGCATAAAAGTTAGCAAGGAAAACCAATTCATTAACTCGAAATAAAACATCTGTTGAGACTTGATAAGTTATCATTTTTGGGCTAACTTTGGATATAAATATCTTTAATGTATTTAAATTTTTATTTAAAATTAATGGACTTGTTTCTTAATTATTATTAGTGACTTTCAACACATAGGAGATGAATTTGAATCAAAAAGATGTAAGGAAAGCAAAGCCAATTCAAAGTTCTAGCTGGTAGAAAAGCTTTTGACTAAGCGTGGGCATGTGCGAAGAAAAAGTTTATCACCATAGTCTGATCTGAAAAAGATTCGATAGACTTAGGATTCCAATTATCTTGGGAATCAAATTGTTTTCTTTATATGGGGATTTGCTATCTAATTTTGTGGGGGAATGTATCTAATAAAATAACTTTAAAAAGGAAGGACGACCACCCTTTTAAGGAGATCATCTTTCACATTTTTGTTGGGCTTTTGGGAGTTTTTCATTTCTTTCTGGAAAAAGGGAAGAGATGGAGACTAGATGTTTTGCTATTTTTCTATCAAGCTTCATCACTGCTATGAGTACCTAAATCCTTTTTCTTGGTTGAAGAAAACCAACGTTATCATCTAGTATGTGTGAGATTTTCTGAATAAAGTTTACTTCATTGACTAATATTAAGTGTCTTTTGTATTGCTTTTCATGATTGAATTGAATGATCTCTAGAGTGCACAACTAGGAATTGATTGATTTAATTTATAGCCAGATTAGTAGGATTTGACATTTAGTTTTGCTAATCCAAAGTGGCAAATAGGATTGCCATCTTTTACATTAAGGATTGGAAATTCTAAGAAAGATATTTATCTAGACTAAATATATATTGCTTATGTATTATCTTGCTCACTGATTCTCTTAGTTCTTAAAGCTATTAATTAATCAAACTTATGATCGTACCTAAGTTGTTAGTTAATAAGAGTCATGTTTCTATTCATTTAATCCTAATAGAGAGCACCATTCAATGAGTATTTGTTAATAGGTTTAATTTTGTACCGATGATCCATACTAGCTTAATAATATAGGTGACCTGAAACCAAGATTTGTCCATTAATTTTCTAGATTTGATTATTTTTGTTTATTTTTAATTTTTGTCAATTTTAATTTCTTAAAATTACATCAATTCAACTCCCCCACCACTAATTTTTTTTAGTTTTAACTTGTGAAACACTTACCAATAGATTCCTCATAAGAACAATCTCAACCTTTCACTAACTACATATTTCATTATTAGAGTTGGTATTAATTTAGTTGCAGGCAACAGCATTGCCAAATTTTGGCGTCGTTGTCAGGGAATTCTTGACAGTATATGTATGTTACACAAGTAGACAAGATAACGCAATTGCTATTCGATGTAAAGATAGAAAAGACAGCTAATAAGTTACAGAAGCAGACAAGATAGAGACAAAAAACACAAAAGAAAGAAAATATTGCTGCAAATTACACCTTTTGTGAATTAGCTGCCCTTATGGACACTCAATAGCCCCATTGCATCAATTTTCCAAATTTGGGGGACATCAAAACCTTTGAATTGAATTCAGGGCTGATTCATTTATTGCCAATTTTTCAAGTCTACTGGGAGAGGATCCTCACAAGCATTTGAAGGAATTTGATGTGGTTTGTATAGGCATAAAGCCTACGAATGTGACTAAGGAGCAAATCAAATTAAGAGCCTTCCTATTTTCTCTCAAATATGATGCTCAAGATTGGTTGTATTACTCTGCTAGTGAAAGTGTACAGACATAGGTTGAAATGAAGAGATTATTCTTTAAAAAATATTTTCCAACATCAAAAGCTGCCAATATTAGAAAAGAAATTTGTGGCATTCGAGAACACATGGGTGAGACACTATATGAATATTGGGCAAGAAGCTTTGTGCGAGCTCCCCCCATCACCAAATAAATGATTAACTATTAATTCAATACTTTTATGAAGGTCTTTTTCTTACAGATAGAAGTATGATTAATGTTGCATCTGGTGAAGCTTTAGTTGATAAAACATTGGCAGCCGTAAGAGATTTGATAGCAAACAGAGCTTCCAATACACAACAATTTGGGATATGTTCTAGCCATAGTTCAAAAAAAGTTAATGAGGATAATGTGATAGCAGTAGAGAAGAGATTAGACAATCTTACATCGTTGGTGAGGCAATTCACAATCCCAAAGAAAGAAGAAGCAAGGGCGTGTAGAATATGTTTAATGTTAGGACACTCTATTGATGTACGCCCAATTTTCCAAGAAGAAAGAAAGTGCAGAACAAGTCAATGTTGTGGGAGGATTTGCTAGGCAAACTCAAAGGAAATATGATCCATACTCGAAAACTTATAATCTGGGTTGGCATGACCATCCAAATCTACATTATGGGAACTCTCAAGGACAACTAGCTACTTCAAATTTCCAACAATATAGGCAACCATATGTTCCTAGATAACATCAACAAATGGCACCCAATTCCAAAGGTAAGTCCTCTTTAGAAGATACAGTTAAATCTTTAGCCAGTAACACCGTGACATTTTAGCAAGAAACTCAACCTAGTATTCAAAATCTTGAAAATTAATTGAGCCAAATGACAACAATCATTAATCAATTAGAGGCACAAAATTTTGGAAAATTTGCTGCTCAAACAGAAATAAAGCTATCATGTTGTGGAGTGGTAAAGAATTCAAGGAACCTTCTCCAAAAATCTCCAAGAGCGAAATCAAAGAAGGAAGAAAGGAAGTAACCAACTAGCCAGAAAAGGAAAAAGGAAAAAAAAACACATTCAAATCTGTAGAAAATTGTTGTGTCGCCCCCTTTTGCTAATCGATTCACTAAAGCAAAGGAAGAGGAGCAAGACAAAGAGATATTGGAGACTTTCAAAAATGTCAGGTAAATATTCCTTTGATTGATGCCATTAAACAAATTCCTCATTATGCTAAATTTCTAAATGAGCTTTGCAGTTCAAAATAGAAGTAGAAATTTGATGAGAAAGTATAATTAGGAGAGAATGTATTTGCAATACTTCAGAAGAAAAAGCTACCACCTAAATGTCAAGACCTAGTATGTTCACTATTCCCTGTAAAATTGGTGATGTAAGAATTCAAAAGGCTATGTTAGATTTGGGTGCATCAATAAATTCCATGCCTTATGATGTTTACAAGTCCTTAAACATGGGGGCCCTTAAAGAAACTAATGTAGTGATTCAATTAGCGGATCATTCAAATGGTTATCCAAAGGGCGTGTTAGAGGATATTTTGGTTCAAGTAGGTGAAATGCTTTTTTCCGGGTGATTTTTACATTTTATAGATGGGTAGTGAGGATGTATCCTCTTCAACTCTAATTTTATTTGGAAGGTCATTCTTGAAAACCACTAAAACAAAAATTGATGTTCATGACGGATAGTTGACTATAGAATTTGATGGTGAATTAATTAAATTCAATATATACAATGCCATGAAATTTTCAGATAATGAACAACATGTTATTTATATGGATTTTATTGACATTTGGGTGCAAAAAAATTCTTTATTAAATGGAAGAGATGAACTTGAGACAATTCTTGAAATTGGAGAAGCATTATAGTAGCAGTCAATCACAGAGACATTGGTGCCCAACAACGAACTTGAAGCCATGTTTTGCAATTTCGAGAAAACCAATCAAATGATGAACCAATTACCTTATGTGGAGTTGTCCCGAAATAGCTCCAAGTTATTGCCTTCATTGATTCAACCACCTACATTGGAGCTGAAGAATTTGCCTAACCATCTAAAATACATATTTTTGGGGTGAGCAAGGTACGTTACCTGTTATTATCTCAAATAAAATCACTCCTCTACAAAAAGAACAATTGATTCAGGTGCTAAGAGAACACAAAGAAACCACGAAATGGATAGTAGCTAATTTAAAAGGCATTAGTCCTACCATTTGTATGCACTGAATTTTGATGGAAGATGAAGCCAAAGAGGTAAGGCAACCCCAACGTTGTTTAAATCCACCCATGATGGAGGTAGTGAAAAAGGAAAATTTTTAAGCTTCTTGACACTGGAATTATCTATCCCATTTTAGATAGCAATTGGATAAGTTCGGTTCAAGTAGTTCCAAAGAAAACTGGGGTAACTGTAATAGAAAATAGTGATGGTGAGTTGATACTCATATGTTCAAAATGGGTGAAGAGTTTGCATAGATTATAGGAAGCTAAATCTGGTTACTAGAAAAGATCATTTTCCCCTTCCATTTATTGATCAAATGCTTGAAAGACTTATAGGTAAATCTCACTATTGCTATCTAGATGGTTATTCAAGTTATCACCAAATTTTAGTTGCACCAAAGGACCAAGAGAAAGCAACTTTCACGTATCCATTCGGCACCTTTACCTACCGAAGAATGTCATTTGGGTTGTGTAATGCACCAACGACATTTCAAAGGTGTATGGTAAGTATTTTCTCTAATCTTGTGGAAGATTGTATGGAAGTTTTCATGGATAACTATATGGTTTATGGAGAATCTTTTGAAACATGCATCATCAACCTTGAGAAAGTGCTTAAACGTTGCATTGAAACTAATTTAGTTTTAAATTATGAAAAATGTCATTTTATTGTCGATCAAGGTACAATTGTGGGTCATATAGTCTCTTCTAAAAGAATTAAGGTTGATAAGGCTAAGATTAGATATTATAAGATCCTTACCTTACCCCGCGACCGTGCTGGAAGTTTGCTCTCTTCTTGGTCATGCATAATTCTATCGGTGATTTATCAAAGATTTTTCAAAGATTGCTCAACCCATGTGTAGACTACTTCAAAAAGACGTGAAATTTGATTTTGATGAGCCATGTAAAATTGCATATGATGAACTAAAGAAACGACTCACTATAACCCCAATAATTAAACCACCGATGTGGCGTATTCCCTTCGAATTAATGTGCAATGCCTCAGATTATGCAATTGGAGTAGTTTTAGGTCAAAAAGTGGACAAAGTACCTTATGTCATTTACTATGCCTCCATGACACTAAACGATGCTTAGTTGAATTATTCCACGACAAGGAAAGAATTCTTAGCTATAGTTTTTGGGTTGGAAAATTTTCAGTCTTACTAATGGGGTATACGAGTGATCATTTATTCATACCATGCAACTTTGAAATATTTGGTGACTAAGAAAGAAGCAAAACCAAGGCTGATTCGGTAGATCTTACTCCTACAAGAATTTGAGTTGGAAATATGCGACAAGAAGGGAGCTGAAAATTTGGTGGTCATCATCTTAGTCGAATCACTCCAACCAATACATCTGATGTTTTCCAAGATGAATTTCCATATGAAAGTCTCTTTCCAATCTAATAGGTAATTCCATGGTATGCCAACATAGTAAATTTCTTGGTAACTAAGTCCTTACCTAGTGATTTATCTAGAGCTAAAATGGATAAAATTAGACGAGAGGCCAAATATTACATATAGGATGAACCTCATCTTTAGAAATTTTGTGCTAATCAAATTATTACAAGGTGTGTTGCAGATGATGAAATTCCTTCCATATTAAATTTCTGCCATTCATCTGTGTGTGGGGGACACTTTGTCCCCAAAAGAACAACTCGTATAATTATTAAATGTGATTTATTTTGGCCCAAATTATTTTATGATACTTACATGTGTTTGTAACTCTTGTGATCGTTGCCAAAGAACAAATAGTATGGGACGAAGAGATCAAATGCCACTTACAAATATCCTAGTGTGTGAAATTTTTGATATATGGGGAATTGACTTTGTAGGTCTTTTTCTTTCATCTTTTAGTAATATTTATATCATTTTAGTTGTGGATTATGTGTCGAAGTGGATAGAAGCAAAAGCTACTCATATAGATGAGCTAAGGTTGTAGTCAATTTTGTCAAATCTAATATTTTTGTCAGTTATGGAATGCCTTGAGCTGTGATTAGTGACAGGGGAACTCATTTTTGTAATAAAATTGTTGGAATATTGACGAAGAAACATGGCGTTTCACATCATGTTTTGACGCACATCATCCCCAAATGAGTGGGCAAGCTAAAGTCTCCAATTAGGAAATTAAATCAATTTTGAAAAAAGTGGTGGATCTGAATAGAAAAGATTGGAGCTTACATTTGGATGATGTGTTGTGGACATATTAGATTGCTTACAAAACTCTAATAGGCATGTTGCCGTATAGGTTAGTTTTCGGTAAACCTTATCATTTTCCTGTAAAAATAAAACATAAAGCTTACTAGATTGTGAAACAATTAAACATGAATTTGGTAGAGGCTGGTAACAATAGGAAGTTGCAATTGCAAGAGATAGAATAGATCCATAATAAGGCTTATGAAAATGCAAAATTTTATAAAGAAAAAACTAAAGCTTTTCATGATAAAATAATTTTAAGGAAGCAATTTTGAGTAGGACAAAAAGTTCTTCTTTATCATTCAAAGCTTAAGTTATTTCCGAGAAAATTATGATTTCACTGACTCGGACCATATATTGTTACTAATGTATTTTCTCATAGTGCAGTAAAAATTTAAAGTTTAGACACTTCCAAGGTGTTTAAGGTTAATAGACATCGCTTGAAACCATATTATGAGAATTCTCCAGTTGAGAATGTGAAAGAGGTAGAGCTAGTAGCCCCAATCAATCTCTGATCAGGTAAGTCTATAAACATGCCCAGTTAACGACTTAAAAGAAGCGCATTTGGGACAACCCAAAAATTTCATGTTTAATTTTATTTCTATTTTCAGTATTTCTAATTTTTTAAATTTGTTTAATTTGAATTGTTTTCAGCTGTCAGTTTTATTCCATTCCCTTTATTATTTTCACATGTTAATATTTTCAATTCTAGTTTAATAAAAAAATTTATTTCCCACCCACCCAGTACAATTTTAACCTTACATTTTCATTCATCCTTTCCACTTGCCTTTACCCACTCCAATTTCATTCACCCACTCAAATTTCACCCACCCACTTTAAAATTATCCCATACCTATACCATTTCAACGTCAACCCCAAACCTTTTACCCTCTTTACCACCGTAACCAACTCCACCCACCAGTCTAAAATTTTCATCGGTTTTGTGCTTTTATTTTTGTGATTTCAGGTCTGTAAAATTCCAGAGCTTGGAACCATGCCATGCAACAAGAGTGACTCACGCCAGTTAACACTAATCTCGACATTGGATAACAACCAACCTCCATTGGATACCAATGTTACAACGCCAACTGTCTCCATTCCTCCAATTACTGAACCAACCCAAAGCCCTACAACTGGAAATCAAACTTAGAAAGGTAAGCAAATCAAAAGGAGAAGCCAATGGAACTCACGAAGTGGGGATTTCACTACTTTTCAACTGCCAAAGGACAATCATAGATTTCAACAATTGATCCAATGAAAAATTTACCCATGTAAGTATGTTATAGCTAATACTCTTGATGCTTTACAAATTTGTAATTCCTTTGAGCAATTGGTTGGGCAAATTTGTTGGAATGCATTTGTTAAAGTTGACTATCTTGTTTATGTTGAATCGACACGAGAATTTTACAACACCTTTCAATTTAACTCCCATGAAGAATTCGATTTGTTTACTAAGGGAATTTTTGAATTTAGACTTATGGGCAAGGAATTTACATTATCTATTGTTGAATTTAACATTGCTATGGGTTTTATATCAGCCGATGACATTAAGAACGAACCATTTATAAGTTCCAGTTATGATTATCATACTAATTTTAATGCCTCTGAATTGTGGACTCTATGGTCTGTCGATCCTTAACCATATAATAATAGTGCATCTAAGAGTTCATATTTTAAAAAAAAATCCTATTTTCAAAATAATATATCGACTCTTAGCGTACAATTTTTTCAGGGCGACGAGATTCTGCTAGTACACTTTCTAAGGCTGAATTTTATTTCTTATGGTGAATGGATAAACAAATTCCTGTTAATTTGGGTTTTTGGTTTCTGACTCAATTTCAATCTGTGTTAAACAAGAAATCCAAACCATTAATATTAAGGTCCTATATCACTAAATTGCCCATTAATTTGAATTTATTAGATCCTAAAAATACTGATATACTTGTGGCTTGTTCCATAGAACCTTTGAATTTGAAATGTTTGTGCAGGATGGGCATCATTGAAATGAGTCTTGGGGGCATATCCTTTACTTATCCAGGTCCAGTTGTCCCTTCCAAACTACATCCAATCACAAAGAGTCGGGTTGTCTCACCTACGCTGAGTGGTAGCCAACCTCCCCAGGCTAACTTGGATGCTCGTTTAGCTCGACTTGAATGCCAGATGCACCAAATGGAGCACAATTGACAGCATATTGTGCACCCTAAAGATTCCAACCTCCTTACCCACCAACCCATGACTTGGGCGATCAACTTACAAAGAAGCTTTCTTTCTTCTTCTCTTTTCTATTTTAGCTTCTTTTACTTTATATAATTACATTGGGTACAATGTATGGATTAGGTGTGGGGGTGGGGTATGTTCCATATAACTGATATTTAGGAATCTTTGTTGAAAATTCTTGAATGCTTATTGACTTGTTTGTAATTAATTAGCCAACTTCGACACTTTCTATACTTCCATTTTTAACAACTTAAGTAGTTTGCATAACTTAAGTTAATTTTATTTTTAGGACAATAGATACCACTTAGTTAAGAAATACAAGTGTATACACTTAGTCAAGGTTTGGCAATCATATGATTAAACATGGTGTGTAATTATGGTGAACTGCATTAACCTGTGAGTTTTTGGACCTAAAACATTGAAACATCTATATCAATCTGTATTTCTTTGATGTGTGATTATCTTCTAAGGTGAAGTTTTCTCTAAAACTTGCTTGGAACCAACTTGAGATCACATCTATACATTCGTGCATAAAAATGATAAAGGCCCTCTTTGTTTTAAACCTTTAGCTTAAAAAGCCAACCCAATTCAATATCTTTTGTTAAACCTTTTGAGCTGGACCCTTTTTCTTGATAAACGCATAATAAACAACAAAAACCTTTAATATCTTCACCCATCATAAATGTAAGTAGGCATTTTAATCACAATTTATGTTAAACTTATTTGGAGAAACATGGAAGGCAAAGAAAAGAAAAGATGAAAGGAAATTGAAGAGATTGAGACTTTAATTATGTGTTATACTGCTTTCTCCTAATCTTAAATATCAATATATTTAAAAATGAAAAAAAATAAAAAAAATAAAAAGAAAAGAAAAAACAACAGTGAAAAACAAATTATGGAGCATAATTTGTCTCTATATGGAATGATTTTGTTGACTCCTTTGTGATTGAAATTGCGTCTCCACAAGTGGTTAGATGCTTTGCTAATGTTTATGATTTTTTCCCTTTCTGTTTATCAATCCTTACATTTACCTATAGCCCAATACAACCTTAAATAAAGCCCTTTTGATTTGTGCATGTTTGTTTTTCAAGTGGTGAAAAGTTAGTGAAAAAGCAAGCATATGGCAGCATATTTGCATTAGAAGAATTTGAGTGAAATACTGAACCAATAAACACTTGAGTGATTTGAGCGAAATCCAATCTGTGAGAGTTTGCTATAATTATGTGTTAGTTTTTGAAATATGGTTGCCTTAAGTGGACTTTGTTTATATTTACTTGAATGATTAACTCTAGGGTATTAATTGATTAAAAAAATATTTAAGTCTTGAAGTGTACACTATTTATTGTTGTGAGACTTGGATTGAAGAAAGTCGATTACTTGGCCAATTGATTGCAAAAGGTAGTTTGTTGAGGATGAGCAAAAGATTGGTGTGAGAGAATTTGATAAGTTATTATTTTTACGATAACTTTGGATATAAATCTCTTTAATGTGTTGAAATTTTAATTAAATTAATGGACTTGTTTCGTAATTGTTATCAGGTGATTTTCAACATATGGGAGATGAATTTGAATAAAAAAGATGCAAGAAAAGCAAAGGCAATTCAAATTTCTAGCTGGCAAAAAAGTTTTTGACTAAGCGTGGGCACGTGCAAAGGAAAAATTTATCACCAGAGTTTGATTTGAAAAGAGATTCTATAGATTTAGGATTCTAATTATTTTGGGAATCAAGTTATTTTGTTTATGTGGGGTTTTGCTACCTGATTTTGTAAGGAAGCGTATATGATAAAATAACTTTAAGAAGGGAGGAGAACCACCCTTTTAGGAAGATCATCTTTCATGTTTTTGTTGGGCGTTTTAGGAGTTTTTCGTTTCTTTATGGAAAAAGGACAGAGATGGAGACCATATGTTTTGCTCTTTTTCTGTCAAGTTTTATCAATGTTATGAGTAGCTAAATCCTTTTTCTTGGTTGAAGGAAACCAACATTATCATCTACTATATGTGAGATTTTCTGAATAAAGTTTATTTCATTGACTAATATTAAATGTCTTTCGTATTACTTTTCATGATTGAATTGATTGATCTCTAAGGTGTGCAATTAGGAATTGATTGATTTAATTTACAGCCAAATTAGTAGGATTTGACATTCAGTTTCGCTAATCTAAAGTGACAAATAAGATTATCATCTTTTACGTTAGGGATTGGAAATTATAAGAACGATATTTATCCATATCGTTTGTGTATTGTCTTGCTTACTGATTCTTTTAGTTATTAATTAATCAAACTTAAGATTATACCTAAGTTATTAGTTAATAAGGGTGATTAGAATACATGTTTCTATTTATTTAATCCTAATAGAGAACACCATTCAATGAGTATTGTTAATGGACTTAATTTTGTATTGATGATCCATAGTAGTTTGATAACGTAGGTGACCCGAAACCAAGATTCGTTAATTAATTTTCTAGATCTGATTATTTTTGTTTATTTTTAATTGTTTCAATTTTAATTTCTTAAAATCAGGTTAATTCAATCCCTCTAATTTGTTTTAGTTTTAACTCATGAAACACTTACTAATAGATTCCACGTGGGAACGATCTCTACTCTTTACTAACTACATATTTCATTATTAGAGTTGATATTAATTTGGTTGCAAGTGACAACATTACTAAGACTCCCATTGGGTATACATATATATTGGTAAGTTAGATGACCAAACATATCTCTTTTAATAAACCAACATTTAAAGATTTATAAATATACAAAGACATAACATTAATTGAAGCACCCAAATCACACATAATTTTCTTAATTTCAACATTGTCTACATTGGATATTGAATACACAAGAGTCTTTGCATTTAGGGGACAATTTTCTTTAGAGAATAGCTAACACATTTTCCCCATACTTACCTTTTCATTTACTTTAAATTTACCTTTCTTAATGCATAACTAATTATTTGAGAAATTTTGTACAGTAAGGTACTTGTTTTATTACATCAAGTAAGGAAATGTTTACCTCTATCTTAAAAAAATTCTCAAGAATTGCCTTCTTCTCCTTCTCTTTCTTAGATTTGACAAATATTTCAGGGAATAAAGGTTTGGTCATCAATGATCTTGGTTGTTCTTCATTAACCACCTTGGGTTAATTGAATTGTTGTTAGGGAGTTATCACACGTTTTTTCTTCTCCTCCTCTAAAAGGTGACTATGAGTTATTCTTCAACTTCTAGTTTCTTTCAACCCTTTCCCACTTCGTAGGGAGATTGTACTTACATTTATTTTAGATTAACAATGGGCTACAAAGAAAACTTACCATAATCTCCATTTTACTAACCGATGATACCAGTTGACCAATTGATTTTCCAAATTTCTAAATGCTTGATTTTTTTTGAAATTATTTTGAGTTAGTAATAAGTACTTTAACTATAAGTAAATAAATGACTTTGAGGTAAGCTATTGTAGTAGACTCATTGGTCATTATGAAAATTTTGGAAATTTGGTGGGAGCTTAGGTGATCCCTCTATCTTGGGTTATAAATGTTTGAGTAAGGATCATATTCCTTTTGGTGGACTTGGAAATCGTTTAACCACATAACATGCAATTGATTATCATCTTGAAGTGTCGAATACATATCGATTGGTTAGATATAAGCGACCCAGATCCTTTAAGCTTTAACTTCGTGCATTTTTCCCTTGGCCATCTATTAAACAAGAGAAATTAAATTAGAAACTTTTTTATTTAATATTAAACACATTTATCTCATTTACTATTTTTAAAGATAAGTCTTATTTAAGTCAAATTGAGAGAAATTGGTGGCCATAGTAAAGATTAAAACTCTAGAATCTTGATGAGTTTTATTCACTATGGAATATTCACTAGTTGCATCCATCATCCTTTTTCTATTGGCAACAATCCTTCATAAAAGTGTTAAATGATGAGTTGTTCAAAAATCTCATATTGAAGACAACTTACATACAATTGTTTAAATCTTTCCCAATATTCATGAAGGGACTCAATATCCTTTTTTTGATTCCACATATTTCCTTTCTTACATTGGTAACTCTTGAGATATGGAAAATTTTATTAAAGAATAATTTCATCTTATCTATCTATACGGTAATGGACCTAGAAAGTGCATAAAATAGTCAATCTTTAGCTCTATTACCTAATGAGAATGAAAAAGCATATTACTGGAAAAAAAACATATTACTTTATTTTCTCCTTAGATACACCTTGCAATTCTAAAATTGAGTATGCCATATGAAATTCCTTCAAGTACTTAAAAAGATCTTCATTTTTAAGGTCACGAAAGGTAAGCAGCAAATAAATCAAACTAGACTTAAGCTCGAAACCTACATTCAGGCTTGGATATTTAATGTAAAAAGGTTTTTGAGTCAAATCTAATGTTGTCAGTTCTCTCAAGGTTCTCTTGATTAGCCATGATTACTTCAACTTTAGAATCACTATAGGATTCTATCAAATCAAGTGTTAGTTCTAATATTTTAGATAAAGAAAAGATGCTTGCTTATCAGTTAAATATGTTTGCTTCCTTAATCTCCTAATTTTTTCCTTGGTTTAAGGATTATATTGAAGTTCACCTATATGAGAATTTTGAGGCATAAAAGAAATAAATTTACTTTGACACCATTTTTTAGCAATAATGTCAATTTTTGGTAGGTGTCAAATCCAACAAATGATGAGCATGATCAAATCCACTGAGACTAGTAAAGCTTATCTTCTCTTTTGTTAAGTTAACAAAATAAAATAAAGAAAGGGAGAATTTTAAAATGGAAATTGAAATAGATTAAAAAAAACTAATCAAGAATGCAATTTAATGGAATCAAATGACAACAAACATCTAACCTGAGGTAAAGAGCTATCTCCAAATTACTATAAAAGAAAAGCTAAGATGTGAGAGAGAGATATTGATACCTCCTCCTATAAATCCTCCAACAATTCATTCTAGTGATCTTCCTAAAAGGAATAAAAGCTAAAATCAAGACTAAATCTAAAGAATTTCACTCTTATTGGGATTATCCTACCAAAACTGTTGGACCCCGGATATTTTCTTGATGAATTAAGCATGATTTCGATTTATTTTTGAGGTTTTGAAGTATAAATT
>JAOTAX010000005.1:15484711-15500866 GCA_025629825.1 Erythroxylum guanchezii | reverse complement strand
GAACCATTGTCATAACCTTGACCCCTTACATTATAAACATTAAGATCAAGAGAATTAAATGCATTCAATAATTCATTAAAAAGTCTCAATCCAGATGTGTCATCTACCTTTAAGAACTCTAAAAAGTACTTCTCTATTTTTATTTTTTTATTTGACATATTCACACATCGTACTAACAAACTCATTTGTTTTTGATGACTCAAATCTGGAGTACAGTCAAGAATAATAGAAAAACATTTCGCCTCTTTAATAATCCCTATGATAGAACTTCTAACGCTATGGATCAACAGAGAAATCAACTCATTTTGAATTTTGTGACCAAGATAATGATGATGAATTTCATGATTTTGAATACGTCAAGCATGATCTTGCATTATCACATCAAATCCAACAATCATCTCAATCAATCCTAAAAAAATTACCATTACCATCTTGGTAAAGTTTCTCATTGGATCCTCGAAAAGCTAAATTATATTTAGCAAGATATTTCACAACAGAAACTATTTTTATCAAAAATTGTCTCTAACGTTCTTTCTCCTTTGCAATTTCTTGTTGTAAATCTTTATCAACTATTTGAGTTTTGTTCAATCTTACTCTTAATTCATTCCACGTTCTCATATTAGTCATATGCTCAATACAATTCTCATGTTCTTTGAGTCTCTTACTAAGATGCTTCTGATCTCTAAATCCGTCATTTGCTAATCCACTTTGTTTGTTAGTAGATTTGAACAATTTCCAAGAAAAACTATATACTTTATCTACATGTTTAAAATAAACCAACCATTTTCTATCTCTAATCTCTCAATTACTCAAATTTTTGTAATAATAAGAATATGAAAAATGACGAGAGGTATTGTCTAAATGAAACATAAGATTCAACTCTCTTACAAACCCTTTTTTCAACTAAAGTATCCCCTGCTTTATTACCAAGATTATCCCAATTATTAGGATCATAAATGTCCAATATAGGGCTTACTTGCTCAATATACTTTAAATTTTCTGAAGTGGATGCATTTGGTACATGATCATCCTCACTCAGATTTCTAATATCCTCGTGAATATGAACCTCATCATTTAAGTTTTCTTTATATTGTTCAAAACTACCTTCACCTAATTCCTCATGACTCTCACCAGAGGAGCCTACTCTTTTAATAAATTTATTTATTGCTCCTTTTTGGGATTCTATCAACTATGCTACTTGTTTTCTTTTTTTTTTTCCTTTTTTCACTTCCAGACAAATACTTTTTAGGCAATATAATATAAACTAATTATAACACAATCGGATTAGAAAAAAGAACAAAAGCACCTGTATAGAATTGGAAGAAGTATGCAGGCACAACTAAACTCCAACAGCTTCACAATAATCACAAATATATATAAATGGTATTATATCTGTGATACAGGAAAAAAAAGCAAAATTTAATATATAATATTAAAAATAAAAAACAAAAAGCAAAAATACATTAAAAAATCAGAAACTTTACCTTTAAATTATACTCAGAACTCAGAAGACATAATTGTAAAAAATTTTACTACTAATTTTTGAGTTGGAGTACTTTAAATATATATATTGATGAAAATAAAGAAATTAGAAGATAAAAGTACACTTAAATATTTCAAGACTATTTATAAGCATGAGGACCACAAAGTTAACTTATAAGTTATAACGTTAACTTATAACGTTAAAATCATTTATAGCAAATATATATAAGTTAATGTTAACTTATAACGTTAAAATCATTTAAAGCCAACGTTGGGAGGAGGCTATTAAAGTCTATTGGAGATGAGGCTGTTGAAAAAGCAACGTTAAAACATCATGTCATCACTAGAACTTAGCAAAGAGGAGGTTGTTCAAGTGGGGGCTCCTCTTATAGTGGGCCCTAGGCAGATGCCCTGGCCCCTGCCCAGGGCCGGCACTGTATACACACACATACATATCTATGAAGGGTAAAGCATGCATATGTAGATGATGTAATTAAAAACTAAAACTTAATGAATACCAATTATATGACGAATTGCATAACGATAGAAAAAATCAGGCATCTACATATAATTTTTTATGAGAAATCATCTTTATTCCTCAAGTTCTATGCATCATAAATAGCTAAAATTCAAGAGATCAGAAAATAAAAGACAAGTTGGTACATAGTAATGCTATAATAAACCATAAAATAGAGTTTAGGCTAGAGTTCCAAGATAATAGGGATAGTATTATCTATAATGATAGACAAATTAAAGACTTCTTAATTTTTCTTAATATTTTGAAAATGAGATAATTGAACTTAAAAAATTCAGCAGTCAAGAAAAATAATTAAAAATAATCTCAAGTGACAAACATCATCTGCAGTGACCTTAGTGCCTAGGCCCTTAGGTCTTTCGAGTGAGATTTATGCAACAACGAAAAGAAAGTAGAGCTGAATTACCAAAAAACAAAAGAGAGTAGAGCTCTTCCTTTGCATCTTCATCATCATTCCCTTTTCAAAGAATGTGAATCCTTACCCTCATTGGCACACTCCTTATATATCCCCTACTCCAAATGTGCTTGTTCAACTTCACATCCACCCTCTTATCAATAGTACTATAAGTGGCCTTATGGCTTTGCCACCTGCTTCTTGAAGGTGTTGTTTCAAATTCAAAATTTGTAAATTTAAACTAAAATTGATTACAAGTTTGAAAAGTTCAAATTTTGTGTTAATTAATAGTTGACATATGGACAATGGGTCGATGTTTTTCAACGACGATAGTGACAACACGGTTGAAGCCAGGAATTCATCCATTAGTAGCCACTGGCGAAGCCATCGTTTGCGAAACTCATGCTATCGTGGCCTGTTTGTGATAAAGAAATCACCAACGTGAAACATGTTGGAGTCAAGAAGCTAGGTTGTGAAAATTCATATGGAGAAGTTGATGGTCTATTCGCCGCCTTCATCCCCTTAAAAATTACTGTAGAAGATGTCGTATGCTTGAAGGAATTCGCTGGTGGTGTTATTCGTCATTTTCATCATTGTGTGTTAAGACTGTCTCTGCAATTTAATGATAATTTGACCGTCTTATGCATCGAGATCAACGCATCTGATGAATGCCTAGAAAAAAGAAAAGGGATCTTTTTAATTTATTAACGGTAAGTCCTACTAAAAACAAAATATTATAAGATTTCCACAGTTCCAGATTGGATTTAGTAACTTTTTTAATACCATCAAACGTTTAAAGTTTTACTAACATACTGCAGTTATCACCAGTTTCCAACTATATCCTCCACAATTGTACTAAATTACAAAAGTCCAATGATACCTAAACTCCTTCCGCATATACTCAATCAACATTACGACAGAAACTAAGAAACGTAATCCCACGTCGTTTTCAACAATTTGTATCATCTTATCCAACTTTCTTAGTAACATCAGACGAAACATGCCATGAACCTGGACGCAAAGACGTTTCAATAAACAACTGCGGCCTTCGCAAAAAAAAAAAGCATAAATAAGAGAAGGTGATAGCATATTCTTACCAAGGCCAAAACAATGGCAATGGATGCAACAGCAGTGAGGTATGGAATCATCGGGATGGGCATGATGGGAAGAGAACACCTCCTCAATCTCTACCATCTCCGCAACGAAAACGTCCTTGTTACTTGTATCGCCGATCCTCACGTTCCTTCTCAACAACTTGCTCTTGATTTGGCCAAGTCGCTTGGTTGGTCTCTTCAGGTATTGCTTTCTTTTTCTTTTTCACTCTTTTTATCTGCTTTTGTTTTATGGATTGATTCATGTAATATTCCATTCTGACGCTGTCTATAAAGTTGAACATTAGTACAATGAACACACAAAAAGAAAAAAATAAATAAAGAAACTGTCTCTAACATCTTTTCCTTGTACAAAAAGCTCTTGGATTTCCTTTTTTTTATATATAAATATAACTGAAGTTCATTTTATTTTTCTGGAAGAAGAAGAGAAGAATGTTTATTTTACTTGTTGGGGTAATAAAAAATGTAATGATGAGATTATAAGATGAAAGTGTACAAAAAGGTCTATTCAGGACATAAGGACTTGCTGGAGGGTGGAGAATGCGATGTAGTGGTGGTGTCAAGTCCAAATATGACGCATTATCAAATCCTGATGGATATCATCCACCATCCCAAGCCTCATCACGTCCTAGTAGAGAAGCCCTTGTGTACATCCGTTGCTGACTGTAAAAAAGTATGACCCTGTTCTTATTACAATTAAAATTACTATATATATATATTACATGATTATCTTAAATTGAATTTGATTTAGGTTGTGAATGCTGCGAAAAGGAGATCAGATATGATAGTACAAGTTGGACTGGAGTACAGGTACATGCCAGCGGTTGCGAAGCTGATAAAAATTGTCAAAGGTGGATCTGTCGGGGCTGTCAAAATGGTGGCAATCCGTGAACATCGATTTCCCTTTCTGGTTAAGGTAAATTCATGCGACTCTGTTTCATGGCGCAAGTACTCTTGTTGGGATTCGAAATGTTTGTAAGTGCTGCTTGTAACAGGTTAACAATTGGAACCGGTTCAATGTTAACACAGGGGGCACTCTGGTAGAGAAGTGCTGCCACTTCTTTGACCTAATGAGGCTGTTTGCTGGCTCAAACCCCGTTAGAGTTATGGCTTCTGGAGCTATGGATGTCAACCACAAAGATGAAGTCTATGATGGAAGGGCAAGTTTTTATACTCTATTTTTAGTTTCATCTATGGAGTACAATTTTACCCTTTCTTTCCTTTATTACAGAGGCCAGATATTATTGACAACGCATACGTTATAGTGGAGTTTGACAATGGTGCGAGAGGGGTGCTTGATCTATGCATGTTTGCTGAAGGGAGCAGAAATGAGCAAGAAATTTCTGTCGTTGGTGAAATTGGAAAGGTTAAAACTCTTTTACCTTTCCAGGTGCTCTGCTTGATTTTTGTCCACAGCCAGTAGTAGTTATTTTTTCTCTGTTTTATTTAACAGGGTGAGGCCTTCGTTCCAGAGAGTATTGTGCGCTTTGGTACTAGAGCAGCGGGAAGAGAAGGTGTTATAACCTTGAAAGCTGAGGATGATCGAATCAAGTAGGTGTGGCTTTCTTTGGTCTGATTCTTAAATACAATTCTCAAACATACTGGTTTCTTTAGGTACGATGGGCTTCATCATGGCTCTAGCTATCTGGAACACCTGAACTTCTTATATGCAATACGGGCTGAAGGTGAAAAGGTCCCCGCAGTGTCTTTGCAAGATGGGTTGATCTCAGTTGCCATCGGAGTCGCAGCACAGCTCTCTATTGAGAAGCACAAATTTGTGACACTTGATGAAGTCATGCATGAATATAACGAAAGGGATACATCAAACACCAATGATTGCTGTTGATGCCATTGGTTTTGAGTTGTTATTTTGTACAACTTCAAATCTTCCTACTATGATGGACACTAAAACTCACGATGTGCTAAAAAGCTCAAGATTTGAGGTTTGACAGAAGCCAGTTGCGAATATAATGAGATTTTGATTCTGAAAACACTGGCCAATATAATACGAGATCAGAAAGGTAGTACAACTACTTTTTTGAGATTCCCAAACACCTAAGAAGTCTCCGATCATTGCATCCCTATAGCTTTCTCGATGAGGAATCGGCTACCTCAAAAGCTTATTTTGTTTCCTAAGCAGATGGAACCATAGATGGTGCGCTCATAAATTTCTCATAAAGGTAGGCAAAAACTCAGATGTCAATTCTTAACTCATTCTACAGTAGGTATTATAAATCAATCACATCGCTGATTGTCAAGAATTTGAAACACGAGTATCACCTATCGAATGAATAATAACATAATGCAAATTTAAGGCCAACATTTCAACCCCAGCAATGCTTCCAAGGGGAATAAGTAAGTCCTCAAGTATTTAAATATCGAAAACCATGAACCCAAAATGACAACCATGTTCTCCAAACAAAACTCAGCAAGCATTAGCAGAACATTGAAGACATCACTGCACTTATCGATAGCGACGAAGGGAGAGAGTATTGTTTCTCTTCCAGGTTGCCCTGCGGGAGGGCCGATTTTTGTGGAACAAGTGCCCCTTTCCATGGAGACCCCTGTATTTCTTCCCTGCAGAAGTAAGGCCCCGGAGCTCCCTGTGCTTGTGTACAGGGTTGCAGAGCCAGTTGATTCTTGGGTCATTGCGCATAGCATTATGTGCCACATCAACCAGAATTACCTCAAAGTACTTGTAAGTAGAATCCTGCATGAAGATAAATGCAGGATGGAACACAGGCAACAGTAAAAAATAATTAACATTGAAAAATGGTACTTTTAGATTAACATACAGACCTCATTAATCCAGTAGGAATTCAGAACCCTAAGACCTCCCAATTTTCGGCCAGCACGCTCCTCTGCAACAGACCTCTTGCTTCTCTGGAACTTAAGCTGGGTCACACCCTGGTTTGTGGGCTTCCCATACACAATACCCTTGGGAACAGGTCTCTTCCTACCACCACGCCTAACTCGGACACGATAAATCACATAACCCTGCATGAAATCAACCATTGGTCAAATTGTGTGAACACAAACATTGTAATTGTCAACATTTAAAGAATAACAAAACTAAAATTTATGAACCCCAACCTATGCACAATTATACAAGAATAGGGAAGTAGGTGTTGAAGTATGAGTTGCTATTTCACATAATATTCCAGGAGGGACCACAGAGTGAGGTGACTTTCCATCAGAAACCAACCAGCAAACTCTCAACAGAGAAAGCTAGTATTGAAATCCTTTAAATCACAGAAGCTTGACATGCAGAAAAACAACCATGGTATAGATCATTTTATCCCAAGATTAAAAAGGATAAAAGATGGAAAGGGTAATAAACTATATCTGACTGAGACAAAAGAGGTTCAAATAATGGCAAATCCACTTGGTCAGATGATGGACTGCATGTTTTCATATAGCTGATCTCAGGAAGCATCTAATCACTGCATGTAGAGAGTCTCCAAAAAAGGAAATGACTGTTCATCAGGAAGCTGCTTAACCAGCAATGACTGGAAAGAGACTACAGCTTGTTGCACATCAATATGGCCAAATTATTCTAAACACAACAAAGGCTACTGCAAAACCATGGATTATCACAAAACACAAAAAAAAAAAAAAAAAGACAAATCGTAACAAAAACCACACAGGAAACAAATAATACATATAGAACAAATCAAAATGCATGCCTTATATAAGTCATGTCGCAAGGCGAATCTGCCAGCTGGATTGGAATCGGTCAGTATGGTAAAATGAGCATTGAAGCTTAACACGTTTATCTATTATTGTAACAGTTGTTGATCACTTTACAATACTGGACCTACAAATAAGTGATAACAACCCCTAAACAGGTAAGTCTAACCTGCTTGGCCTTGTAGCCAAGACGGCGAGCTTTGTCAGGGCGAGTGGGACGGGTGACACGGACAATGGAAGGATGTTGTCGGTACTCCCAACACCTCACCCTCTGCAGAAACCTCATAACATCTGATTGCTTCTTCCTCCATAGTTCGGATACGTACTTGTAAGACCCTATTTTCGTTCAAACCCATCAAAATTCGCAAGTCCAATACAATAAACCAAAAGCTTAAAGAACAATAACAACTTTCTCATTTCCATACAAATTGCGTCCACTTTGCTCCTTGAGAAAACTAAGAAACATGATCATTTTTCATGTGGAAATGAATAGCAGGAAATTGTACTAGCATTGTCAATTCAAACAAATGACTGGTTTCACGATAAGCTTACCCCCAAACATCGGAATGAGAGATACAAAAATCCAGGGGGGGTAAAAATGAATTGTTCTATGGCAGGACGACAAATAATTAAAGTATGAGAGATGGAACAGCAAAACAAAACAAAGCAAAGCAAGTTTTCCCACAAGAAACCAGAGAATAGAATAAGAGGGTGAGTACCCATTGGATCGGAGCAAAGCTGAGTTAAGCCGCGCGTCTATGGTTTGCACTCGCGCAGACAAAAGGTTGAGGGTTTTATGCTACAAAACCCTAATGAACTTGATATATCGACCGTTCGTTTTTCACTCCCAGTCCCAGGCGATAACAAGCCTTAATTTAATAATTACACAGTAATTGGGTGTTAATTAGAAATAAGTTAACAATTAGATAGTTCGTGTCGTGTCGGATTATTTATTTTGGTTTTACTTTTTTTTTTTGTTAAATATGTTTTTTTTTTCATTTTTAGCTATATTAAAATGCTTCACCATGATCAGATGTCGTAAACAGCACATATAATGGATTAGTAGTTACATAAGTTTCTTCTTTGTGACATAAGTTAATTTGTGATATGACGAATTTACTTTCACTAAAAAATCATATGGATTGATTTTATAAGACAGGGACTGAATGTTATTGATTCGATTGGAGATTGGAGAATTAGCAACATTAGGCTGTTTGTAGATAAAAACCCGAGCTTCTTATAAAAATGTGAAAAAATGTTATTAACTTCCAATATATCATGCCTGCCAAATATATATAATATTTATAACATTTTTATTTAACACATAATCACATATTAGTAACAATTGACCCTTAAGACTCGCCCCCCTTTTTTTTTAAGTAAGACTCGTCCCTTATTTATCTCATTTTCTGAACATTTCAACAAAACTCGTTAAATTTTTTTCAAGCTTTAACATTGGTTGCTTACTCGTCAAAATCATAAAACACCTCAAAAATTGAACTCAAGATTTTCCTAAATGTAAAAGATAATTTAGAATAATAATATAATGTAAAATTTGAGTATGATTAAAATATGAAAACGACTGTTGATTGTACCCGAGGCACTTATAATTGCTTACTAATTTTCCCTATGGTCAAAGTTGTCAATATTTTGCACCACTTTCTCTACATTTAAAAAAATATTATAAAAATTATCTATAACAAATTAATTAAATTAATATATGATTACTAACAAATATATATATATATATATATATATATATATTTCATCATCATATATTTCTTCAAATAAACATCCAAAATGATGGATGGCTTCATTTATATCCATGTCGTATGTATATATTACAATTTTATAAAGAAAATATGAAATCATATAATAGATAATTTTTAAAGAAATAAAGGTAAAACACTAAGAAGTCACCATCTTTAAACTTGTCAAATGAAGTTAACCATGATGAGGACTTATTATCCAATCACTAATACTAAAAGCAGACCCATAAGTAATTGTAAACATTGAGATAGCTGATAAATCTCATACAATTGTGTACATAATCAGATATTGACTTTTATTCAACTTTCACCATAATAGTATCTCCAAATTATCATAAGATGTCTACCAAACATTACCTTCTAAAAAATTCTCTAACTATATGTGACTATATTAAACACATCCAACTTCTTACAATTTTCTTTTACCAACTTCTGTTGCAAATATATCGATAAAAAATGTATTGGGAATCACATTGTGTGAACCTGATCAATGTATCCATATGCTTAATAGTGACATCAAGTGTTTAGGGTGTAGAATTTCACTTCATTTGAAAATTTAGGTGTAACTTTGTAGTGTAACCAATGCATAATTGACTTGTTGTTTCCTTATATTCCTCAACTTATTTAGATATTGCACTTTTATATACTAAAATATTGTGAATTGTTTCTATCCCTTATTTGATAATCTCCAATCATTCTTCATAATTAGATGCATTATATCCACGCAACAATGCTTATGAAAGATCATATCATCTATTAATAAGCTCTTAACATGTAACGTACTTTTAACCTTGTCAATCATATGATCGTTTCTGCTATAATTATCTAAAGTTATTATTGACAAATTTATGATGATGCGTCATTTCATCAAATAATTTACCAATAAACTCGTTAGTTTATCACTTATATAAGGCATAGAAACATAAATCAATCTATCATCTAGAAACCAAATCAACGATTAAATAAATAAATATAAATTTATAAAAATATATTTATTTACCTTGAGATGAGACTGCATAAGGTTTAATTATTATTAATATATTTTGATGTCACAGTCATGTAACCCTTATTTTTATTTTAAGATTCTCAAATATTTGGTGTAAATTCTACTTACCCATTATTAATTGCAACATCTTCAATATTATCATTATTTTTTTCATAGTAAATTTTGAATATATCATTTTTAACAAAATCTAAAGTAAGATCTTAAAATTTGACTAAAACTTATGTAACAAACATTTTGAATTCGTTTTGATTTAAAATTAAAAGTGGATAGTCATGCCTAATGATTACCCTCTTAAGCAAATGATAAGAATTTTTATGATTATAAACTATGGTAGTTTTAAAATTAAAAATTTTAATTAAAATATTACATAATATTAACCAATATGGTACCATATTATAAAAGAACCGAATTTAGTACCTATCAATGCGGTATTGATAAGATTGCCTTTACCCTATAAAAAATCACAAGACTAAGGAGTTGTTTAGTAACCAATAATGAAGGGTTAAAAATGAGAATGCAACTTTGATTTCTTAATTTTTGCTTGTTTGGTAATTAGGAATAGATAAGATAAGGAATGACAAATTTGGAATGAATTTCAAATAATCCTGAATTTTTATTCCTATGAGAGGTGTGAGTCTAACTCAGGATCAAATATTAGGAAAAACAAATAACCATTTATGGGAATAAGATTAGATTTTATTATTATATTTGTTCAACACAACTTTTCTTTTTTTTCCCTTCTTTTTACGCTTCTTCTCAAAACTCTCTACCCTCTATTCTTATCTAGTTTCTTCTTAATAGGGTAATTTTTATGGTTTTGAACTTCTTTTTAGTCTCTTTTTTTTTTTATGATAGATTTGTGTTTGGAGTACTAATTGTTTCTCTTGACAATTCCTTCTTGGAAAGTGTGTGTGGCTATGTTGGTGTTTACTAATATTCCTTGGTACTTTTGTATCTTTTCTTTGATATTAAGGACATTATCAAAGAAATCCACTTTAATTAAGAAAGGCCTACCTCTTAAGGGATCAACGATTATTGTCTAACTATAAACCAAAATTAGTGGTGATACAGTAGATATATACATTCATTTCCAAAAACTTAAAGTCTATAGAAAGTTGTAAAAAGGCTTAAGCACTTCATAGAAAGTTTCAGAGTCCTCTTGAGCTATCATATAAATATTTGTTATATTCTTCATTTATATATAGAATTTTCTAGCAAAGATGGACTTATTGGTTTATTTTTAGAAATTCTGATGATATATATAGTTTTCAATAATACAATTTATATGCTTTTCAACCAAAAGCACATAATCATGCTCAAAAATCATTTTATCAAATGCTCATACTTTCATGTTTTTACTTCTTTTTGTTTACACAAAATGTTATAACCTTTTTCAGGTTATAACAAATCAAGATCGTCATACTTTACCAAATTCCCACAACATCAATTAAAATTTATGCTTTCAAAACATACACAAACATAAGCAAGAATTTATCCAATCACACAAAACTATAAATACATTATCCACCTAAGTAGCTTGCGAAAATTCAAGTCAAGCTTGCCTCTCCCCTTGCTCTTGGGTAGGATTCTCTTGATTTTCTAAAACAACCAAGGTTCCATTCAAAACAACATTTCAATAAAATTTATAAATATTCAAAAACCACAAAAATTATAATAAACACAAATTAAACTCAAACCTAACCTATCCATAGTCCATCTAGGTTGGAAAGCCCAAGACCTAGTTTAGAAACTCTAAAATCAATTGGGTTTTCTTAATTCATTTTCCTCCAGCACAAACCTTTCATTCTCTACACAACCCTTCTCTCTCTAACTCCTTCATCCTCAACACAGCCCATTTCTTTATTAAAACAAGAAGAAAAGATGGTCAACTTACCTTAAAAAGCTTGATTTCTCTTCTTTTCTTCTTTCATCGAAACCTCTCTTCTTCTCTCTTATTTTTGTTTTTCACTCTTCTCTTCCTTCAATTCACGTTTTTCTCTTCTTAACAAGCAAGATAACATATTCTTCTTCCATTTCTACCCTTAATGAGCCCAAAAAGTCCTTTTTACCTTTCCTTATAAGCTCATATTCTTTTATCCTTAAGTGATCTTCCAAAAGTGTCCTTGAACATTCTTATTACCTTAGTTCTTTAATTCCATTAATCCATGCAATAAAATCCTACTAACCTTGACATAATAATTAACTCCAAAAATAATTAATCTAATAAAGCTCAAAATAATCTAAATCATGTTTAACTTAAAGAAAATTTTTGGGATCCAACAATTCTGCCCCTTGAAGAATTTCGTCCTCGAAATTCTTACCTGAGATATTGAAGAGGTGTGGATACTTCTCCCTTATGGCTTCCAAGGGTTCCCACGTGGCCTCTTCCGTAAAATAGTTCTTCCACAGAATTTTAACTAGCTTCATAGTCTTGTTTCTCAAAACCTTTTCCTTTGAATCTAGAATCTCCACTGGTTGCTCCTCATACGTCAAATCCTCCCTAAATTGAACCTTCGAAAGTTGAACTATGTGTAAAGGATCAGATTGATACTTCCTCAGCATCGAATACGTGGAAAATATTGTGAATCTTAGACAACTCTGGTCGCAAAGCTAACTTATAAGCTAAAGGCCCAATCTTCTCAATGATCTCATAAGGGCCTATGTATCTTGGACTAAGCTTGCCCTTCTTATCGAACCTCAAAACCCCTTTCTATGGAGAAGCTCTAAGAATCACTTTGTCTCTAATTTCAAATTCCATCTCCCTTCTATGATCATCTGTATAGCTCTTCATCTTATTTTGAGCTGCTTTGAGTCTGTCTTTCACCAATTTAATCTTATCGACTATAACTTGCACCAATTCAGGCCTTAAAAGCCTTCTCTCACGTTCTTCATCCCAATAAATAGGAGTTCTGCACTTCCTACCATATAAAGCTTCATAAGGTGCCATCTGAATTCCCACGTGATAGGAAGCATTGTAAGTAAATTCGATTAAAGGCAAATGATAATCCCATGAGGCTTTAAAATCTATAGCACAAGCTCTTAATATTACCTCCAATGTCCGTATTGTCCTTTCTAATTGACCATCCGTTTGTAGATGGAAGGCTGTACTAAAGTGCAACTTGGTTCCCAGAGCTCCTGTAAGCTTTCCCAGAATTTAGAGGTGAACCTAGGATCTCCATCTGAGACTATAGAGCTTGGAATCCCATAAAGTCTGATTATTTCATCCACATATTTCTTGGCTAAAGCATTCAAGGAATATGTCTACTTAATTGGTGAGAAATGTGCTGACTTGGTTAGCCTATCCACAATCACCCATATTGCATCATATTTCCTGCTAGTCCTTGGCAATCCCATCAATAAATCCATCATGATCTTTTCCCACTTCCATTTTGGAATCGACAAAGGTTTGAGCTTGCCTGAAGGTGCCTAGTATTCAGCCTTGACTTGCTGACATACTAAGCATCTTTTAGCATATTTTGCAATATCTTTGTTCATTCTTTTTCACCAGAAGCACTCTTTCAAATCTCTATACATTCTTGTGCTACCTAGGTGCATAACATAAGGCACATTGTGTGTCTCATCAAGAATCTCATCTTTCAACTCCAACATGTCTGGAATACACAATTTGTTACCTACCACAATCAACCCATCTTCTCTGATCTCTATTTCAAAAAGTTTACCACTTTTAATCTCTTCTCGGAGCTTGCTCAAACACTCATCCTATTCCTGCAATTCCTTAATCTTCTCATTCAATACCGGCCTCACTCTGAAGTTTGCTAATACACAATCAAACTCAACTTGCCTCAATATCACATTAAGTTTGGCTAATTCCTTCAACAAAGGAAGGTACGCTGTCTCCACATGTGCCATAGTGGACTTCCTACTCAGTGCATCTGCCACTATATTAGCTTTCCTCGGGTGGTAGTCTATGATCAAGCCATAATCTTTCAACAACTCTAACTACCTTCTTTGTCTCAAATTCAACTCCTTTTAGCTCATCAGATATTTAAGACTCTTATGGTTTGTAAACACCTTCGTAGTGACTCTATATAAGTAATGTCTCCAAATCTTCAGTGCAAAAACTATGGCAGCCAACTCTATGTCATACATAGGATAATTCATCTCATAAGGCTTTAATTGCCTTGAAGCATAGGCAGTAACTTTATCCCCTTGCATCAACACACACCCTAACCCCTTCCTCGAGGCATCACTATATACTATGTATCCCTCATTACCAGAAGGCAAATTCAAAATTGATGCAGTCGTCAATTGGTACTTAAGCTCCTCAAAGTTCGTCTGACATTCATCTGTCCACACAAACTTCTGATTCTTCCTTGTCAATTTAGAAAGTGGAGCTGCTATCATGGAAAAGCCCCCCACAAACCTTCTGTAACACCCAGCTAATCCCAAGAAACTTCTCACTTCAGCTACATTCTTAGGTGCTTCTTATTTCACAACCGCTTCTATCCTCCTCGGATCCACATATACCCCTTGCTTTGAAATCACATGTCTAAGAAACACCACTTCCCTTAACAAGAATTCGCATTTATCAAATTTGGCATATAACTCTTCCTTCCTCAATGTCTTCAAGGCAAGCCTCAAATGTTCCTCATGCTCCTTGTCACTCTTGGAATAAACCAATATGTCATCAATAAAGAGTATGATAAATTGGTCTAAGAAAGGCTTGAAAACTCTATTCATCAAATCCATGAAAGCTGCAGGTGCATTCGTCAACCCAAAAGGCATGACCAAGAACTCAAAGTGACGATACCGTGTTTTAAAAGCAATCTTTAAGACATCGTACTCCTTTATCCTCAACTGGTGATAACCCGATCTCAAATCTATCTTGGAGAAGACTCTTGCCTTTAGCAACTGATCAAATAAGTCATCTATGCGTGGAAGCGGATATCTATTCTTGATAGTGGCATGATTGAGCTTCCTAATCCACACACATCCTCAACGATCCATTTTTCATCTTCATAAAAAGGACAGAAGCTCCCCAAGGTGAAGAACTCGGCTTAATATACCCTTTCTCTAACAATTCTTCTAATTGCTCCCTAAGCTCCTTCAATTCCGATGGAGCCACTTTATAAGGCAGAATCAAAATTGGCGTTGTGCCTGGAAGAAGCTCAATGGAAAATTTAATTTTCCTAGGTGGTGGTAATCCGGGTAACTCCTCGGAAAAGACATCCGGGAATTCCATGACCACGGGTATAACTTCTAACTTTCCTCTATCAACCCTCGTGTTTATCACATAGGCCAAAAATGCCTCACATCCTTTCCTCATCATTTTCTGTGCTGTCATGGCCGAAACAACTCTAGGTGGACTTGCCTTCCTGTCCGCCATAAACACCACCTTTCTACCGTCATCCATTTCGAGCTCTACTATCTTCTATTTGCAATCCAAGTTGGCATTATACCTCTCTAAGGTGTCTATACTGAAAATAACATCTAATGCCCCCATCTTTAATGGCATCAAGTTCACCACTAACAGTTCCTCGCCAAAGCATACTTCACAATCTCTATAGACTTGACTAATAATAATACACTGGCCGATTAGAGTACTCACTATCAAATGAGCATCTAATGGGCTCAAATCCCTACCATACACAGTTCTACCAGTAGGATAATTCATCTCATAAGGCTTTAATTGCCTTGAAGCATAGTCAATCACTTTATCCCCTTGCATCAACTCACACCCTATGTAGCACCCCACTCCCGCAAGACCCGAATCCGACATCGATGGTGATATCCGAGTCCGTGCCCCGCGAGGGTAGCGTCCTAGAACACCCATTCAGTCAGAAAGCGGTATTTTGTTTTTGAAAAACACAACACAATATATATGCGGAAATCGAAACTCACATTGGGCCCACATTCATTCATAAACAATTTCACTAAATACCATTTTCAATAGCCATTCGGGCCCTTTCACAAATACAACATACTTGAGTTATTTCAAAATATAAATTTATACAAAAAGTTACAGAAAATTCACTTTAGTACAAAATAAATAAATGCCATGCAGACGCAAACTGATCCCTACCTCTATTCCTCACCTGAATGCTGTAGGTATACTCCCATTAGCCTAATAGGGTATTCTTCTGAGTCCTGAAAAATAATTGCAAATTTTGGGTGAGTTTTGCGAACTCAGTGAGTGACCATCATCG
>JAOTAX010000005.1:15444530-15470145 GCA_025629825.1 Erythroxylum guanchezii | reverse complement strand
ATCAAATTCTGCCTAAATCAAGCCAGAAAAATTCACAAAGATTTCAGCTCAAAAAGTCAACTCTACTACTATTCATCTCAAAAAGTCAAACTTTCTTAATTCTCCAAATTCTCACACTTTCACTATTTATTTCTTACTTTTTAATTCCATTTACACTCAAAACACACATAAACAATTTTTAGTCCATAATTAAATCATAAACATCAAGAACGAAAACATACACACATACCCTCTCATCATCAACTTGCTAAACTCATCTACCCTTAATCTCATATATTATTTCACATTCTTGAATTTTCTTTTTCTTTGCACATGAATAATTCACCACAAATTCCTCATTTAATTTCAACTAATAATTCAAAATTCCAAGAAAAGTTCGGGATCCAACAGATCCTATAATAATTCCTCCTAAAGATGATAGAGTTATAAAAAAAATGGTATTCATTATCCCCTTCTTTAAACCAATGGATCCAGAATTTTACTTAAGTAAGGATTAGTAATTTCTAAGAGCCTGTAGTCAATAAGAGCTTGCTTTTCCTTTACTCTTATATGCTCATTTTAAAGGTTAACCAATGATTAAAAATATAATCGGTTCAATCAATTTATCCATAAAAACCTTGAATTGACCAATTTTTTAGTTAAGCTTTTTAACTTTCCAGTTTGATTTACTTTAATAACCTTTGTTATTAAAAGCCAATCACTTTATTAATTAATTAATTTTTTTAAAACTAATAGATTTTTATTAACCAAAATAAACCAATTAATTTTTATTTTATAATCTCCTTTTTCAATTAAACTTTAATTTTTTTAGGAGTAAGGATAGCCTCCTTTAATTATATTTCAAATTCTTTAGTTTTATTCAATCTTTGACTGATTTTATAATGATCTAATACTGATGGCACCTTTTAAACCTTAAACATGTTGTCTTATCAGTTTAAATTCTAGTTTGGTTTTTAAAACATTGGCATCAACATTCACTTCTGTTTGAAGCTTAGCCAAAGATTCTCTAGTCCTATGAGGTTCTAAACATATTCTAGAGTTCCTACCTTAATTCAAGGATTTTAGTTTAGTTCTTATAGCACCAAGCTTCCTAACATACTTGAATGCCTCATTTCCCTATATTTATCCCTCTTTTAATAACATCCTCAAACCCCTTTTAGTTTTTTAGAAATTAAAAATTCATTAAGTAGAAGAAGTATGATATACAACTAAGGAGACGAACTCTCCCTCGTGAGATCACAAGACAACGTTCAATACTACAAACTCAGGAAACAAAATGACAACGTAGGAACCAAAGTTGGGAGGAGATTGTGCAATAACGTATCGATAATTAGGGTAAAACTCTCCTCTCCTTTCTCGAATCTTCAAATGATTACTCAATTGGGATGGGGAGCTTCGGATTCTGCGATACCATGATGGCGATGCGGCTTCTCCACAATCCTTCTTTAGCTTGAAGAGATTTACATCTTAGGTGGGAGGAAAAGAATTTGTAGGTTATATGTTGATAAAAATGCCATATGGATCAAGTGGATTCATACAACTTACCTTAGAAATCAAAACTTTTGGAGACTGCCACTTCTAAGGGAATACTCTTAGATCTTCACTCTTATGTTGCCCTTAAGAAGCTTTTTCTACGCTTGGATATTCGATAGATTGGGGAATGGTGAAAACATTTAAATATGGTTTAATAACTGAATTGAGTTTAGTCCTCTTATTTAAAAAGAAGAGATTGATCTTTTAAGTAACAAAGTCCCTCTCAATGCAAAAGTCTCTTCACTCAAATATGATGGAAGATGGTTAGGGAACTTCAGAGGTTTCAATTCTTTAACTCCGTACCTTCCTATTATCAATCAAAGGAATGTTGAGGATAAAATTATCTGGAAACTAGAATCTAATGGATCTTTCACTAACAAATCATGTTATAGAATATTACAAGTTAAATGTGAGGAAGTGCCATGGTGTAAACTCCTGTGGAAGAATCTCCTCAGCCTTAAAGCATTAATGATTACTTGGCTAACCATCAAGAATTACCTCACCACAAAGAATAGATGATATAGAAACTATAATCTCATTTGTGTTTTGCACAAACAAGCAAAAGAAGACAAGAATCACCTATTCTTCCAATGTGTCTATTCTAAATTCGTGTGGAGTAAAATCTTGCACAAGCTATTGCACTTCATATGACTCGTTTGCAACATTGAATTGGATAATCAGATCTACTAATCAATAAAAGATGGATGGAACTCTTTACAAGTTAGCATTTATAATCACAATCTACAATTTGTAGAGAGAAAGAAACAAAAGAATCTATAAAGAGGAACAAGTTAAAAACACCTACTAGCTAAAGGTACTATTAACG
Organism: Erythroxylum guanchezii; assembly: GCA_025629825.1. Classification (NCBI taxonomy): domain Eukaryota; kingdom Viridiplantae; phylum Streptophyta; class Magnoliopsida; order Malpighiales; family Erythroxylaceae; genus Erythroxylum; species Erythroxylum guanchezii. The sequence goes on along the minus strand of JAOTAX010000005.1, from coordinate 15,467,786 downwards.
AGATTCGAGCTTTAACAATTGCAAAATCAGTTCATCTTAACCTGTCACAAGGCATGAAGTATAGATGGAACTTGTGATTCTATGATTATGTACTTTTTACCTTCCTAACTAACTGAAGGCATCTGTTTTGGTGAACACATCGTAATGGTGAAATAACTTCACTATTGTTAATGAAATTTTATTCAATTTTGAAAGATAAACTTATTATTTTATTTTATCATTTAATTTGCGATCAATTAAGGGTATTTATTAAGTTGTAAAAAGTTTTCTTAAATTTATTAACACTCAATATGCTCCCTTTTGGGTGTCATTAAAAACCAACACTTTACATCTATGACGTTATAATGTTTAAAAACTCTTTAATTCCTTCATAACTTTTTTTACTCTACTATAACAATTAAATTTATATTAACTTTCTAATTGGTTTTTAAAAATAAAATTTTCTTTCAAACGTGCTTAATATATTATGGAACTAATTTTTAGCAAAATATTTATTATACAAACTTTATAACATGTGTATCTTAATAGTGTTTTCAATATTGTTATATAAGATTTTAATATTTCTATCTAAATTTAAGAGTTGTATTTAATAAGTTATGCCACATATCAAAACATAGTGAAATAATATGTGTACGAATATATAAGTAGATGAATTGGTAACCTATATTAAAATTTCTTCATAAGTTATAGGCTGATAAATTCATAAATGAATTATATTACATCAATAGATATATGGAAAAGAAGTTTATAAACTAAAATGAAGTCACAATCTGATTTAAAATTTTAAATAAAAATGGTGTTGTTTCTTATGTATTATCTTATTTTATTTCAATATTTTTCTTTTTATTGTGGTTATAATTCCCTTATGATTTAATAATTCATTTTACAATTTAAAATAATTTCTTTTTTGGAAAATGAATTTTTCATTACTATAGACAACTAATACAATATTACAGTGATTTCTATGTTGCTAGCCTATAAACAAGCACTATAGTTAAATATACAAAAAGAGGAGCTACATTACAAAGAACAATTCTAAATCAACAGGGGTAAGGGTATGCTGCAAATTTTTAGCAAAAATTTTTGCTCTGATCCAATTAACAATTTTGTCAGCTAGCTAGTCCTTGTTTTTTTTTTTTGAGTTAGTAAATTTTCTGTTATTTCTCTCCTTCCAAAGGGTATAGATGGTAATAGTGAAAGCTTCTTTATAAAGTATAACATTTGTGATTCCTTGCTTAGAGCTTCAAATGACCCAGTTCGAAGTTTGTTCCCAATTATATACATAGTTGTTACCTGGAATAATATGCAAAATCCTACTCCAAACTGCTTTGGAGAATGCACAAAGAAAGAAAAATGGTCTCTATCTTCCACTTCCATCTTACAAAGTACACAAGTAGAGTCCACATTTCCCTACCATTAGCTCTTAGTCTTGAGTATTAAATAGCTATCTAAGTAATCAGTGAGGCTTTAGGATTCAAAGAGTTGCTATAGAGAAGGTTATACCAAAGGGCTTCAGTTGAGTAGTGGGTGAAAAGCAAATGATAGGTTTTGTTAAAGAACTTACCAATTGGATTGAGAGTCCAGGTGATTACATTTTCATGCTCCACATCATTTAGTTAAGGGAAGAGATTCATAAGAGAACCAAATCCTCTGAAATTCCCACTCCATGTATCATTCCTAATCAGAGTGGAAACTTTAAGACTCAAAAGGAATTCTATTCCTCAAATAAAGAATCTCCAAATTGTGCATAAGCGGGCTAGAGTTTAGCCAATTATCAAATCAAAACCAAGTTTTTTCACTATTTCCAATCCTATGTTTAATACAAGGATATATAAAGCTTCTTATATCATTATTTGATTAAAGATCTAAGAGAACTCCCTCGAACAAGTAGCCTACCAGAAATTGGTGTTTTTGAGGTGGTATTCATAGGTTTGTACAGTTTTGATTTGAGGAATTGATTGACTTGACAAAAACAAATTTTTATTTAAATCTGTACCTAGCAAATTATCTAATGTAGATATGTTAATAGACTCACTTACTCATAAAAAAGGAATATATTAAAATTTACAAATGAATTATACTTAAAGATGAGCATAAACCCTACATTCCAATCAAATCAAATTAAACTATTATTGCTGTCTTTAAAATATAAAATTACTTTATTTTTTTAATTTAAAAGAAAATTAAACAGGTAGTTTGATTTTTAATTTAAATCTAATCCAAACCAAACAAATATCATTAAGTTTACCTTATGATAATTTTGCTAGCAATACTTTATTGTTAATATTTTACTATTCCAAATAAGTTACTTTTGTATTAACAAAGTAATCCAAACATTAATGATGAGAATAATCTCATAATTAACTCACTCATTTTCTTTATTTTTTATTAATTTTTAAAATGTTCTTTCTCTTTAATAAAAACAAGATATTTATGTAGAAGAATCTCATTTACTTAAAACTTTTTTTAATGATAATATCACTTCAAAGAAAATTGAAGTTTTCTTTTTAAAAAAATAATCTTATACTTTTAGACCTCATTCCATCAAAATAAATTTAATTAATTAACAATTGCTTTTGTTACAATTCAAAGCACTTTGTTATCCCTATATCATTTTTGATAGTAGGATGCTATAATCCATGTTTATTACTTTATAAAAATCAATAGCTTTATTATGCTAAGTACCAAATATATTGCAATCTTTAATTAAAATATCCACCTCACAAGAGAATTTATAATTTTACAGGAATTATTTAAAAGGCTACATTGATATGACTGAAATTTTACTCTCTCATCTATAACTTATAAAAATATTGAATAGATGTTAATATGTTTTTAATTAAATAAATACAATTTAAAACATTAATATGATCCATAGACCACAGCAAATTCATTTAGATTGGCTTGATTTGCTTTACAATTTTTATATGGTTTGATTATGAAATTATTAATTTGGAACCGCTATATAAATAAATTTGTTTATAATCTAATAAAAGACAATCAAACAAGCTATTACTCACCTCTACTTTAAAAATATAAGAAAAAAGTGTATCTAACATCTATGACCAAATGTAGAAAATAGTTTCCTAATTTATCTATTTATTTACTCGAACTTCATCCAATCTCTCCCCCCATAATAAGTGCCTTGCACATTGGAATCAACATAATAAGTGACCCAATACAAAGATTAACTGACTTTTAAGATTTAAAATTTCGAATTGACAACATACGTAATAAGTGACCAAGATTTAAAATTCCTGACATTAAAACTCTTATGGGCCTTGCTTAATTTCTGCCTCCTAAGTCAAACAGAAATGATGAGATAATCATAAGTTAGTTATTTAGTAATAAAATATTCACAAACATACTTACATATCTTAAAATAAGACTTTCAATCCCAACAATAAAAAGGAACCGTATATCTATTAACATACATTTGTTTTTTTTAAAAGATAATCATATGGTTGGCAGTTCAAATTAGCCTTGAAGTTAATGCCAGCAATAGGCTACTCAAATTCAAGAAACTCAATTGAAAGTTCTTTCTTTCGGATGGATCATAGGAAACCAAATAACAGCAATGGACTGTTCGCTATAACGTGAGGTTTACCGGAGTGAAAACAGAGAAAAAGGTTGAAAAGGGAAAGCTAACCAAAAGGGTGCTTCATACATCGGTCAAGATTAAAGAAGATACAATCACAACATATGCTAGGAAAAAGAAAATAGCTATTTGCACAAAGAACTTAGGATTCTCTCTCATGTTCGGGGATGTCACTGCCCTGAAAAGAAAACCCATTTACTTTGTTACTGAAGAACTTCATCGGATGCTTTCTTTCAAATTAATGATTTTGCCTTACATATGCAAAAATAAATGAAAAGAGACTTCCAATATAACAAGTCAATGAAAAGGAAAGATAATGTATTTAGACATCTTCATAACAAAAAATGTGAACCACACAAGGAAAATGAAGATCTCCATACACATATCATACCTAGCAATTCGCTGGGAAAACCGTTGAAAAGGCAAACTCTGGATGAATACAATGCCAGGTCCGGTTAGTGTAGCTGTTACTAAATTGTCACCCTATCATTACACAGCCATGTTTGAGAAGAGTTAGTTCTTTCAAACTCACAAACGTCAACATCAAAGTGATATGCAACACTACATGCACCAGATGACCAGGGGTAAGGTAATTTCCAGACCTCAAAACCAACAATCCACTTTTACATGCTCATGGATAGTCTTAGCAGCTTCAGAAAGTAGAAAAACAAACCCTATCTTCTGCTAAACCATGCTTCAATGCACCATAACATCTTACCTGTATGTCACAATCACAGCCCAAAATATTTGAAGGAGCTGGACCCAACTGGCTAAAACATCACAACACTCAACAAACTACATATAGCTGCTGGCTATCACCAGCAATCCTTAAATGAGCAAATGAATAAGACTTTCAACCCTAAAGTGTGAAACAAACATAAGGAAGTAAAGAAGGGTACAAATGTTGAAGCAAAAGAATAGAAGAAGCAACTTACACCAAAGACTGCCCTTCGGACAGGACCATTGTATTTAACTTGGACGTTAACAGTGGAATTAATGGCGACAATACAAGAAACATCCACTGCTAATACTTCGCCAACCTCAAGGTTTTTCTGTAGAACTAGAAAAACAGAAAGGCAAGTAAATGAGATAGTATAAGCAGAGGCAGATTAAAAAATTGGTATAATATGAGATGAACAAATCCGGGAGGCTAATGTAGTTGAGAACGAGGCATAAGAGGCTAATGCACTGAAGGATAGAGAATAAATAGACGGTCTAGCTCAGCAAGAACTAGACATCTGCTGAGGAGACAAAAACACATCTTTACTAAGCTTGGGACAATTAGCCTCAATTTTTGATACTGGGTCAAGTAGCTATTTATATTTGTTTTCACCATTTTTATTTATTCAAAGCAAATAAGTATAATTTTGAACTGGATATTGCAATATGAATTTAGCAACAGACCTCAAGAACCAGCTATTTCTATCCCATTAACATTCTCGCTAGAATTTTAGACAGATTTCAACTTTGAACAATGCCCAAATGGGAGCACATTCAAGGCTTAGAAGAGGCCTACCAGATCCACCAGCAACAATGAAAGCAAGTCCTTGTCCTGATATCTTCTGTCTCAAAAATCCCTACAAATGAGTATACATCCATCAGACAGATACTCATAGGTCAATTGGTGAGCTTGAACTGGAGAGAGTTAAGACTTTGAACCGAATGTAACTACCACTTGTACAATAAATAGCAGTTGGAAACAACTCAAAGTTGAGAAACGCAGGAAAAAATATGCAAAGAAGTCTCATACGACGCATCATCTAACCTCTGCAGTTGTCATGACGTTACGTCCTCTCTGATCTACTGTATTACTAACTTTCACATTGTTGATAGAGCAAAGAAATGCATCTGGCTACAACATAAGTAGAAGAAATCACATATAGTGTGGCAATCAAATCAAAAACTCACAAGCAGATGACATACATGTAAATAAAGATGCCACAAAATAAATTCTCACTAGAAAGAAGGAAAAACCAAATGTTGCAACTAACTGTACCTGGCATAAAATCTCTCCACCAAAAACTGACAAATCAATCTAGAAATAAAAAGAAAAACCGCAAATCAATTACAAATTGTATTGGCTTCAGCAACATTTGTACTCAATCATGCAACAGTAAGCAATAAATGAATCTGCACACAACAAACCGGAAGAATTCTAGCCAGTGAAGGTGCAGCTACTCCAACAAATCCATCACTAGGACCTGAATTCCGAAGAACAATACTGGTAACTGTCTTGCCAAAGAGCCACTGCCAAACACCAACTTCATTTTCAGGGATGAAAATGTTCTCCATTTCAACAGAACCAGACATGAAACACATGGAACCTAAAGTTTTCATGCAGATCAGTCCCAAAAGTGAAATAAGAAACTCAAACATTTATAATTGAAAGAAAATCAAGTACTATATAAAGAAATTATAAAGCATAATTGTGATGCATAAGCTGTTAAGAAACCCTACTTGCAACCAACTTACCTGGTCTTGCAATGACCTTTTCATGTGATTTCAACATTATCTGACCATGCAACAATAAAAAGAAAGATGAATTTAGAGCACACAACCATTATGGAATAGCAACATAAAGCTTAATTTATTGTTCGTACCTGGACAACCTGAGCTTCACCACCCAAAATCTGGAAAGGTGTTATAGTGTCTTGCTGACTCTGCAGAGCAGTAATGACTATTAGATCTCTTAGCGTATTTAATACCATGAAAGGTATAGTCGACTTAAAACAGGTACATCTCAGGAATAATTAGATGGAAATGGCCAACACTGGAAACTATAACAATGTCACAAGTAATAATACAAATATTAGTAGGTTGAAATCCTTTGTGATCATTATCAATCATGGAACATGATTTCATCACTAGTTTGAAATTCTGTCCATGTGGAACAACACCAAAACACTATGGATTAAGGCCATAAGATGTCATCTCCACCCAAACTTGTACTCTGATTCAAAACAAGCAGCATGCTTTTGAGTTTGGCACAAAAGACACGCATTGCAGTTAAAGGATAGGATCCATCCAAATTCAGTATTTAGTTGGCTGCTGCAAAAGGTTGATGAAAATGAAAAACAACGGACACTTCTGTATCAAGAATCATAAGTTTAGACATGGACAATTACTCAATATCTTATTCATTTGCAATAAAATGTTTTCTTTGTGCAGCAATTGGAAAAAGATATACTTTTTGAGAGACAGATAACAAGAAATTGAGAAAATGATTCTCGAACATGTTGAATTGGTTTTTCTTGCTTTAATGAACCCAAGTGTTTTGAACTCTAATACAGCAATCCAGAATCCTCCGCACATTCATGAACTTATTTACCAGTAATATAAAAGTTCACCACATTTCCTCACTCGTCATTCCTCTGAACATATATATATATATATATATATATAAATTTTCAGTCATCTACCGGTATTGCCAATTGAGTTCATAAGTAAGAGTAAAAGTAAACAAGATTTGTGTTCCTACTCCCAACTTATTTTCAACTCTCCCCTGCTACTAATTTCAAATAGTAGTTAGAAACTACTAATTTCGCATTTGAGCAAACTCACATCTTCTTGGTAACCAAAAGTAAACCTTAACAGACGTGCCTATCAACAGCACTTTCCCGACCAACATAGAAAACTACACCGACAACTAAATTGGAACAAAAAAAAGAAACTCAAAGCGAAGACGCAAATTCAATCATCTTCACCCCACCTGGATTTTTCTCTGCCCAAAAAAGAACTAGCACTTCCCACGCATGCACACAACGGTACTTGCCTAGATAAATAAATAAAAAATAACAAAGAAACGAAAAAGAGAGAAATAGTAGACAATAGTTACCTGATAAACATAAGGTTGAAACGGAGTAGAGAAAAACGGTGCCGCCATGGATTAGCGAAAAAACACGACAAAGAAGAGATCGTTGCCGCAGAAACTTAAATTCAATCGACAAGGCTGCTTCTTTTTACGACTCCATTTTCAAATCATCAGATCGACATGAATTCACTAATTAGTTGCTAGTGTTATTTATTGTTCTGCTTCAATTTCTTCCTAAAATCAATTTGTACAGAGTTGAGGTTGACAGAGAGAGCCGGATTAAGTTTCCAACAATGCCCTCGGTAATTTATTCCTTTCGTCTTTTTGAGTGGGTGGGCTTTGCAGTGGCATTCTCGGACGAGACACACGTGGAGACTACGCTGAGGTGGCTCCTACTCATTCGCCCAAGCCTCCTTCTCTACGTGTTCGGCGTTCCCAAAAGCATATTGAAATCGGTTTTAGTTTGATAAAGAGTAAGAATGTTAGAAGCAACCAAACCCAAGGACAAATTTCAAATTTTCAATTTCATGGTGTGATGCAAGTATCTTTAAAAAGTTTATATACCTTTAATTCAAAATTATAGATTTAAATTGTGATAAAATTTCTTTACTGTTACATGTCCAAATTTGCCTGCCTTGATCTATGAATCCATCATCAGGGTCGCAATAATTATCTTCCATTATTACTCCATTTTCGTACTTGTTTGATAGCCTAGTTCAGATATTATAGGCTAGTTTACAAGTTTTTAAACAATACGGAGATAATTGGATATGTTGATACTAGTTTGGTAGGTATTCCAATAACAAGAGGTCTATTACACGTAACGTTTTCATGTGAACTAGAGGACCTATATCTTAGAAGAGTTCTAAGCAATATGTTGCGGCGACTTTAATCGTTAAGATTGATACCATAGCTCAGTTTGAGGCAAAAACATATGTCAAGCAGTTAAACTAACTTTATAGAAGGACTTAGTTCATTCAGTTTTAGGCCTATAATTAAAATTTATTTTGCTTTTGTGAGAATACAGAGAACATTGGTGGTTCTAAGAATATTGAGCTTAAGTACTTTAAGCTTCGATGATGAGTTGATAATGGTCATGTAATCACTACAAGAAAATAAAGTACTTTGCGACGTTTTTAAAACGTCACAGAATGTTCAAAAACGTCACAAAAAACGTCGCGAAATGTGTTGTAAGCAAAAGATTTTTACAACGTTTTGTATAAAAAAACACGAAAAACACTAACATTTCACGATGTTTATAAAAACGTTACTGAAAGTTTGGCGCAAAAGGCTTTTGCGACGTTTTGTGTAAAACGTCACGGAAAACACTAACATTCCGTGACGTTTATAAAAATGCCACTGAAAGTTTAGACAATCCGCGACATTTTTTAAAAACGTCGTGGATTGACTAACATTCCGTGACATTTTTAAAACGTCACAGAATGTGAAGGAATCTGCGATGTTTTTATAGTTATTTTCTTTTAATTATTATTTTTTTATTTTTTGAAAATAATTTAAATTTAATAATTTTTTAAATCTTATTTGTTTAATAACTATTCAATATTATTTATGAATTTTATTTAATAATTCTTCAATTTTTTAATATATCATTAATTTTAATGATTATTCATGTCTTATTTAATTACAATTCACAAACATGGCATAATACATTAATTAATATCAAAACTAAGGGATGAAACATTTGAGATTCTACAAAAAAATGGAGGGAGGGAGATGCAATTAAAGCTTCTTTAATATCTGCATCTACAATGCACTAGCAATAGATCCACAAAAACCATTATATCGTAACGTTTATCATATCTCCTAGAGAGACCAAATTAAGGCAGCCCAAATATCGAGTCATTGATCAAGATACTAATATAAAAACATAAACATTTTTGTATCTATTAAGTCTACCAGATAATCGGAGTCCACGGACATTCTATTAAGTTTTGTCATGCGGAGTTTTGAATTATCTTCCTCTAACTTATTTACTCTTGTTTCTTGAATCTGCAAGCGTCCTTTCAGTTTGTGTAAGCTTGGCTAAAATATCTTCCTTTTTCCTCTTTGATGCTTCTGTTATTTTTTCTGCATCCTGAAAGAAGCAAAGGCTTGTTACTTTTTACATACATGTTAGACCTTAACAGCAATAATTCATGAAAAGTAAAAGACTTCTTAGTTATTCTTTTCAAAAACATAAATTACGCTAACATAGAGATTCAATTTCTAATGTTTTTACATACAAGTGTATGGGTAACAACACACCAATCCCTATAAAATCAATTGATAACTACAAGAACTACAGTTGCTCTCTACTGAGAATATTTGGATGAAAACAAAATAGAAGAACGAATTAAGTATAGGCTTTCAGTAGATTAGAAGTAGATCACCAAAATCTGTCTCCTCCTTGCCCATTGTCCTTTTTTTTTTAACGTATGTTGGATAGTCATATAATAACTTTTAACCTGAAATAATAAATATCTACTAAGCTTGATTTAAAGTAAAGATGGTCATACATATCTGGTTTCAGAATAGAAACTATGAATACATAGCAAATCACAGCTCTATAAGAACATTTTCCAAACACGAATGGATATAAAATGAATAAACCAATAACACAATAATGAAACTTTCCTTTTTGGTAAAAACCAAATAATTCACTATCATTACTGAGAAATATGAGAAACTACCTATGTAGACATTGAAAGCCAAGAATGAAATCCTTCAAGCAATGTTTGTTTTGTATTATTTTGACTTCAAAAAAAGAAAAACATAGAGCAAGCCACACCAGACCAATAAAAATTACATTAAGCAAACAATTAAAGATAAGCGATCAAATAAGCACCCAAAACTATACCTTTTGGATCTGTTCGCACACATCATCCTAATGTGTAAGGAATTGGCAGATTCAATAGAACAAGGTCATCCTAAGGAATTGGTAGATTCAATAGAACATGGTCATCCGAAGTGATCAAATAAGCACCCAAAACTATACCTTTTGGATTTGTTTGCACACGTCATCCTAATTCTATTGAATCTACCAATTCCTTACACATTATCTTGTTCTATTGAATCTGCCAATTTCTTACACATTAATTCCTGAAAAATTGAGAATTAATTAGATACACAATCTCATTTAATAAATATTTGTATATGAATTATGTACTCACCTACTTCTGATGCTTTTCTTCTTTTACGCCAACCACGATCATAGTGCTTTAGAGCTTCAAGGAATTTCTGATGCTCTTCTTCTGTCCATTTTTCCCTTTGCTTTGTCATGGTATAAGGTTTTCTCACCACTATGATATATATAATATGGATGTAGGCAATTGAGAAAAATCATGCAATGTCAAGAATCAATTTCAGGAAGCAAGTACATGTGAATTGCTTAAGAAAAATACAAATGTTAAATTTTCATTATACAAATCAATTGCTTGAAATTTTGTTTTCATTATACAATTCAATTACCTGAAAATTTTAAGTTAAAAGCTGTTCAAATTTTCATTATATAAACCAATTGCTAGGAATTTTGAAGAATACGGGCCTGATAACTATGATCTACCACTCATGGAAATGAGTCAAGGGACACATTTTCTGCATCTGATCCACTCACTCCAAATTCTTCAAGCTTTAAAGCCTGCATTACCGAAGATAGCTCCTAGAGGAAAACCAAATTCTACTCGATGCTTTTACACAGCCAAAACCAAACTCAAACATATACTATTTAATTATCTAGAAAAGAAGGAGAGAAGATACAAGAGCCATAACTCCATTAAAAATACTGGCTCAAGCCAAATTTGCTAACCACATGAAATCCCATTTGAATTGCCAAAGCCTTGACCATCACTAAAACTATCAGCTAATTACCTAAGGCAGAAATATAATTGCAAGATCAGTAAAATACCCGAGCACCTATTGCAATGATGAGAATACTGTAACTAGAAGTGTCTTACATTTCACATCAACAGACATAACTCAAGTGCCAAGAACCAACTCAATACCTGGGTACAAAAATTAAAAGTCTACACTCAAAATGGAAGATATGGAACTTCTTTTTACAGTGAAAAGACAAAGATGGAACTTCGAATGAGGAAAACTATGACCCAAAGATATTCACCATGTTCCTTGTACCATTCTGGAGTCAACCTTCCTCATTAGCACCTACACAAGTATGAAATGCTGGAAAAAAAATTCCAGAGATAAGCTCTTTAACACTATTCCATTCTTAACAATAATCCTTCCATGTCAATATAGCTAAATATCAACAGCTACATTACCCAGGTTGTCATCAAGCTGTAAATCATCAACCATAATAAAGTTGACCAGTGCAACAGTATGTCAACCTCATTTTAGATAATTGAGAAAGACAATGGCTTAGTTAAGTTCCAAGACATCATCTAGATTCAAGTATCTGATTGACAAGCTTTCATCAAGCCAAAGTTGCTGTCAATGTCAACAAAGTGAAGGGCCATCAGACAATTGTATATTAATAAGCAGCAACAACTGCTGAATGATAAATTGAGTTTTCAAATCAACCTAAAAGATTAAGCATTGAAAAGAGGGAATCTTTCAAAAAGAGAACCCAAAAAAGATAATCTTATATAAAAAAATCACCATCAAAATGAGGTTTGTCTGTGAGCATTCTATTCCTAGAAATGCCATCGATCATATCAAAAATATTCACCATCCTCCCTAAGCATCCATGAGAATGTCTCTCTATGGTTTGAACGTTTTTGTTCTACAGTCCTAACATCTCTAATACCTGTTGTAAAATATGGAGTAAGCAAGCTAGACCGAAAGCACAGTTGTTAATATTGTTAATACCTGTTGCGTCCTCCCTCAATCCCATCAACCAAGGACCTAGAACTGACAACTTCTATTTTATAGGGGTGATTGACTATGGCACCCCTATTTTATAATAGTCATATAACAAGTGAACGGAATTCTTCTCATACCAATCACCTGGGATCATCAAATCAGTTGAATGCTCCTATCTCAACTTTATCATCTCCAGACAATCCCTCCAATTATAGTCTTACAGTGGCCTCAATGTCAATCTCTCTTAGCGGTATCAAAACGCCTCCTCATTAAGAACAAAAGCTAGCTCCTCTAGTTTGCATACTCTATACTAAAAAGGAGAAAAAGAAAGCGAAGCAAATCACACTTGATGGACATATTCTATCGGCTAAAACATATTCTTGGACAAAATTTACAAGGAGAATAGGAGAAACCTTTAGCTGATTGAGCTATAGATATCTCAAGAAACTTTATCCTGACCCTTCAGAGAGCATCCTTCCCATTATTCTGTTCACCAACCCCATATCTGAAGTTGCCAGATTGACCCTACATCAAAATTTCCAAATTACACCACAAATACAAAATGTCCATTCTAAAGTTTCCCGTTTTCAATCAACTAATACAATAATAAGTTTTGAACACATTTCCATGATTATAAAACCTAAAATTGTACTCTACGAAGCCCTTGCCTATTAGAATCTGAAATGACATTCAAAACCCATAATCGATAATAAGATGCTATCCACTCAATCTAAACAAAGTTTCCATAAAAGGAGAATAAGAAGGAGTTGCAAGCAGAAATTGACTAAACCTTGGACATTGCTTCAGCTATGAACTACACAGTTTCGAACAAGGAGAGTGAGAACTGCTTACGAACAACGCCAACGTCAAAATAAATAACACCTAAGCTGGGTACGTCGACCCTAATCCCTTTCACCGGAAACCAAAGAAACAACTCCTGTGCCGAAACCCCTGACAACACACCAGTATCGTCGACGAAAAATTCTCTTATGCCTTTTGGCAATAGACCCATGGGCAACCCGTGATCCTTCAGGGTCTCGTAGATTGACTCTTGCTCCACCGAGCCTACACATACCAATATGTGTTAAAAATAAGAATTAAATGAAGCAAGTTTTTAAGGTACTGCTTGTGTTATGTTCTAATTGAAATCAAGGGTTAAGGTTAGGGTTGAGATACTCTTTACGAAAACCGTCATCATTCTCAAACTTGGAAGGTGTGACCAAACCAAGAGGGTAAGGAAACGAAGTGGATCGGGTCCGAATATGGTTCAACCTGAGACTAGATGCCATAATTATCGACAAATTCTCTCCACCCTTTCACTTACCAGACTGCTCCTCCACCTCAACCATCCTCCCATTGTCATCAGGTTCAATGAGGTTATCATCAGCAGCATGGCTCTATGTCCGAATAATCGGAATGGGAAGAATCTTTCGGAGCTTGTAGGCCATCGGGTTCTCGTGGTTGGTAGTTGAACATGGCGAGTTCTTTCTTCTGGCGAAACAAAGGGAAATGTAAAAGGTGACTTACAATTTGGTTTAAAACCAAAGAATGTTGCTAAAGGTTTAGCGACGTTTTAGTTAACAAAACGTCCCAAATTCTATTCCACTACGTTTTATAGATAAAACGTCGCGAAAAGTGTTATAAATTAGCTACGTTTGTTTAAAACGTCGCAAAAAATTCAAACAAAGCCTTGTCCCATATTGTATTAATTTTTTGTAGTGAATATATGAGTACGTTATCACTATAAAAATCTCATTTGATCCATTAATTAAGGGGTTTAAGCATATATATTTTCATAAACATGTACACAACATGAGTATTCTTTTGAAAATTTGTGAATTAAATTAAGCCATGAAATGTAATATCAAAGTTTTACAAGCATAAAGCAACCTATCATTTTAAACGGGACAACAAAACAATTAGAAAAATATTACATCATAAATCAACCTTAAATATATACAAAACAGACATTAGTTTCGTATTATGATAAGAATGGAATCTATCTACATTTTGTCTTCAAATGTGATAATGTATTACATGATTGCATTAAGCAACTCTTTAAATAGCCTTTGATGTTGCTTCTCACTGTTCTTGAATATTCTCATATTTCTTTCATTCCACAAGGCTTGTACCAGATATGATAAGCAACAAAGAAGCACCATTCTTTTTCTTTTTTATGTATAAATAATTTTGAGCACCAAATCACAATTTGCTTCCATTCCTTTGGTGAATTTTCTAACAATCATCTTCTTATAATGTCCTTCCAAAATGGCTGAGTAAAATGACATTTAAAGAATATGTGAGTTATACTTGCTTGCTCCTATCTACATAATGCATATATGTTCAGTATTGTCATATATTTATTCGATCTATTAATTTTAGGTAACCTACTATTGATCGTTCTCCACAGGGTTATTGTAGCTCTAGGAAGCATATACTTGCACCAAACCAGATTGTACCATGGTATTATGTTTCCCTACTCTTAAAAGATCCTTTTGCAAGACACATTGGTGAATTTACCATTCTTAGACAATGTCCAAACATTGAGGTCCACCTTGTTTTCCTTAAGCTTAGTTTTGTTGACTTGATTATACAAGCTAGACTCTTTAATTCTTGACAAAATTTTAGCTTTATGTGCATGAGCATAAGCAATAGATTGGTCTTCCCTGATAATGTCTCTAATTGAATTAAGCTTATTAATATCTTCACATAATCTAATAGCTAATCATCTATCATACCAAAAGCATGAATTGACTCTATTTCCCAACATTTAGGTAACATTTATTCTGACTTTACCTTTCAATTTGAAGATTGTTTTTGTTATAGTAGATGCATTCTCAAGTATGATGGTCTTTCATAAGCCCCTCCCTTTAATGTAATAAGCATTTATCCACTTAACCCATAAAGATTACTTATCCTCAATGATCATCCATAACCTCTTACTAAGCATGATCAGATTACATACTGTTAAAGGAACCACAATCAAGCCACCATGTATCTTCAAGGAGCATCAGACCATTTGATAGGAGTGGAGTGTCTTCCTATTTTATTCCCAGTCCACAGAATCTTCTTGAGACTACTGTCAATTATTTTGATAACTTCCTTAGGAAGAGTCATGTGAGCTACCTAATGTAGACTGATTACATTGAGTATAATGGAAATTAGTTAAGCTTTAATAGCTAAGGACAAAACCTTCTCACACTCTAGCATAAAATTCTTGCCTGAATCTTATCAATAAGAGTTTTGTAATCTTTATAAGTAGACTTAGAAGCAAAAATTGGGATTCTAAGATATATGATTGGCAATTCATTCTTGTTGAAACCTGTGATAGATAATATCATTGCTTCTTGTTATGTTGCTTTGTTGAATATGTGGAATGAGGTTTTGTTTGAGTTAACCTCAAGTCCAGAAATCCTAGAAAACATCCTGATATTTTTCATTAAAGAAGATACGAAAACTTTGTTAGCTTTAAATAATAGTAACAGGTCATCACTAAACACCAAATTTGTTAAGTGTAGCCTTTAGAATTTATAATGAAATTTGAACTGCATAGTTCTCTCCACTAGTCTCTTAAATTTTTTTGCTAAAACACTCAATAACTAGATAGAATATATAAGGAGAGGAAAGATCTCATTGCCTTATGCCCCTTGCTGCTTTTAAAACTTTTTCTAGCCTTTCCATTTATAAGTACACTGAATTATAGACTTGTAAAGCACTGAAACATCCATTCTATAAAGATTTTAGGGAATGTCATTGCCCTCATTATGTTTAACAGAAATTGGCCATCAACATTGTCATATGCTTTTCTTAATTTAATCTTTAAAGTACAGTCCCTGCCCCTTTTCTTCTATGATAGCTTCTCATGAACTCCTTTATTAATAAGATGTTATCCCCCACTAACCTACCAGGACTATATGCTCCTTGAGTTTCATCAACTTGATTGATTAACACCTTCTTTAACCTATTAGCAATAATCTTATGATTTTATAAATTGAGTTGGAGCAAGTTGTTGGCCTATAATTGCTAAAGTAATTTAGTTCCCCTCATTTTTGGTATTAAGGTGATGGAGTTTTTATTGATTACCCCAATCAATTTCATGCTAGTGAAGAACTCTAAGACAACATCATGAACCATAGTTCTAGTCAAAGGCCAAGTTTTAATGAAGAAAAGCATATTGAAGCCATATAGACCCAAAGGTTTATGTGGATTGATTGATTTTACAACATCATCAAAACTTAGATATTTGTAAATGGAATTATCTTTTTAGTATAAGTAGTGTAATTTATTCCCTTGCAGCTAATTAGTTGGTTGCAATTTTATGTACGACATTACTATTTAATTAATAAAAGCATTCCTTCTTTTTATGGGTTTTTTAATTACATTAGTTGTTTTAATACTAAAGGTAAGATCCTTGGGATGACTATCGTACAGCTGAAATTATGATGAGACTATAATTACGATATTTAATTTGTATTTCTAAATTATTTATAATCTTAGTTTCATTAAAACAAGATATTAATGGAATGCCAAAACTAGCACCGACATATTTCTTTCTTATAAAGAAAGTATTTGATCATATAAATTAAAGTATGGTGATGCATAAGCAATTGTGTAGTTGCTTAGTTTACTAAATTGGCCAGATTATGAAAATCCTAAATGAAATATTACTTATATCTATGTGGATTTTATATTATGATAGTTGTATAGTTGATCCTTAGACTTAGGATTACCAAAGTATCTCATATAAGAATTATTATATTTTGAAGTTACGTATGACCTATTTTATTGAGGGTAGCTCAAATAATAGTACTTATACATGGTATGAACCATATTGAGATAGTTGAATAAGATAATAAATGATTCCTAACTCTAAAGAAATTAGAGAGAATGTTTATTATTCTTGATTAGTAGTAATTTAAGAAATTTAATGGGCAGAGTAAATTGCAATTTAAAAAGATGTTTTCAAATGTTAACTATAAATTAATATTTGAAAATGAACGTGATTGGATTTAAATAGTAGACATTAATTCCACATTTTATATCTAATTAGAACATTAGATGATAAATGGATTAAATTATACATCATATTTATGTATAGATAGGTCAGATCACTTTAGCATTCCTAATATTTATGTAGTTATGACATGTTGCAAGATGTCAATCTTGATCTATGATTATAATTGTTTAATTAGAAAATTAAGGATAAATTAAAAAGAGTTCAATTTATCTAATTATAATTCTAATTCTAAATTAGAATTATGATTTATCATCATTGCATTTCTCTATAAATAGGAGTAAGGCATATGGGAGCTAGCACTTCTATATTTTCCTCTCGAGTATTAAGTTCTTTTTCTCTACTTTGTGGATATCATTAAAAGCTAGATATATGTGCAACTTGTAGTTGATATCTGGAGAATAAAATTTTTCGGGAATCTAAATCAAGTACAATTCTATCATTTATTTATAATTCATGTTTTTCAAGTTATTCAATTAATAAAACTTGGAAAAATTTATTGTTTATTGATTTCATAATTTGATCATAGTTTCACAATAGTGGCATTAGAGTCTCATTTAATTATATAACTTGATTAAAGTTAGTTGATTGTTATTGATTTGATAAGATTAAGGCTTAAAACTTTTTTTTTAATAAATCACCTAATACAAATTAGGCTAATTAATTAATTTTTAGGTATTAAAGGATGAATTACAAAGATGCCCGTTTACTTAGGCTTCCTAGAAGATCTTGTCGTATTTTATTTATAAAACTTAATATTCTATCCCTCCCCTCTTGTATTTTTTGGAATAATCTATTACACCTACACTTTAAGCTTTTGAAAAGCTTATTTGTGTTTTTTTGGTACTGAACCTATGATTGAATTGCATGCCCCTACTGATTCTAAAAAGAAAACTTAATTTTGTTTTCTTTTATATATCTGCAAAATCAATCATATGCCTCTGTTTCTTAATGTTTATAAAACTTAAGATGCTTGGAGTTTATTAGAAACATAAATGCATGTCCCCTTTGCTTTACGTTTTTAGAGATTACTTGTTTGTCTTATGTGAGTTAGTTGTTATATGAGGTTGAGACGCCTCATCCCTTCGTCACGTGAAGGTGTCTCTTCCACTGGTAGCTACCGTCATTGGTGGACGCTTGTTAGTCGGGATAATCGCTACTGGTAAGGGCAAGAAATTGCCTAAATAGAAGCTATTGAAGCAATAATGGAGATGCCTAGAGGAGAGGTACTAGTGGTAGGAAAATAGGAGACAAATGATGCATCTAAAGGAGCAAAGCTAGAAGAAATAGAGGGAGGAACTATATGCTCCAGACATTCCCTATTCAAATTTTATTTTTAATTTTTTTTGTGTTTTAAGACTTATTTTTAAATGAAATTAGTCTAATTGAGATTAAATTAATTTAAATTCTTAATAAATATAAAAATCTTATTTAATTGATTGAAAATTATTTCAAAGAGATTTATTGTTATTAGCATTTCGAGGAATTTAGTTTTAATTTTTAAAAGAAACTATTAAATTAGTTAGAATCAAGTAATGTTTTAAAGCATTTTCTTACATAATTTTATTATCTTAGAACTAATTACTATAATAAGATCATATTCATTTTGATGAGACTTGAATTTTTGAAAATTTAAATATTTCAATTAAATATTAAGTACGCATTAAAAACGTGATTTTTTATTATTTAATAATAAAACTATTTTTATTTATTTAAAAGCTTTTTTAGAAAATTTAAGGCTCCTTTAATTCGAATATACTTTTACTTAAATTAATGAGTTATACTTAATTAAATTAGTATAATTTGGATGAGCAAACTTATGATCATATGAATTTAGAAGCAAGGTTAGGAATAATATATAAGATATATTTTGATAAAGAGTTGACACTTAATGGATTTACAAGTTATATAAGATTTTATTAATAAAATTGTTATTTGCCTAATTTAATTTTAATTGATTTTTTAGGAAACTCAAGATTTAGTTTAAGTAGGGAAAATTATTTGGAAAATTTTGATTTAATATTGAAGGTTATTTTTAATAAAATAGTCGGAGTAACTAAATATTTATTAAAGTCCTTATTTTATTGAGTTTTATGGCATAAATTAATACTTGCTCTTTTGTGTATTTTAGTTGTTAGATAAAATAAGTAACAATCTATCCTTTAGCATCGTAGATGCTAACAAGCTTACTGAACCTAATTTCTCTAATTAGTTTTGTAGTTGAAGAATTGTTCTCAGGGGAAAAAAAAAAAAAGAAACTAGATGTTCTTGATCCTATCGTTTCATTAGAGCCTAGTGCAAATGTAACTAATGAGTTTTGGGAGAGATATCGGTGTTATATTGATGATGATGAACAAGCGACATGTGTGATAACTAGTATGTCTCTTGAGCTTTAGAGACATATAAGAATATGGATGCTCTTATTATAATTTTACATTTTAAGTAGTTGTTTAGTGCATAAAGTAAGGTGGAGATATCACATTTCCAAAGCATTATATCACTACAAAGATAGCAAAATGATCTTCAGTAGAGTTACATATACTAAAGATGATTAACTATATTGGCAAAATTAGGTCAGTTAGTTTTACCAAAGACAATGAGTTAAGTATTGGTATGGTGCTGCAATCTCTTAGTTCAAGCTTTTCACTTTGTTATGAACTTTCATATGAACCAAAAGGATATATAATTGCTTGAACTACTAAAAAACATGAAACAAAAGGCTTCTGTTAAAGTAGCAAAGCTAAAAGATGGTGTTTAGAAGAAGAATAATTGTTATTATGTTCCAATTGTTACCAAAAACATTTTTCTTTTTCTTATTTAGGGTTGAATAGATTTGTCTTTCTTATTAAGAATAAGAGTTGTTCTTTATATAAAGATGATGTTTAATATGTATTTGGATTACTTACAAATAATTTGTATGAATTAGATCTTGAAAGGCTAACCTCTAATATAAATAATAAGAAAAGAAAATTAAGTGACCAAAATCCATCTTATTTTTGGCATTGTAGGCTAGGTCATATCAAGGAAACAAAAATCGTAAAGTTACATAAAGAAGGATATTTGGACCCTTTTGATTATTAATCATATGAAACTTGTGAATCTTGTTTTTTAGGAAAGATAACTAAACAACCCTTCAATAAAAAGGGAGAGCATGGTAATGAGTTACTAGAGCTATATATTTAGACTTATTGTAGTCCAATGTCTACTCACACTAAAGGTGGATACTTATATTTCATTACATTAACAAATGATCATTCCAAATATGGTTATACTTACTTAATGAAATAAAAGTTTGAATTATTTGAAAAGTTCAAAATATTTAGATTGAGGTTGAGAAATAAACTAGTAAGAGTATTAAGACACTTAGATCTGATCAAGGAAGTGAGTACTTAGACTATGAGTTTCTTGATTACTTAAAAGTGAATGAGATTCTCTCCCAATGGACTCCTCCTAGAACTCCGCAACATAATTGGGTGTTTGAAAGGAGAAATTATACTTTATTAAATATGGTAAATTATATGATTTCATATAGTTCTTCCTTTCTCCTTTTAAGGATATGATCTTAAAATTGTTGCTTACCTTTTAAATAGAGTTTTATCCAAATTAGTTGATAAGATGCAAAATTAGATATGGACTGATAGTAGACTAAAGTTGTCACACATAAAGATTTGGGGTTGTGATGCCTATTGAAAGTTCATAAGGTCTGATAAGCTCCAAGTTAAGTCAAATAAATACAAGTTTTGTGGGGTATCCAAAAGAGAGTATCAAATGTCAAATTTACTATCCTTTTGGGCAAAAGATTTGTATTTCAAGACATGCTACATCCCTAGAAAGATAATTTATTCTCAAATAAAGTAGTGGTAGTAAAGTAGAACTTTGAGAAGTTTATGAAATAAAGTAGTGGGAGTGTGGTAGAACTTAGAGAAGTTTAAGAATAACAAATTTAAGTCAAGATGGAATAAGAGCCTTAAGTTGATACAATTTACATACAATCAATGGTTTAAAAGGCACTTAGTCCAGGACGTACTAGTAGGATATGTCATCCCACCATTATAGTAGATAAACATATTACAAAAGAAAAAGACAATGTATTGTTCATAAATGATGAGCCTACTACTTTGAAGGAAACAATGTTTAACATTGATATTTTAAAGTGGATGAAGCTATAGGATTTGAAATGGCATCTGTGTACACTAACCAAGTATAGAATTTGATGGATGCTTCTGATGGTAGCGTACCTATTAGATGCAAGTGAATTTTTAAAAGAAAATTTGATATGGATGATCATTTACACACATAAAAAGCAAGACTAGTGGCTAAAAGTTATAAATAAAAATGAAGAGTTGATTTTAATGAAACATTTTCACGAATAGCTATTCTTAAGTCTATTAGAACCTTATTGGCTATAGCCGCATATAATGATTATGAAATTTAGTAGATGGATGCAAAATATTATTTCTCAATGGAATTTACTTGAGGATGTATATGACACAACTTGTACATTTTGAATGCAAGAAATTTCCTAATTAAATATGAAAGTTATAAAACTGTATTCATATACTTAAACAAGTGTCACGGAGTTGGAAGATGAGACAATCAAAGACTTTAATTTTATAAAAAAAATGTGAATGATCTATATTTTTATAAAAAGGTTAGTGGGAGTGCAATCGTATTCCTAGTGCTATAGATAGATGACATATTACTAATTACAAACCATATACCAATGCTCCAGTATGTAAAGAGTTAGCTATCCAAGAAGTTTCCCATGAAGAATATAGGTAAAGTAACTTATATTCTAGGAATAAAGATCTATAGAGATAAATTGAAAAGGATGCTTGGCTTATCCTAATTAATATATATAGACAAAGTGTTAAAGAGGTTTGCCATGGAGAATTCTAATAATGGATTATTACCTATATGACATGAGATTTTCCTTTCATAGAGTATATGTCGAAAGACATAGGAAAAGAACTATAAAATAGATTGTGTTCCATATGCTTCAACCATTATATCAATCATGTATGTGATACTATGTACTAGACTAGATGTCTTTTATAATTTGAGAATAATAGCTAATGTACTTGATAAAGCTAAAGATGTTTTCTTAGTCTATAGAGGAGTTGAATAAAAGTTCAAGGATATTTAGATGCTATTTTTTTAGTTTGATATAGAAGACAATAGATCACAGTCAGGGTATATCTACAATCTAAATGGTGGTGTTTTAAGTTGGAAGAGTTCCAAACAATTAACCATTGCGGATTCTACGGCTAAGGTAGAGTACATTTAGTGTTAGAGGCGATAAGGAAGTAGTGTACATCAATAAGTTCATCATCAAATTTAGAGTGACTCTTAACATTATTGTGCCAATAGTATTGTAGTTTGATAAAAATGTTGCCATTGTATAGGCAAAGGAATTAATATCTCATTAACGGTATAAAAATGTACTCAAGAAGTTTAACTTAACTCGGGAGATGGCAAAGAGAAAAGATATGACGTTAGAACGTGTTTTCACTGATGAAAATTTTATAAATCCTCTTACTAAGCCATTGTCACAAAAGAGACATAATTAATATATGGATGGTTATGGTATTAGATACTTAGGTGATTAGCTTTAGTACAAGTGAGAGATTATTAGTTTATGCCCTTATAGCCAATCGATTAGTTGTAATTTTATGTATGATATTATTATTTTAATTAATAAAGAAATTCTTTACTTTTATGTATTTTGATAATTATATTTATTGCTTTAATTGTGCAATTAAAGTCATGATGAGATCATAAGTATGAGATTCGATTTACATTTATGTATTATTCCTAAATTGTTCCTAGTTATAGTTTCATCAAGATGAGATATTAATATTATAGTAAAACTAGCACATTTTTTTTCTTATAAAGAAACACTACAAGAGTTCAGACGTTTACTGACAATTTTTTTGTGACTAACTATTATTTTGTCACAAATACGAGGTTTTTTGTGACAAGACAATTGATTGACACTACTGTTTGGATTAACTG
>JAOTAX010000005.1:15432287-15444430 GCA_025629825.1 Erythroxylum guanchezii | reverse complement strand
AATTATGGTCACTACCATTTGTAATTTAGTGACATTTTTTTGTGCCTAAGTATTATTTCATCACAGATACGAGGTTTTTTGTGATAAAACAATTGATTGATACTATTGTTTGGATTAACTGTGATGATTTATTTTTGTGTCACTAATACGATGAGAATTGTGACAATTTAGTACCTTAACAATTAAATTGTCACTATTCATATATTAATATTGTCATTTTTTTATCACTAAGCTTTGTTATTAAAAGCTTATGTACTTGTTATGACGAAAATTTTTGTCAATAAAAATTCAATTAGTTAGTGTCTACTTTCCTTTTTCATGCAAAATAATAAAAAAAAGAAAAGGGGAGAGGTTGGTAAATAGCGAGATCACAAGTTTTAATTTTAGAGTAATTAGATTGTAATGTTATGATTGTTTGAGTTGGGTAGAAGTGATTTTGTAATTTGTGAGAGTTTTTTTAAAAGTTCTTTTATTTTTTTGGGGACTAAATTGAGTAAATGTAAATGTTAAGTATTATTTTAAATAGAAAGGAGAAAGAAGATTAAATCATATGAATGTGTGAATCTATTATAAGATATTGCATTTTCATAAGCTTAATAACAAATGACTAGATGAATAAACAAAGCAAATGATTATTGTGATAGAATGGTATTTCTCTCATATGACACTCTTTTTTTTGAGAAATTATAATTTTTATTAATATGATAAATTTACATAGTGGAGACTAACACACGTGCATAGTTTACTTAAACACAAAACATCAGGGAAAACTTTAATACTACGACGTTCTATTGCATAGTCTACTTAATAAGGTAACAGTAAATAGCGTAATTAAAAAATTAAAATTTTAAGTAAATTATAAATTATTCATTTATGTTGAAATTTATATAAAAATATGAAAGTTAAGAATTAAATTATGTTTCAAAGTTGTATGATTATTGAATATTTAATTTAATAGATAATAATATATAACTGAATCTGGACTTGGACACTTAGCTCAAGCCCAATATAAATGAGTTCTAGTAAGAAAGGTTTTGGTAGGGTTTTAGTAGCCAAGGTGATACAGACCTCACCTTTTACAAAACTCACATGGTGGCCTCTTCACAAGTAAGAGAAGACATTCAACCAACAAGACAAGAAAACTTCACTACCCTTTACTTAGCTCCCACTCTGCATTCTCTACGCTGAAAGAATAATTCTCTCTACAACTACATTCTCTGCTTCACTCACCTTTTGAGTTCTCTCTTAGAACCCTTTCGATTTTTCCTGTAAAAATCTCTTCTTTCTCTTACCAAAGTGGTTAACAATGAGCACATCGGCTCCTAAATCCTCTAAATCTGCTAAACCCACAAATCAAACACAATCTAACTCAAGATCTTCCTCGCTATCTACCCACCTAGCCATGGTGGAGCTCAAGCAATGAATTTTAACTTCCTTGTCCAAGCTCGCAGATCGCTCCACCCACCAGATCGCTCTTGAGGACCTTCATTCTATCATTCAATCAATCTCTCTTGAAGCACTCCCAATGCTCCTTAACTCGCTCTACGACTCACTGTCCGACTCTTCGAATGCCAAGCCTTCGGTCAAGAAGGAATCTTTGAACTTGCTCTCTCTTATTTGCCAATCACATCGTGATTTGACACTACCCCATCTGACAAAAATCATTGCCCACATTGTTAAGAGGCTTAAAGGTTCAGATTCAAGTGTTAGAGATGCGTGTAGAGACGCTATTGGGGTATTGTCTGGTTTATATCTGAAGGGTGGTGGAGGTGGACAGATTGGTGGGGATGTTAATGGAGGAGGTCCTATGGTAGGATTGTTTGTCAGGCCATTGTTTGAGGCAATAGGAGAGCAGAACAAGGTTGTTCAATCAGGTGCTGTGATATGTATGGCTAAAATGGTTGAAAACGCAGCTACACAGGGTGATAAGGATGGTGGTGGCAATGTTAATTCCTCAATCCTGGCCTTTCAGAAGTTGTGTCCAAGGATCTGTAAGTTGCTACATCCTCGCTAGATAGTACTCCAGCCATGATCTGTAGAAAGTTGGTGTCCTTTTATGATTCTGTAATTTGTTTCAATGTAGAATTTATATCCTTGTTTTGTTTGCATCTTATGGGAAAAAAGGTATTGACATATTCTTGTATTGTCATCTTGCAAATTTTTCCTTATATGGCTTCTCATCTGAACCATTTCAGGCCACCAAAATCACATCTAAGGATAAGGTCCAAAATTTTCCCAGTGCGCATGTCATTGAGAAAAAAGATTGAATAGAAAACAGATTCTGAGTTAGTGACATATTTATCTGATTTTTTTCCTTTATAGCTTTTTCATGGCTTAAGTTTGAAATCTTTACTTTGGTTTAGTAAGCGATCTGTATCTTCTATTCTATCATTTGGGAAGACTTACTAGATGTTTAAGTACTATGATTGTGGATACTAAGGTTGGTGATATGCTAACTTGTGTAGCATTTTCTTACTTCAGGTCATTAAAAGAGGATTTGATCAAAAAACCTTCCAAAAGTGTTTCATTGCATATGTCATCAAGGAAAAATAAGCCATGGAAGACCACACCAAGGTTGATTTTTTAATCATGTTGATTTGTCATTTCCTTAGCATTGTTTCAGTTTTAGCAATTTATTCATACTTTGACAAGTTTGTTGTAGCTTGTTCCTTGGTTCTGACACTGGATTAATGTAGAAAGATATCAATGTAATATGTAATCTGTTATTTAGATTTTCACTTTAACCTCACTCTTTACTTTTTAATTTTGGGCTTTTCTTTAAGGAAATCAAGACCTTTATTAACGTCAAAGTCCTTGAAAAGCTCACCAGCAATTGTCTCTCCCCAAAATAAGTGCCAGTGGAAAATAACAACAAAGTTAGAATCTTTCTTTTCCAATATTTCATAATTTTTATACTTTAACATAGTTTGGTTGTGTTTGCTGCTGCTGTGTTATTAATCTCTCCCCTGCAAAAGCAATTTTTTCTTTTAATTATGAAGAGATCAGCGCTTGCATAGATTGGTTTTTGAGGAAGGTGGATTGCCTGATGGAACGGAAGTTGCATACTATGCTCGTGGGCAGGTGGTTCAGATAAATATTATGCATGCTCATAATTTTTTTTCAAATTCTTAGTGTGTAAAGTAATTAAATCTTCTGGACAGAAACTGCTTTTGGGGTATAAAAGGGGATTTGGAATACTTTGTTGTTGCTGCAATAGTGAGGTACATTTTGTTACTGGTTAGATGATGGATGATTAATTCACCTTAGATTTGCTGAAAATACTTGTTAATATTGTACAGGTCAGCCCATCAACCTTCGAAGCTCATGCTGGCTGGGCTACTCGCAAAAAACCGCAAGCTTATATAAGTGTATGGTGCATCATTTGATGCATACAATTTTTCCATGTGGATTAATAAAATGATCTTTTTGGCTTTCTTGACAGCTATGCATACATTTATACGTCTAATGGTGTGTCACTTCATGAATTGGCAATCTCTCTCTCAAAAGGCCGCAAGTATTCTGCTAAGGATAATGATGACCTGTGTATCATTTGTGCCGATGGTGGGAACCTTGTTCTCTGTGATGGATGCCCTAGGGCGTTCCATAAAGGTAAACTATAACTTTAGTAATCTTTTTCTTCTGTCTGATGTATTCTTTGGGTTTGAGAAAATAAACAAATCCTAACATTTAATTATTATGTCCTTTTTTAAAGGATATTACGTTTTACAATTAGTTCTTGTGATCTGTGTAAATTGATTATGATGAACAACTTATTGACTATACAGGATGTGCATCTCTACCAAGTATTCCATGTGGAGATTGGTATTGCCAATTTTGCCAGAACATGTTTGAGAGAGAAAAGTTTGTGGAGCATAATGCAAATGCTCTTACAGCTGGAAGAATTTCTGGTATTGATCCTATTGAGCAGATAACCAAAAGATGCATACGTATTGTTAGGAATATAAAAGCTGAACTTAGCGGCTGCCTGTCATGCCGATAAGACACTTTATTCAGAGATCCCTACAAAAGGCCTATAGCTGGAGAGGATGTGAAGGAAGATTGCCCAAAGGATGTGGCAAACATGATTAGTGATAAATTTATTGTAACATATAATCTTTATTTAGTGACAACATTATTGTATCATATAATTTTCATATTTGTGACGAAATATGTTAGACAATATGATTAGCGATGTAATTTTTTTTTTACTAATAATGCAATTCTATTGTTAAATTGATATTTTTATTTGTGACAGTAATAAACACATTAGAGACAATATTTTTCTAAGAACAATTTTTCATTTTTATGACAATGGTGTTGACACTATTTCTTTAAAATATTAGTGACCAAGAAGTAATGGACACTGATAAAAAAAAGCACAAGTGACATATTTTGTCACTATTTCCAATTATTTTAGTGGCGATAATGTTGTCATAATAAAATGAAGTGTTGTTATGACTTTGTTTGTCATTACTTTATATTATTTGTGTCAACAAATTTATCATAAATATGCAAAGTTATTGTGACCATATAATTTTGTCACACATTCCATAAGTTTTAGTGTCGGTACTTTTGTCACAATAAAATGACGTATTGTTACAACTTAATTCG
Organism: Erythroxylum guanchezii; assembly: GCA_025629825.1. Taxonomy (NCBI): domain Eukaryota; kingdom Viridiplantae; phylum Streptophyta; class Magnoliopsida; order Malpighiales; family Erythroxylaceae; genus Erythroxylum; species Erythroxylum guanchezii. The sequence goes on along the minus strand of JAOTAX010000005.1, from coordinate 15,439,819 downwards.
TCACTACTTTATATTATTTGTGATAATAAACTTGTCACAAACATATAAAGTTATTGTGACCATATAGTTTTGTCACAAATTTCACAATTTTTAGTGTCAGTATTTGTGTCACAAAAGTGTTGCATAATTGTGACCATATCTTAAATTAGTCACTATTTTATTAGTGACGGAGGTATTTGTGACGGTAAGTGACGACTTCAAAAATTGGACACTATTAATAATAATGACTAATAATACTGCTTTTAGTGACAACTTTTACTTTCACTAAAAATACAATTTCTTGTAATGAAAGATTGTCTCATAATTTAAAGTAAGGTGATAAATAAATGCATGATTGTTTATTAGAGAATAAGTTCACTAAACTTTTTTGATTATAAAGATCCTAAATGAAATATTATTTATGTTTCTTTAGATTTTCTAATTATAATGGTTGTATAATTAATCTTTAGACTTAAGATTACTAAAGTATCTCATATGAAAATTACTATATTTTGATGCTACTTATGACTTATTCTATTTATGATAGCTTAGTGGATAGTACTTGGACATAATATGAATTATAAAGAGATAGTTGAGTAAGTTAATAAATGATTAATTACTCTAAAGTAATTAGAGAAAATATTCTACTATTCTTGATTAATAATGACTTAAGAAATTTCCTAGCGATAGTGAATTGAGATTTGAAAAGATATTTTCAAATATCAATTACTAATTAGAAAAATTGAATAAGATTGCATTTAAAAAAGTAGACAATAATTCTATACTTTATATTTAATTAGAACATTAGATGACAAAATGATTAAATTATACATTACAACTATGCATGTATACGTTAAGTTCAACCACTTTGACATTTCTAATATTTGGGTAGTCATAACATTCTGTTGGATGTTAATCTTGACCTATAATTATAAATTACTTAATTAAAGAATTAAAAATAAATCAAAAACTAAAAAGAGATTTAATATATCTATTAGAATTTTTATAATTTTTGCTAACATATTAGGAATTAATGGGTCACACGTAAAAGAGTAGTTGAAAAGATAAAAATTAATTTAATTAAGTTAGACTTAGGTATGAAATTTGAGAAACACAAAAATGAGGTAGTAGATTTTTTAAAATTACATTGTAATTATAATTAGAGTTAGACTTTAATTGTAATCAAAAATTTTAATTTTAATAAGAAAAAACTCTACTTTCTTTCTAAATAGGAGGAAGGCATAGAGGAGCTAGCACTCTTGCTTCTCTAAGTGTTGAAGACTCGACACATGGATAACTTGTAATTGATGTTTCAAGAAAATTTTTGCAGAAATTTAAATTAAGTATGATTTAATCATTTATTTATAATTCATATTTTTAAAAACTATTTAATTAATGAACTTCAATAGAGAAATTGTAAAATTTTATTTTCTCATTGTGTGATTGGTTCACGGTCTGAGTATAGTAAGAGCAATATAAATTGATAGTTATTCTTTTTGACATTTATAAATTAAAAAAACCGCAACTCATGCTGGAAATATTTCCATTAACCCGTTCATTCTTACAGTTACAGTGTAGCAAGTCACATAAATGTTATTCAACGTACAAAGTGACAATACTATTCTCTATTATTCTCGGAAGTGACATTGGAAAGTTTGCCCGCACGGCTAGGTGCTGGAGGGCTCGACCAAGAATTATTCGTTCCAAAGTTGTTGCCTACCAACCATATGTAGGGAAGGAGCTATTCTCACACTAGTCAATATAAGTGCAGCTTATGGTGGTTGAATTTAAACCAAGAAGTTGACACTCAGCTCAATAGCCAGAAAAACATAAGCACACGTTTTCTTTAGCAAGCCCTCACATGGACATGGAACATTATTCCTTGAGACAACCAGGACTACATGGAGGAGTATTATTGCAGTCGGTAAAAATTAGTTAATTACATTTGACTGATCAAGTTCAAGAAACTTGTTTACCCACTCCAAGCCGTAGCTTCCTTCAGCTGAGAAGTCAAAGAAGTCACTTATGTCAAAGTTGACTTCTGAACTCTCTGATTGTATAGTGTCCATGGGGTCAGGTTTAGTGTCATGTGTCTCTTGAGGTATGCTCTCCAGCTTTGTTGAAGTTACTGTCATTTTCTCCTTTTGATTTATTTTCTTGCTCAAATGAGAATTCCAGTAGTTTTTTATTTCATTGTCTGTGCGTCCTGGTAATCTCCCCGCAATGAGCGACCACCTGTCGATTAACACAGTTAAAAAAACTTGAAGAGTCGACAAAATTATCAGTCACCGACGCTCTTGTAGGATCCATGGTATAGGCCTACCTATTTCCCAGTAGTTTATGAAGACGAAGAATCAAATCCTCTTCATCATTGGATATGTTGCCTCTCTTAATGTTAGGCCTCAGGTAGTTCAACCATCTCAATCTGCAACTCTTCCCACATCGATTTAAACCTGAGGGGAAAAGAAATGAAAACAGGATAATCCATTAATTCAATAATGTTAAAGCGAGACATGCACAAAATTGCTAAATCGGCTTCATTATAAGCTCAGAAACTTGCAAAGAAATGCAAGTAACCTGCTTTGATAGCGACTGATTTCCACCTCTTAGCACCATGAGCTTCAATATATTGAGCCAGCTTCCTATCTTCCTCTGCTGTCCAGGCTCCCTTATTCATAACCCTTTTATTGGGTGCATCATTGTTCTTCCGAGCCATGAGTGGAAGAGTAGAAAAAGAATGATTGAACAACTAGAGAGAAGGATAAGAGTAAGGAAACCAAGCATTAAAAATTCAGCTGCAGTAGTAGGATATATACTATAACTTAGTTTATGCTAGCTAGTACTACTGAGGGAGGCAGGCAGGCACGGAGAGAGAGAGAGAGAGATAAAGAAGGAGGTAATGGTTGTGGGGCTAAATTGGAAGGAACGGTGAGTCAGTCCGTATCTCTAACAAACCTTCCTAGGGAGAGAAGCAAGAAAAGGAAGGAGCCAACTACCAGTTTTAGGGCAATGGATGTTTGTAGTCAAGGGGAGCAAGGGAATGAGCCATATTAACAGGCTGTGCAAGCTGTAGGTTGTTGACGCTTAATGAATTATTCAAAAAGATCATTTAATGCCACCAGTCTAGGCACAAGCACTTCGTAGATACTATGTTAGGCTTAAGTCGCAAATCAATCCCTCTGTTTTGAGAAAGTACGGTCAATCTAACATCATAATTAGTCCATGGTCGACTTTGACCTTTTGTTAATTAATGAATCTGAAGCTGAATCTTCATAGCTTTTGGGTTAAGGAGCCTGTTGGCTAACGCGTAAGATGATCCGGTGAACATTATTATACGAATAAGAAATTATAGTAAAGAAATTTGACCATGTTTTTATGTGCAGACTTACAGGGAATGGGAACTTGAAGAATATATTTATATAACGAGTAATTGCTGCATTAAATGTAGAAGATAAGGATAATTAACGTATCTCGGTACTCTCGAGATGGGAGTAACTAATTTCATCTTCTAAGAGAAGACTGAAGAGCTGACATGAGCAGCAATTCTTAATATCGCACAATGAATGCAGATCTATAAGTTTTGAGACAATATATGTATGTACCTGCTTCTCTGGCTTTAGCTGTACACATTTTGTTGCTTATCCATGATGACTATTTTAATTTCAATACGACTATTAATAATTTCTGAGGGGTGAAATAAGACGAAATTGACAAAAACATTAACCTTGTGTTTGATCTGATCTCATCTCCACCTACCCCTTGAATAACGACAAATATTTTTATTTCTTCACGTTGTGTTTGGAGCGGGTGGTTGGAGGTTAGGGAGAGAAGGGTGGTTGAGACACCACAGCTTCTCAAAAGACTATTCATAAGTCTCAAGGCACTAGAATTGCAATGCAATCATTTAACTCATTTAATTGTCCCTTTCCATCAAGACATTACAAGTTTTCTGTTTCCTTAACCATCCTATTATTGGTCCATCATCAGAATGAATCTGTCTTGACCAATTACTATCACAAGTTTCGGTCCATCCAACCTAGACCTTATCTGTGGTAGAAGATGGGTCATGATCTCTCAGTGTTCTCACTCCGAAAATGAAAAAAAAAAAAAAGAAAAAACAGAGAACTCCCACTAAACTCCGTGACGTCTTGAGGATATAATCATTTTTCACTCGTTCAATTCAATTTATAGCCCTCCAAAATATAAATATATTGCTTAATGCGAAACCCTTTAAGCTAATTCCTATCACCAGATAAATTTATCCCTTGAAGTCTTTTACATCTTAATGACGTTCATATCCAGGAAGACTTTTTGTTTGAAATAAGTAGAAAAAAGTATTAGTATATACGTTGTTGAATCCAATACCCACATGTAAAACACGCCAAGTTGTACAAACTATAAAGATTTGAGATTTTGGAGTCCTAAGCTGATGACTAATATGATAACGTGTGCCGAAATCCGAGTCTCCATGATCCCCGCCTCTTTAATAGGCAGATTGTACGTTGATTTCGATCCAGCATTTTCTATCATGGATATTTTTAATCACGAGGAGTTGGATGTGGTGGTAGAGACGAGACCAGAGTACTCTTCGTCCGTCAAGTGATTTGTATGTATAATGCTTTCCACTGTAAAAGGAACTAGAATTTTGAAGGAATCACACGTAATCCAAAAAGGACCGAGAATTGTCATCGCTTGACTTACCTAACTCCGGAAGTCATATATCACACGTCTGTTGTGGATAAAATGTTATGTTTGTCTTCAACCAGTTTTTAATTGTTGGTAAAAAGAAGTTGATTTCTATATATGTTTGAATTGAATGACTTGCTTAATGCCTATTTGACCAAAGACTAAAGTGTTCAATTTATTTTACGTACAAAGAAGTACAAACAACTCTTTCAGGCGAATGTGGGCAATACGCACCATCTTTTGAATACAACCAAATGTGCTTTTGATAGGGTTCAGGTAGACCTCCATGCTAATCCCCATTCTCTTAGTTTGCGGGAACTTGAAAGCACTACCATGCATGACCTCTCCAGTCCACTTGCCTTTGATTACTCGCTGATGAAGCAAAAGTCTAGAGTAGACTGGATGAGGATGGTGACTATAACCCAGCTTACTTCCACAGAGTTACAATTTCCAATCGAAGCAAAAATAGGATTCTCTCATTGATGCAGAACAATCAAGAACTTAATTCCCAACAATCTTTGCTTCACGGCCTCTTAGGAGCTTTTGAGAGAACTCATGTCATTTCACCTCACTTCTCAAGAAGGGGAGCACTTGATTAAACTAGTCACTAGCCAAGAAATTGAAGAGGTATTAAATACCTTCAACCCATCTAAGGCACCTAGCCCTAATGGGCTCAATATAGTGTTTTACAACAAATCATGACAGTTGATTAAACCTATGGTTGTTGAGGCAATAATGGAGTTTTTTAGCAACGGGAAATTGTTGACAGAATTTAATAGCACCTCATAACACTTATTCCCAAAGGAGAGTAAAAAGCTTCTTTCTCATATTTCCACCCATTTCATCCTCCAATACAATTTATAAGCTCATTTCCAAGGTGCTCGCTAATCGAATGAAGGCAGTTTTTCACCACTACGTAAACTTCACCTAAGGAGCCTTTATACCAGGCCGTATTATGGGAGATAATATTCTACTGTTGCAGGAGCTTATTAAATCCTACAAGACTAGACAAGGAAGGTAGAATTGTATACTGAAAGTGGATCTGAAAAAAGCGTTCGATAGTGTTGATTGGCAATTCATTATTAACACCCTTCAAGCCTTGGCCTTTCCCCCGATATTCATTCAATGGATTTCAGAATGTATTACCACATCTACGTTCAAAATACTATTGAATGGTCAACCTAGTCATAATTTTAAAAGCTCTAATGGGATACGATAAAGGGACCTTATTTTCCCTTACCTATTTGCTCTCATTATGGAGGTATTAAACTGAACTCTCCAAACTATTGTGGAGCATACAAGATTCTTCAAATTCCATAAGAAATGAAAAAGGATGAGATCATTAATTTATGCTTCGCAGATGACCACCTCCTCTTATCTAAAGCTAATCCACTTTCGGTCTCCACACTAATGAAAGCATTGAAGATTTTCAGTAAGTTATTTGGCTTAAATGTGAATTGTGTGAAGAGTGGTTTCATCTTGTCTAAATCTGCTCTTGAAAAGGAAGCTAGTATTGAAGTCATTACAGGTTTCAACTGCCAAACCTTCCCAATATTTTATCTAGGCATGCCCATATCTACCTCCAACCCTACCTCTGCTGATTTCTCTCTGCTTATTGAAAGAATTAAAGACAAAATGTCTCCTTGGAGCTCAAGAATGTTATCTACCATAGGAAGGATCCAACTTATTTCTTCAGCAATAAACTCGATCACTGCGTTTTAGGTTGCACATATGGCTATCTCCAAGAGAACCATTACGTATATCGAGAGACTCTGCAACATGTTTCTATGGAATGGGAATGAGGTAAAAGCTAGGTGGGCAAGAATGTAATGGCAGGAGGTATGTCTTCCTAAGAACAAAGGTGGATTGGGGCTCATTTCTTTAAAACTAATGAATTTTTTCTCGTTAGCCAAAAGATTATGGCGACCACTGACAGATAAATAAGCCCTTTGGTATCGATGGATTCATAGCTTCGTTATAAAGGACTGAAGTATCTGGGCAATTCAAATTCCATCTAACTCTACCGCCACTTGGAAGGCCATACTGAAAACAAGGGATCCTTTGAGGAATGAATTTGCAAATTTATTAGGAGATAGGAAGCAAACGAATTTCTGGTATGATAACTAGTTACCTTATGGACCTTTATTCAATTTACCTTATGGAACTTATGAAAGTAGCAAAGGCTTTAGGAGACGACTTGATTAAGTGTTGGAGTTGCTAGTTTACTAGCACTTCCCATACTGATATAAGTTGGTGTTTCTATTTATCTTTCTCCTTCCTTGTCAAGGCCATTTTGTATGAAAGAAACTCTCGTATATTTCAGAATCGGTGAGCTACCAAAGAGTTGTTCCAACAGAACCAGTTCCAACAACTTCGCACCTACCTCAGTATTCATAAACACAGATTCAATAACCATGCTTATTGGGTGAGAATGTGGCATATTTAGCTAACACTTGGACTATTAAGGTTCGTTTTGTTTTTTGAGCTATTCTGGTTCCTAACTATAGATTTATTTAGCTTCACAATCATGTAAACTCTCAGTAGCTTGTAAACTTTTGATTGCCTTTAATGGCCAAATTCTTTACATTTTCTTAAAAAAAGAAGTACAGGATATTCAAAAAAAGAAAAAGAGAAAAGTGCATTCATAAAAACATTTATTATGTTTAATGTTTTGAAAGTGAAACGACTGATCACTACAAGAAAATTTGGTTTCAGCAACCATAATAAAATGGTTGCTAATTATATACATTTTGTAACCAAAAGTTATTTGGTTGCAATATATAAGTTACATATATTTTTTACCGACCAATCAATACTTGGTGGCTATAGATGGTCACTAAAACTTACAATTCATGGATAATAATATA
>JAOTAX010000005.1:15404370-15432187 GCA_025629825.1 Erythroxylum guanchezii | reverse complement strand
AGCATTAACTGGAGATCCAAACTATAGCATTTTGAGATAAAAAAGGATTAATTTTAGAGCAAAAGAAAGGATTTCCATCATGATTCTAGTGAAGATTTCAAGATTTATAAGAATGAGTTCTTTTATTTTGTATTATATCTTGATCCTTGTTGGTTTTCTTTGTCATAGTATGAACTAAATTGGGATAGATCTAAATGAGATGAACCTTATAACTATTTTTTTAGATTTATTATTTGGTTTAACGAAAGACCCAAATTTTCTTATGAGTTATTCATAATTACTTCTTATATTTAAATTAAAATTTTCTAGCATATTTAATTCAATTTTAATTTCATATATAGGGATTAAGAAATTATACGTATGAATACATCATGGCAAGAATAATAAGAATTGTATGGAAACCTAAAAATAGGAGCATATAAATCTTTTGGGTTAAAATCAAATGTAATAAAGTAAGTCACGTAACAAGTTATGAATTTTTAGGGGTTTTGAGTAAAAAGAGATTTTAATCAATCAACTTAAGGATATGAGTTGTATTTCTTATGAAAGAATATGATTATAACTTTGACATTTCTGATTATTTAAGAAACTAAGGTTAATAATTAAATCAAGATAAATTCATGTATAGAAACGTTCTAGGTCGATTTTGTCTATGGATCTTGGTTATTTGTTGATCGCTTCATTTTCTTTTATTACTTTGGATTATTATTTTATATTAGTAATTCTAGTTCAGTTATTCACTTCATTTTGTTAGATTAGATAATAAAAAGATCGTTATTACTAATACTTGTACTCCTCATAGGAACGATACTTGCATTTACTAGACTATACTATAAGAGCAAGAGATGCACTTGTCTAGTTAATCGTTAGTATAATTTAGAAATCATACATCAACATTATTAGCACCATTGCCTGTTACTAGGATACTAGGAACTTTTATTATACCTTTTGACTGTATATTTCTTTTTTTTTTTTTTGCAATGTGAGGTGAATGAATATTCCTCTAAAAGTCAATTGGTTAAAGATATTTTCTTGGAGAAAAAAGCCTTAATCATGGCTTTTTTAGAAACAAGAATAAAATCTTATCATTTGAAACCTAGTTTCAGCTTTTTAGGTTCTAATTGGATATGACACTCCAAACACAACCATCATTTTAATGGAAGAATAATATTAACCTATAACGCTGAGAGGGATAGGGTGACTATTTTGAGGGTTTTTGATTAATTATACATCTAGTCTGCAAGTTAAAAGGAGTTCCTACCAAATTTGAATCACAACCATCAACAAATTTTGAATTTTTGAGGAAAAAAGTTGGTAGGATGTGAACATTTAGTCTAACTTATCTTGTCCTTGGCTTTTAATTAGTGACATAAAGTTTTTATTATTTGCCAAAGAAGTAGAAGAGGGTATAATTAGAGTTAGTGGAATTGATAAGGTTTTTAAGAAGGTTGCATAATAGTTGGAAGTAATTGATTTGTGATATTTCAGAAATCTATTCATTTAGGAGAAATCTATTCATTTTGTCAACAAGGTGATTGATTTATCAAGAAGAAGCTAGATAGGGCTCTTGTTAACCAAGAATGGATGGACCATTTTCCCTACTCATTTGCCCATTTTGGCCCTACATATGATTAGATCATTCCATGATTGAAATTCGTAAGCTTATTCCATGTCCTATTTTGAAAAAGTAATTTCAAAATTTTCAATTTTCTAAAAAAAAGGAGATTTTGAGGAGTTAATGAGGAGATTTTGGACCCAAGATATCAAAGGATACATAGCATTTCAATTAGTGAGGAAACTAAGTTTGTTAAGGATAAGCTTAAAGAAACTTCACATTTTTAACACAGCTCTACTTCTGAAGATGGCTAGAGATAAGCTTAGTTATTCTCTTGAGGAGCTATATGATAATCCTATTGATCAACCCCTTATTTAAGTAGGAGGTTGAGGCAATTAAGGAATATAATTAACCTTTAACAAGTCATAACTAGCTCATAAAGTAGAAAGGTAGGATCTCTTGGCTTAAGGAGGGGTAACATCATAATTTTTTTTCATAATGTTATACGGGCTAGAAGAAATGGAAACATAATCTCTATGTTACTAGATAATGATGGTAACTTATGTATAGAGTTGGGAAAAGTTGAGAACTAGCTGTAAATCACTTCAAAACTATCATAGGTCATGATATGAGGGATGTCTCTAGTAAGTACTCATTTAATGAATATATCAAGGACAACATAGTAGATATCTAAAGGTGTTTACAGAGTAGATATCTACTTATAATTCTACAACTTCCTTTAGCATTTAGCCAAATGGTGTTCTTACTTTTTTCTTTAAAGGTTCAAGAGGTATAAGATAAGGGGATCCCTTCCCCTTTATTTATTAACATTAGTTATGGAAGCTTTCTCTAGGATGATCAACCACTACATTTCTAGGGTTACTAGTTTCGTCTTTAATCATAAAGCAGACTCTCTAAAGATCAATCATGTAGCTTTTGTAGATGATGTGATCTTATTATATGGCTTTAGCCCCTACTCTGTTAAATTACTTATAAAAGTTCTCAAGAGATTCTCCCAGTTATCTAGACTAAAGATGAATATGAATAATATCTATTTATACATTTCCTTAGATATTCAAAATGCTACTATTCTAGTAGAATTATTGGGCTTGCTATTAACTCTAACCTTTTCAAGTATCTAAGAATTCCCATTACTACTAAGAAACATAAATATGCTAATTGTGTGCTTCTTTTGGAGAAATTCAAGGAGAAGATTAATGGCTGGAAAAATAGATTCCTCTCTATTGCTGGTAGATTTCAACTCATCTCTTTGGTTCTTAAAAACCTGAGTGTCTATTGGTCTACCCATCTTTTCATGCCTAGGAAGCTGACTAAAAAGATTGAGAGATGTATAGAAAAATTTCTTTAGCTTGGAATAACTAATGATTCTAAGAAGGTAAAGGTTAGATGGAGTTACATATGCTTACCTAAGGAGGAGGGAAGTCTTAGGACAACTTCCCTACAAGTCATACAAAATATTCTTATTGCTAAAATAATATGGAAGGTTTTAACTAATAAGGACTTTCTATAGTATAACTGGATTAATGAGTACTATTTGTTGAGCAAGTTTTAATCTTATAAAACCCTCAATATATCGTAAGTGCACGGGTCGTGAGTGTAGTATATGAGGTGTTGATCCCTCTAAGAGTTGGTGAACTAATTGAATTCTAAGTTGTCTAAGGCCTAAATGATAATTATAATGAAAAGGAAATCTAAACAGAAAAGTAAAGAAGTGAATATGGATTGATTGAAACTGAAATTGTAAAATTTTCACAAAGAAATAAAAATTGAGTACCACCAATGAACAATAAAAAATCACACAAGGAAGATTAGTAGATTATGAGAAGGGGGATTTATCTTATCATCAAATGCTAACATGTTTACTTTTGAGTTAATACAGTATCGGTCCTAGACTTTGAAGTGTGGATTACTCTCTCTAGTTATAATCATTAAACCCTAAATCATAACCCCTAATTGAATTATGGAATTTGCAATCTCTCAATTAACAAAAACCCACACTTTTAATTTGATCTTAAGCCCTCTAATAGACTATCGGGTCCTCACACGAGATCTCTCTCTTCATCTAAATTATCGATTTGATTATTTGCGAGATATATTATATTTTTTAACTCTCATTACCCAATCTAATTTTTTTTCTATCGGTTCACTCTCTTTATTTGTTACCATATCATACAAATACAACAAATAATCACAATACTTAATGTATTAATATCAAAAGAAATCATATTAACATTGATTCAAGAACAAATCCCTAAGGAGTTTTGAACATCATCATCAAACCCAAATCCATCACTATTAAATCCATCTCATACATTTAAAAGATAGAATAACAAAGATGAAATGAAAATGTCACTTGGAAGGGTCGAGATGAATCGAGAAGACAACAATAATAACAACCCTTCTTCTTCCCTCTTCCTTTCTCCTCCTTCTCTCTTCTTCTACTCCTCCCTTAGATCTTTCCTAGTGTAGCAATGGAGGCTCGAAAATTAAGGTTTTTTTGCCCTCTTTGTAGTATTTTCTATTTAGGGTAAAAACTGGGTTTTACTTGGGCCCAAAAAGTTTGAAATATCCCTTGAAAAGTTGAGTTTAGAAGTTGGTCTGCGTTTACTCTTGCACAGGCAATGATCATGGCACTTGGGATTTTTCTTCTACCATGATCATGGCTTATCCATTTTGCTTCTGTCATGATCGTGTTGTGGGCCTGGATCTTCCACTAGGCTTCCTCCAAGTCTTCTCCGTTCTTCAATATCTGATCTCAAACACTAACAAATACATCAAAGTACCTCAAATACACAAAATTAAAGCTCAATAGCATGCTCTAACCCATATAACACTCAAAACACAAATATCTAACCAATTAACGTAATTCTAAAACTAAACATATATGAATCAATTAATTAACACTAAAAAAATACTAAAATGCCTATTAAAACATCATGCAACCTACAACTATCACATCCCCACACTTGAACTTTTGCTTGTTCTCCACCAAAAACAAAACAAACAAAACACAAACACAAACACACCAACAAGCAACACATTCAAATGCAATAATGGTACAATGGCATTGAACTTCACGAAATAAATTTAACTACAAACATAATCCTTCAAGTTGTTCTAACCTATTAACTTATGAGATATGTTTTTAAGTACTTTAGACTAAATATATATGCTAATCAGAACTTAATATCAATTTCATTCACTCTTATCACTTACACACATGCATTGATAATTCGTTAGTCAAATGAAATTGTAACTATCCCTAAGTAGCTTTTCATAAAAAATCAAGCTATGCACAAAGATTGGTAGGATTTATTAAACAACGAGCTATTTTTGTTAATTTTCATTAACATGAACCTAGTCTTTTGACGTAAAGGCAAACATTTGTGATGAATATCCCCATGTTACTTAATTAGGTCATTTTTTTTATTAAGCAGCTTGGTTAGAATGTCATTATAACCTTTTGACGGGAAGGAAAATATTTTTGATGATTGTCCCCTGATTACTCAACTAATCACATTCTCAACTAGCTACTAGCTCTATTCATAACCCGATTTGTTTCAAAAAGGGCCAGTGAAATAGTTATTTATTAAACAAAACACATCTTTTTTAATGTTTTCTTTCCTACTTCATTTCTTTAGCTAATCATTCTCATGAAAAGTTACTCACGATGCTACTTATTTGATTAACCTAAAATTATAAATGATGTGTCAAATTCCTAGGATGAACGAACTATCATCATATCCTAACTAATATTCATATTTAATCGAAACAACTTAGGACACTACTTTCACAAGCTAATAAATCTTAGCAACTTAAAAGAATATGTTTAAAGCTAAATTGATTCCGTCAAGTTCTAGCTATTGACATATTCACACAAGTTACATTATGCAAAACTAAACAAAAATAACATATAGTTTGCAAAATTGACACTCAAAATAAAAACATATAATGCACATTACGTAACCCTCCCCATAATTGGACAACATATTGTCCTCAGTGTGAGAAGGACAAATAACATACAAGTTAAGAATCAAAACAAAATGATATGAAAAAATAAGAACAAAATAAGACAGAAATGAAAAGATAGGGCATAAAGATTGGTAATGGCGATTGAGGTGGTGATGGTAATGGTGATGGTGTTGAAACCAAACCTGTTTGACACCGAGATTGCTTTCTTATCTTATAATTGACTCAAAGAGAGTAAGAGAATTAGTAATCCAACCCATTCCAAATCATTAAGACTTATTTATAGAATTTAAAACAAATCTAACTGCACAATAATTTAAATCTAACTATTAAATGTACTAAGTTATGGTCATTAGCTTGACCTTGCATCTTTCAAAACTCAATCGGGATCAATTATAAATGGCTTGCTTTGACTCGTGTTGCCTAATTTCAGCTCTATAGCTTGTAAATAGTTACATGTTGGAAGATAATTAGATGGACAATATTGATAAGATTAAGATAATCGATTAAGTTCGGTAATGTCCTTTTGACTAACAAACTATATATTTTGCATGTTGAATTATATGTTTTATATGTATGATATTTTACATGTAATTTTTTTTTGATAAGATGAACAAGATTAAATCTCTCATTAAAATTGTTAAGTACATGTTTTGAAGATGATTGTTGCCTTCCATTGTCATAAGAATAAACCAGAATTATGTTTATTATCAATCTTGTTGAGCAAACTACTTTAACTTGAATATATTTAGTCTTATGACAACGAGTTCTACTTAACCAAATTTGTGTGATTTAGAATAGCAAATTCATGGTTATATGAATTTGAAGGCAAAGTTAGGGATGACATATAAGATATGTTATGGAAAGAGTTATCACCTAATAGATCTAGAAGTCATATAAAATATGATTGATACAGTATCTACCTAATGTAAGTTTAGTTGGTTTGTTGAGCAAACTCAATATCAGATATATTTGAATGCGATCCTAGCCCCGTAGAGAGATTAGATTAATCTTTCTGACTACAAGTGAGGGTTATTATTTTGAATAAAATAGTGGGAGTAACTAAATACAAAATTAAAGTCCTAATTTCATTTGGTAGTCATGACATATAATTAATTACTTGGTTTTCTTACATTTACATTTTGTTATAAGTGGAATTTAACTTGTTTAGTATAGTTGATACTAAGCATTAGTGAACTAAATTTCTTAGAAATATGTTATATTTAAGAATAATACTCAAAGTTAGATAGAAAAATTATATGTTCATTATATAATTTTACTATAATCCCTATTGAGGATTCAGTGACAAAGTTTTAAAGATATGTCAAAACCATACAGATGAAAAAATGTAATGAAATTTTAAGTTGACTAATATCTCATAAAATCTCTAAAACCATATAAATGACAAAATGTAAAGAAATTTTAAGTTGATTAATATCTCATAAACTTTGATGACAACATGTATAATGTATGTCAACACCATGATAGCAAGATGCAAGATGTTACACAGAGTAGAGTTGAAAGGCATAGTACTTTGATGAAAATGTTTCATTCAATTTAGCCTACAAAATGCATAAACGTGGATATAAATTAAAGGCTTTGCTATAGTATGTTAATAGTTGCCATAAGAAGAAAATGATTGCATGATTTTCTTGCCTATATGTAATATGATAAAGATCATATATATTTATAATTCATGATTTTGAGTAATTAATACTGAATTCAAAGTCAACATTATTACAATGTTCAATGCATGATAAGAAATAGATTTTTTAGTAAAAGTAATTGAACCAATTTTATACAAATAGTTTGTATTTTTTATATCAATGGAAACTTACTTTTAATATAAATGGCAAGTATACAAAGTTAGATAACCGAGACTATCCTTTTATGTGATATTGCTTTAATCAATATGATGTGAATCATAAAGTTATATATAAGGATATATTTATCCTTTTGATTATGAATCTTATGAAACTTTTTAAGTTGCAGAATAACTAAATCAATCTTGGTAAAAGAATGATGATGGTATTGAATTGTTAAAACATGTGATGTATTGGATGGAATAAAAATTCAATAAGGATGATATTTATATTTCATTACATTACTAATGACTTTATGTGGTATAGTCATATGTATTAAATGAAATAATAATTTAAAATTTTGAAAAGTTCAAATAGTTTAAATCTAATTAGAAATTAAGCATTGAGAATACTGAAGCACTTTGGAGAGATCGATTTAGTAAGTTTTAAATTTTTATTTATCTATAGGAAATAAGATTATTTGGTGAATACATTTATAAGAAAATTCTATAAGAGTATTGATTTGTGTAAGGAAAAATATAATATGAGATATTATATGGTGGAATATTATTTCCTTTATAGCCATGCCTAGTGCAATGCCTTACCTTCAATAGTTCCAATTAAATCAATTAGTGAGATTTCACATTAGATATGAAATGCTACATCTTTGAAAGAGTCAAAGTTAATGATTCAAAGATTTGATACTTAGTTGAAGCATACATTAACCGTGAGGTTTAGAACTAAATTGGATATTAAAATGTTATGAGATATCCAAAAGGTTAGGTATACTCTTGCAAATCCATTGAACAAATTGTTTAATTCAATGTGTACTTATAAGAGAATGGTTTTCAAGATACGTAGTAAGAGTAAAAGGCAATTTGAAAAGTTCAAATCATCTCATGACAATATATCTAATTGGAACTATTGCTTTTATTGATACATTTGATGTATAAGTAAAATAATAGGGGACAATGAAAGATTCACTTTTATGATGAATTCAAAAAGTTTGTTTCAAAGATGATTGCGAATTTATTATATCTATAAGAGGGTTAGCAGAGTATAGTTATACTCTTCAGTGGGAGTATGTAAAGAATTTATTATATCTATAAGAGGGTTAGCAGAGTATAGTTAAAAATATAATTGTCCAAGGACAACTCTTTTTGGATGTATTTAAGTTGAAGATGATAAGAATATTACTTTAGAAGTAAATTCTAATGAAGTTATATTTTACTTAAAACAATATCATTTAAGATTAGAAAGGTTCTAATGTAGCAATGGTTGCTAATCAAGCGATAATAGCCATAATATATTTTTCATTTAGTGGAAATGATTAATTGGATCAATAAGTTCATTAATGAACTTGATATAGTTCCTTGCATTATTCAAGATAGTAATGCACTATGGAACATTAGAGCTAATGGGCACGTAAAAGAAGCTAAGTTCTCATCAAAGATTCAAGGATGTATTTAATAAAATGTTTTTAATTATAATGATAATTAAGATGGAAGTTAATTTAAGCAAGTGCTCATTACAGAGAATTTTATAGAATTCTCTTTTTAAGCCATTATCCTAATAATAGCATAATCATCGTATAGTAATATGGTATAAGATGTTAAGTCAAGAAGTCTTCACTTATATTAATTTTGATGACAATCAAATAATAATAATTTTAGAAATGTGTGAATTGTGTTGATGAGTTTGTTATGTGTGCAGAAAAATGTAAGTGACACAAATCGTCAACTTAAGACGAGGCATAGTCAAATCCAGAAGATATTTTACACTTAAGACAGTCCAACTACAGACAATCAATATAAGAAGATACAGAAGGTCAACATAAGAAGATATAAGCGCGACACCAGACAAAGCGCAACACCAGAAGAAGCATAGTACCAGATGATGCAAATGAAAAAGATTCTAGAATATCAGTCAGTTAGTTAGTTGGCGTTAATTATAGAACTTAACTAATAACAGTTTCTAGAAGATTCAAGAAGCAGTTTTCTCAAGAAGGCAGTTGAAGACTTGGGTTATAAATACTAGGTATAGTCGTAAACAAAATATAACGTTTTTACAATGAGATACAATAAAAAAAGAGAAAAAAAACTGATTGTACAATACTTAAAGAAACTCTGTATTCAAGTGCAAAAGAAAGAGAGCGAATACATCTATAATGTGAAGCTCAAACAATATCTTTCCAAGAGAAAGAAAGGCTAGAGCCTGTAGAGGCTAAGAAAGAAGATAAAAAATACTTTGTGAGAGAGACTTGAAGAGGCTCTGCAAGTGTAGAAAGAATACTTATAACGTTGAAGAGTATAGTGAAATCTCAGTCAAACTCTGAGGATTGGACGTAACCCAAGGTTAAGGATGAACCAGTATAAAATCGAGGTGTTTATTCTCTAACCCTTATCTTTTAATTTTCTTGTTGTTAGAAGAGTATATAATAATTTTTGCGATTGCATTACTCATCGACTTAAGAAAATTGTTTTTTGATCATCTGAATTTGCAAAGAAATTCAAGAAAGTTTTAAAGATTAATATCTTTGAAGATTTTACACAATTCAACCCCCTTTCTTGTGTATTCTATATATTATATGTGATTTCTATATTAACAAGTGATTTACTTTATAAGATACTTAAAAAATTCCTTACAACTAGGGATGGCAAAAGGTTGATCGGGTTAACTGGGCCTCTAGTAGGCTCTGGGCTAGGCTGCCGAGCCTTAGGCCAGGCTCGTGCTCTGGCTTAAGCAAAAGGTTGATCAGGTTAACTGGGCCTCAGGCAGGCTTTAGCTTGGGCTGCCGAGCCTTAGACCAGGCTCATGCTCTGGCCCAGGCTGCTCCAGCCTGGTAATGCAAAGCAATGTCATTTTGTCAATCAGTTTGGTCATAGTTAAATGACAAAATATTTTAAAGGCATTCTTTATTGTGGACATATTAGATGTATATGATAAATTCCATGGAATAATTACACATTTCAAATGAAATTATAATGAGATTATAATTATAAGATTCATATTGCATTTATGTATTATCCTTAAATTGTTATTAGTCATTATTATATTAAGACTGGACATCAATAAGACCTAAAAAGAATAACACACATTATGTCACGACTCGGAACCACATCGAGCACATGACAACCGATGCATACCTAGGCTAAGGATACTCACGGTTCCCTTAACCCGACTTTGCAAGGCTAACTGAATATCCTTTGAAAACATTTGGACAGCACAATGACTGTATTTTAAAAATCTCAAAACTCAATTAAATACCTATAAATCAGTTTTAAACGTACTTCTATATTTACATTTAAAAATCTACCAAAACTTTTGGACTTTTAAGTCCACTCAAGAGTAAACTCAACAACAGTACAAAAAGTTTATACATAAGCTCATTTACAAACCACAGGATAGTCAAAAGTTAATTTACAAAATCATAAAGCATATCAACATAACCAACTTAATAAAAACAGTTCATGAGCCATTATACAACGAAAGTACAAAATAGAGACTACCCACGTGCAGTAATGCCCCAAAAATATCAAAAGAATGCACGATACACTCAAAGCTTCAAACTTACTAAATTAACCTACATGGTTGAAAAGCGGAGGGGCTGAGTACACTATGTACTCAATGAGCAGGACAAACATATATCGCAAACAGAACCCGATACACACCAAGACGGTATAGAAAACCTAAGGACGAGTTTTTCACACGCCTAGCATGCACATAACCACCTATGAAGTGAATATACATGACATATAAACACATAGGCCTAGCCTATGAGTCAACATATAATGGTTAAGAACCATATAGGCCTAGCCTATTACTCACTCATCCAATGAACATAGGTTCTAATTCCAGTATACAAAAACAGAAAAAGCATCACATGTATAAATCAAATCTCGACAGGAAAACAAATCTTAGAATAGGCCAAAACAATCGTGAGTGTCTCCACTAGTCGGCCAAACTAGTGTACGCACCCACCGATTCCCAGTGTTGGCTCGACTTTCATCAGTGGTGAGTCCGGACTACAGTCGACAAAAGCGTCATGACCTTAAGTGATGACCTCGTCGGTGACTAGACCTCTAGGTGTGGAATCACTCGTAAGTACAGTAGAAGGTGTATATATGGGGACTCGACTTTTATATACCAACGTTAAGGGTACGGGGGTCGCTTAATCTGTTGTGCCTAGCATATGATTGGCCAATCGTTACCTCACCAATCACAAAAATCATATACAAATATTAAGTACTAAAATCAAGTAAGGCACTATGTCTTTATTTATTGGTCCAATTGATAAAATGGAACCTTGCTATAGCTCTAAGCCAAAAGAGAACACATACACGTAGCATACCTGACTCAATTATGCATATGTAAGTTCCAAAACATTATTTCATGCAATAAAAGTCATCTTTTGCACTCCAAGTACAAAGATGTTCAAAAATGTGGTTTCAGAAAATAAAACATTATCCTTTGCACTTCAAGTGCAGGTTTGTTAAAAATAATATCATTTCTCAAAATTCGTAATAAAAACATCAATTGCACTCCATGTGCAAAGAATTATTCAAAACAATGTCGTTTATTAAATACACAAGTATACTAGCATCTATTTGAGATTCAATTCTACTACGCATTTCTTAGGTTCAAAATTCATATATAAGTCATCATGCATGTCTTGGGATGTCCTAATCCCATTTAAGAGATATGGTTTCCCCAACTCACCTAAAAAGAAGTTGTACACTCCCTTGACTTCAACAATCCTTGGTATGAGCTCCTTGATCCATAGCTCCCAAGCCTTTATACATACAAATATACAATGTATTTACTACTCAAACATGTATCTCATATTCATAAACCACCACAACCAAATCCATCCATAATCAATCATAATAAATGTTATTCTAACATATGTCAATAGGTTAATAATTCACTTACTAATTCGGCTCAATGTTTCCTCAACCATCAAGCTAACCTAATCTTATGTGTAATGTTTACATCCTTTTCTTCCTAATGCTCCTTTATCAACGTGTTGTCTTCTTTTAATCATAACTCTCTCTACAGAGATCCAAATGCCATGATTCTTATGCCTCATGAAACTAGACTTCCATTAGTCTTAATATATCCAAAAATTACACAAACAACATCTCCCTTTAAATATAATCTCCATCCAAATTATGTCCTATTTCTGGTAAGAAATAGATTGGCAACCAATACTCAAACTCAATAAATCATTATCAATACATCTCCTAACAAAACCATTTCATAGAAGCATTAATATGACATCAATAATCATTTTTCATGTTTTATACTTTCACTCATTCAAACTCTAAGGTCCTCAAAAATTAGGAAATAATACAAGAATCCTGCACAGGGGTCTATCACAGGTAGTATTAGGGAAACAAGCATAACTCAAACTCTAGTCACTATTTTGTCAAGGCACTTTCACAGAGGATAAGTTAAGACCTATATCTACAACTTTCATTCTTTAAGTTTCTTCAAATTCGTGCTCTAAGAATTATGAAAGATAGATCGAAAGAGAAAGATGAAATTGAAACCAGAATTTCAATTTACCTTTATAACTTCTCTTCTTCTCCTCTTCTCTTCCCCTTTTTCTCTCCTTCTCTTCTCATTTTCATTTTTCTCTCTCTTCTAACCTTATGGCCGATCTTCACTCTTACTTCTATTGCCTTTTTCATCCATTTTCTCTAGAAAATTCAAAGGAAGTCAAACTAATCTATGTGTCACCATTCCATTGATCCATATGTCACCATTCTATTGGTACATATGTTATCCTTTTATTGGTCCATATGTTATTATTTTATTGGTCCATGTGTCACTTACTTTAGGCCCCACATGTCACTCATTTAAGCCTCCATATGTCACTATTTGTAAGGCTACACATTTCTCCAATTGTAAGGCTACCATGTCACCAATTATAAGGCTACATATGTCACCATTTGTAAAGATACACATATCACCATTATATTGCTCCACATGTCATAAATATAAAGTGCCATTTTTCACAAACTTAAAGGTCCATTTGTTGCAATTATACTCTATATTGCTCCACATGTCATAAATATAAAATGCCATTTTTCACAAACTTAAAGGTCCATTTGTTGCAATTATACTCAAGTCACTTTTCATCCATTTAACTAAGCCATTTGTCACTTATTCCTAATGCCACATGTCACCATTTCATAGGCCTAATCAATCTAAATTCCCATGTATCAATTTGTCTTGCTTTTTAACATTTTTCTTAGACTAGATGCATATATCACCTCATCAATTACTCAATTGTAACAATAAATTCCCAATTCACTAATCATAATCCATCAATTCATGTTATTGGTAAATCAAAATGCAAAACATTGGGAATGCACATTCGTATCACATTCATTTTTGTTCCATACCTTGGAATATGTCAATTGAGTGCATATACTATCTTGCAATGTTTTCTAAATCATGATTCATATGTGTATACGAATATTATGCATGTGAATGGAATGCAACTCGTAAATTCTTAAATGAAATAACTCACGTGACTCAATCTAACAATTTAATCTCTTAACAATTTTAGGAGGTTTATACATTATGTTTTTTCTTATAAAAAAAGTAGTCGATGTCATAAACTAAAGTATGTAGATACTTAAACAAACATGTGGGTTCTTGTTAAAGAACAAGTTTACTGAACTGACCCTTTATGAGAAATCCATTTGGAACATTAATACTTTTATGCCTATATAAATTCTTATTGTGGTGATTATATAAATAATCCTTTAACTTGAGGTCTCTAAAGTTATCTTGTTTAAGGATTTCTATATTTTTATACTACTTGTGACCTATTCTAATCATAGGTAGTTTTGTTAGTAGTCAATGGATGTAGTATGAACTATATGGAGGTAGTTGAGTGATAAAGATGAGAGTCATCACCCTGAAGTAATTAGGGAGAATGTTTCATTGTTTTTGATTAGTATTGATTCAGGAAATGCTTGGCCAGGGTGGAATGACGTTTTGTAAATAGTTTACAAATCAACTATTTATAAAACCCCCTATATACAAATTAACTATTTACAAATGTTGTAAGATAATAAAGACATAAGGTATTAAATTGATAAAACCAATTAACTCCATTAATGTCCTTTCTAGTAACAAACTGTCAATATAACAAGGAATAACAAAACCCCCTAGATCTTCAATTAACTCCTACAATTTGTTTTGTAAGAAGTGGGAGCCTTTTGTACTTAAGATAACTACTAAGAATTTCTTAAAAGCCTCCCCATTTGGATCCTCCTTTTCAACTTCCTTTTTCTCCTCTACCTTCTCTTCTTAAATGGTAGCTTCCTCTATATCTTCATCCTTTGGCTCCTCTTAGCTTTATAATTTTATTGTATTAACATGTTCCCTCTAAGTTAGCTCTTTGTATTTGAGTAAAACACTTGCCTATTTGGTTTTAAGTAGAGTGGCTTTGTTTGATGCAATGAATTTCATAAAAGCATCTTCAATATGTTGATTCTCTTCTTACTGATAATGTTGTAGAAACCTAGATGTAATGTGATCATTCCATGTATAGTTGTAATAACTACTCCACTTTAGATTATAATTATTCTTATATAAGGTATTCTGAGGCCAATGAATGCTCTTATATATAGTTTGATACTTGACATTCATGATTAGGGTGGTTATCCCTAAAAATGTCACAACTCACTATGGATATTAATTGAACTTCCTCGTATGTGTTACCATGCCACTCTTTCTAAGCTCCTAAAGTTGTCATAAGTGATGACATACTATAGTCCTCTTGAGAATACTGCCTTCTCCATCATTACATTATGTTTAGTAGCTATGATAATAAATACCCAAATCTCGAAAATGATCCATAAAAATTAATAGATCAATAAAAGTAAAAGAAACAAGAACTACATAAAAATTAATATATTAATAAAAATAATGTTTTTCCTAATATTATAACCCCCAGCAATAGAGGTAAAAACTAGATATATAATTTTATATTTTAAACTGCAAGTGATGATGTAGTTGTAACTAGAATTAACGTACGAGCAACTTTACAAGGAACAGAATTACTAATACTCACTGACTTTCTATTGTCTAACCTAATTAATTATTATGTTTAAGATAAATCAAATGCAAAATTGTGGAAAAAAGAAACTAAAATAGATTAAACTAGCCAGAATGAAAAATAAACTAAGAAACAATTAACAAAAATAATGGTACATCGATTTCGTATCTCCTTAAGACTTTTCATGTAATCAAGATTTCACTGATAAATTTAATATTTAGTTCATTGGAACATGAAAATTACTAGTTTGTCCTAATATCTTTCTCAAGACTATTAGCACCTAACCCTAGGTTTATTATCTGAAATCTCTTTCTAGTTAAAACCCCTAAGATTACATTAATTGATTTGTGATTTTACTATTAGGTTTAACCCTAATCTATACAATTTATGTTAACCTATCTCTAAGTTTATATGAAACTCCTTCCAATTATAGTAGATTTATTCATATAAAAGGATTCCTCAATCTCAGTCATATAAAATCATACATTGAACTAATATATTGGACATATCAATTTAAGAATTAAACACATAATTGAATCGCCTTGAATCAACATTCAAATTACATTAAATAAAAAAATCAAATCACAAGGTCCATCCTAACTTAGTTTTTTCTTCTAATCTATGTACTAATAAAAATTTAGTTCGTAACGATAGAAGACGTAACATTAAAACTAAAAGAAAATCAGAAAACTAAAAGAGATATGATGAAATCCCTTTTGATCTTTAAGAAATCAACTTTATATTGATAGAAATCCACTTTGAATGTGCTTCCTTACGTGCTCTTCATTCTCTCTATTGTTTTGGGCCATCAATTTGTGTTTCCTCAAGCTTAACGTGAGCCTCCTACAAACCTCCTACGAATTCTTCTTTATTTTCTCTTCCTTTTTCTCTTTTATAACTCGAAATTAGGGTTTTTAAAGTGGACACGATCACCCAAATAGTTGTGTGCATAACTGTGTTCCTTAACTTACTTCAATTCTTCAAAAATCATAAAGAAGCACAATCCTAAAAAGCTACATAGTCACCCATGTGGCTGTGTGTACTCACACAGTCTCTCCAACATAGCTCCAAAATCTTCCATTTCCTATCCTAATTTTTCCCTAATTCTTCTCTTTTTATCCATGAAGGAAAATATGACCTAAAAAGACAATAAAAACAAGATAAGTAACAAAAATAATAAGAACTTTCAAATAAACAAGCAAAAAGCATTAAATATGGTATTAGAAATATAGTCTATTTAGCAATTATAAACCTCTATAGAAGATCAAATTAAATGCAAGATTAGGGATGTGAAAACAACCATAATTTTCTATGACAATTGGTGTTTGGCAGGTTCCCTATATAAAAACCAACAACTCATCTCCTTAATGATTGTGATTCCAAGTGATGCTATGGTGGCGACATAGGTGGGTGACAACCAAAGGAGTGTAGTTGAACAATTTTTTCTTTCTTATAGAACCACTTTGAGTAAGAAAAATGGGCATATATAGATGAGAATAAAGACTGACCAATATTCCAACCATTCTTTTAAAGATATATTAAGTGTTGGAGGGATAACCAGGCCTAGAATAAAATAGTTTAGGATGGATGCTTACTCTCCAAAAGTATCATTCCATATGTGTTAATAGCCAAAGGAAGATTAAACACGATCAATAGGCTACGGTACCTAAAATTGCCTAATGTCTATCTATTATACAAAGGAGATGCTAAAACTCTAGAGCACATCTTCTTCAAATGCAATTTTTCGAATAGGATTTGGGGCACAATCAAAATTATATGCCACTAATACACGATCGGTGATAATTTTCAAGGTGTATTCAAATGGCTACAAACCCGTTCCCTCCGTAAAAATGAGTGTTAATCACTCTTAAGACTTGTCTTTATAAACTATAGGAAGAGAGGAATGCTACGTGTTATAAGGGGTTGAAAAATTAAGAGCACTACTAGTTTTAGAGACAATCTAGTGGGCTATAAAGAAAATTATATTGGATGTATATTCACGCAATTATGGTAAAATCCTATCCAACTTATTGAGAATTTGTTAATCTATAATATGTAGAGATTACTAGATTTAAAAACATCATCAAATGGTGAAAAAAACATATAGTATATGGAGTACACATGCACATATAATATGTATGCAGTGAATTCAAAGTACAAAAAGGTAAGAGGACTCATAGAAACCATACAGTTGACAAGAGAAAAAGGGTATGAGTCCAAACAAGTGAAAAGGAAAGCTAAGCAATACGAAACCTGGAACAAAGCATTAAGTTAGTTCTTTTAAAACTGATAAGTAAAGAGTGAATTGTACAGAAAACAATAGCTTAAAAGACTATGAGAGTGTTATCTGAACATGAGGACTCCATGGAATAGAGGAGTAAGACATGTGGGGTATAAACTTCATGAAACTTATCAAAGATTGTTCCAGTACTAACCTTATAAGCTTAATGTATAAGTTTTTACTTATAATAGAATGTCAATATGATGGACTATCAACACATATATATTTTTTGGTGTAGCGAATTAACTATAAGGGTCTTTTGTCATGGTTTTGGAAAAATATTAGAGGTTAAGTTAAAAGCTTTGAGTAACAAGATTGATAATATGGGCATAGTAGCTTAACTCATATAAGTGATAGGTTGTGACATTTATAGTGATGGACATCCTAATAATGAATGTCAGGCACCTAACAACATAAGACAAACGTAACAAGCATGTTGGTTTTGTAAGGAATTGGCCTAAGTATAAGTCTCTATAATAATACTTATAATTCCCAGTAGATGAACCATACTAACTTTTTCTAGAATAATCAAGCAAAAAAATAAAGATTAAGGCTTCTACCTAGATTTCAACAACAACAATAGCAAGAAAGGAAGCTAAGTTTTGAAAAGCTCTTGATAAAATTCATTAATGCATTTAAAGCTCATTTCTAAAGTATTGAAGCATCTCTTCAAAATCAACAAGCCTCTATTCACAATTTAGAAAGATCATATTAGACAACTTACTAAGTTTGGTTCTGAAAGGTAACTAGGTGCTTGGTCTAGCAACATCGAGCCAAACTTAAGGGAGCACGTGAATGTGATGACTTTAAGGAGTTTAAAGTTAAAGAGAAAATGAAAGAAAAGAAATAAGATGATAAGGAGAAGCGAAGGAAGAGAAGCTAAAGAAAAAAGTTAATAAGTACCAATTGAAGATTCCACACCCTAGTATACCTGAGAAGGATAGAAAGAAAGATTGATTTGGTAAGTTATTCATGTTTTTTATATTCTTTCATTATTGGATCTTGATACCCACTACCAATTTGTACTTCTCAAACTATATCTACTTAAACTTTATTGTTAGGGAAGTATCAGTTATCATAATTTCCTTCTTTTCCCTTGTTTTCTAGTTTCATTATTCTTGTATGCTGTGTAGGTTGAGGACAATGTACAATTTAAATATGTGTAATTACTTATGCTTATCAATTTTGTTATCATTAGCTTAATAGGGAATAATTATGGGAAAATATTTAACATTTAAATAATATTGATTGACATAATCTATTATAATTTTGGTTATTTTGTTATTTGATTTGTATACAATCGTGAACTTTTATAATTAGTTAATTCCAATTTTGCTTCATTAAATTTTATAAAATGTAAACTTGATTTTCATTATAATAATTTTTGTATAATTTGAACATAAAATTAGTTTAAAGTGAATTATTTTAAAGCATTTTTAGTATCCCAAAAAAATATAGCATGTATTAATACATTAGTATATAATAAATTTACTTTACTAGCTTTAAATGAAATAAAAAGTTTAAAGTTAAATAGTGGCGCTACTAACTATTTGAAAGGTAACCTAATTGAGTAACCTGGAGTATTTATGACAAGGTACCTAGTTTCATGTCAAAAGATAGGATGACTTTTTAATCAAGACTTTAATTGCTCAGTGTTAATCTAAATATAGTTTTTTTTCTTCTCTATCAATAATGGTAATGAAAATGTTTTCGATTTGAAGTATCTTTCTTATGTATGTTCACTTTATGCATTAGGTTAAATTTTTTTGGATACAGTTAAAGTTTGAAGGGTTATGGAGTTAAATTGAATTAATTTACGACTTGGCCCAACTAGAAAAGTGATTAAAAAATTGATGAACTTTGCAATTGCTTAAACGATGGAGAGTTCTGATTGATTAAATTATTTCTTAGAGTTGCTACATATTTAAGTTATGTTAAAATTGATTTGCTTGAACAAATTCAATGCTTAAGTGTAGGCAAGCAAATGTTTAGGTGTGGAAGAATTTTGTCCATAAGGAATGCACATTAGACTATAATCTCATAGACATAGGGTGATTACCGACATAGACGTAAAAATTGGTTAAGAAGTTATATCATAAAATGAGTGTTCTAAATATCTAGGATGTATAGATTGATGAAGACATAATTCATCGGATTAGATCAAGATAACTTAAATAGAGAAGTGCATCAAGAGTCTTTTGTAACAAGAAAATATCACTTAAACTTAAAGTTAAATTTTATCGTTTTACGATTAAGACAATCATGCTCTATAGGTGAAGTATTGGCCCATTAAGCAAGTACATAGTAATAAACTAATGGTGACAAAGATGATGATGTTCCATTGAGTATGCAACTTTATTAAAAAAAGATAAGGTCAAGAATGTAATAATAAGGGACAAATTAAAGGTAGTTAATATTATTGACAAATTAAGAGAAACAAGACTTAGGTGATTTGGACATGTTTAGTAGAGACAATTAGATGCTCCAGTGACAAGGTGTGAAAAGACTGTCCTTAAAGACTATAAAAAGAAAAAAGAGAGGCCTAAGAAAAATTAGAGGGAAGTAATAAAAAATGATATGATAATGTCAAAACTTTTCGAATAAATGACCCACAATAGAAGACTTTAGTGAATGAAGATTTAGATAAAGATCCCTCGTAAAGACTTCTTGTAGTTCTCATTAGAAAAATCTAAATTAATTAGGAGACAACAAAAATTTGTCCCAATAATATCTCGGCTTGTCAAAGGTGGAGACATCTCCAACCACCTGGCTCCAGAATTTTTTAATCAAGCTAGGTACAAGATTTAAAAATGGAAGAAGGGGAAAAAAAGGAAGAAGCTTCTGATTTAAAAATGGAAGAAGGGGGAAAAAAAGAAGCTTCTTTAAAAATGGAATAAGCAAAAAAGGGGAAAAAGTAGAAGCTTCTAAGAGCAAAAAGTGGCCTAGAAAGAATCTGAGAGATAGAAGATGGTTCACGAGACAGTAATAAGGTTATAGCTTCTACGAGAGCAAAAGCAGGAATTGAGAACAGGATAATAGGTGGTAGAGTCGAAGAGAATACTTTGGAGGACAAGGAAACAAAAGCTGTAACAGTTAAGGGATTAGCTGTAACAGGAGCAATCTAGACTAAGGTGACAGACAGAAAAGGTTTGAGATAAGTTGAAAGATAGGACTGAGCAAAAGCTCAGGGCTCAAGAGCTGAGAATTAGGGTGTTAGGAAAGAGTGTAGACTGAAGATCTGCACAGGGGGGGCGGTGGCGGCAAGCAAGCTGGAGTGCCGCTTGGTCCCTGCGCTTTGTAGAGTCGATAAAATAGTTCCTGATATATTGGAAATTTGTCACGGCCTGGGATCTCCCACCGTGGGACGCGGGTGGGAGAGGATTGTTAATTTGATTGATAGATCGAAGCAACATTTGTCTGGATCAAAAAACTGCATTATAGACAGTGAAACCTTAAATCGACGAGTCAGGCTTTTTTTTATATAGAGATGCATCAAGGCTCCACTAAAACTGTGAACAGAACTCTTAGATTTTGGCAATCCTCTTTCCTTTCCAACTGACTGACGGAGAACCATTCCAATTATGCCACCAAACACGAAAAGGTCGGTATCAGAAATTATGCGAAGACGCTTACTCTGCAAAAATCAAACTAGAATTGGGGACAGTCACAGTATGAACCGAGACACAGAGCTGCAAACTGCACCACAGAACTGCCTGTACAAAGCTCAAAGGCTTCACACAGGAAGAGAAAAAAAACAAAAAATAAGCACGCCGTAACACCGTGCCACCCCTTTTCTTCATTCTTTACTTTTCCTATATTCTATTTTCTTTTTGTCGGTAAATCCAATTTTCTTCTGTTTTCATAATTTTCGGTCTTTTGCAGTATTATCGTTTCTCCTATCTACACTGGGTAAAACATTCCAAAAGTTTTCTTCACTGTACTGAATAAAGCATATATGCAAAAGAAGAGAACGATTTTCTTTGATGCTAATATCCTGAGATTCACCCTCACACCGTGCTTTCTCATCAATCCCACAAACGATGCAATCAACATGAGAAGCCATGAGCCAATGGCACACAACACCATCTTCATGGTTTCCATTGATCCACAAACCTTTTCGCTGTCACCTGCAACTTCCACATATGACCACTTTCGATCCATACAGCGGCTCTCGGACTGATTTAGCCCAAGATTTTCATTCAGCCAATTTGACAACCATACAAGCAATTTGGCAAGCCAAGCTACTTCATCATCAGAAATGGGTCGCTTCATCCAGTCACCCTTGTACTTGATGTCAGCCGAAGACTTGTTCCCAGTTCTTCGGGGCCTGAAAATCTCATCTCGGGAGTGCTCACACTGGATTGCTTCTGATGTTTTACAGATTTGTTTAACAGTATAGCCACCAAATAAGCAGCTTACTTGCTCCTTTAATGAGTCTATGTGACTTAGGCTATCTGCAAAATTATCACCAGAACTCGCTTGCAGCTCAGCTTCAGCTCGCAGTATGAACAGCTGTTTTTAGAAACCAGAATTAGCAAGCATTTGCCATACGTTAAATACAAGTAACTCATTTAAAAGACAAACAAATGAATTACCTGAAGCAGATGTTGTCCACCATCTTCCCCGTTGCTAAAGAGTTTCAAGTCTCTGTTCCAATCCTCATGCAAGAAAGATCCGTCTGCATCATTCTCACACAAACCATCCTCCCAATCCTGTGGCCAAAAAGACTAGGTCAGTTAAATATCAGCAAATGGAGTAACCACTTGGGCATACCGAGCTTGTTTCTCTATAAATTAAAATATTGGATTCGGGAATAATTTAGGAGACAACATCCACACTCAGGACAAACAAAGACATAAGATAAAATTGTCTAGTTCAATGAAAAAGACATGGGAATTACAAGCGACTTGCACCATGGTCACATCTGATTACTAGATAAGTTAATTAAGAGGTAAATTGACTGCATAAAAGAAACAGCAGCTGGTAGATATGTACCTGTAACTGTTCTCGAATTAGAGGTATGTAGCCATACAAGCTGTTAAACATTGATTTGCTCAATCCAGCTTGTTTAGAATGAAAAAGTATATCCACACTCTTTATAAGATGAATCACCTCTTTAGATGCAGTAAGTACCTTCATAACCTGGCCAACCAATGTAAAGCAGAAATGTAAATATTGACCGCAAATCTTTTGAAGGTAATGGTCATCGATTGCAAGTCTTAACCAGGAGTCCCCCAGTCATTAGGCTTTTAAGCTATTACTCTCACAGAAAAACAGGAGGGTAACAATGCAAAAGAACCTCTGCCAGGTGAAGTTATTACAGGAAACTCTAATCTCAAAAGCCCACTCCATTGGACAACAGATTAATGCTAGCAATATTAATACATACACATGAGACATAAAATCAGTTACCATGGATCTAAACAAGACACCATTCTTTTCCTCCCAAAGACAACGCTCACAACACTGATGCATTGTAGATCTGACCACAGTGGTCAATTTGAACCCTATTCACTCAAAATCAATACTCTAGCAATCTCTAAAATGGTTATTTTAAGTTACATGAAAAAACATAAACATAAACTGCTTGAGATAGTCAAATATTTAATAGTCAAACAGTGTTGTACTCCACAATATAAAATATCCATGACATTAGTTCTTCCACTGATCATACATGCAAATATGTACGTTAATATAAACTTCAAGAAATGGACGATTATTCTCATACCTTTGATACCATCTGGATTACAGCTTCTGGATCAGTGTGAAGAAACTTGTGGGCAAACCCAATAAAATGCATAACCAAAGAACTATAATACAAGTAATTGGAAAGCACATAGCCTCTCCACATTGTTTTATAACCACACTCTTCCGTACTCTCACCCTCCTTTACATTCTTTAGTGGCCCATCCACAATCGCATCAAGCTCCATAAAATCATCTAGTCCAATATTCCACGGTTCCATATAAGTAACCCAAACAGAAAAGACCTGTGAAGCATACTTAATGGAAGTCCCAACTGGGCAGAATAGAAACGTCCTCAGAATAAACCTATACACCGGCCTCTGAATCCAAGAATTCCGTGACTCAACAACACGCATAGAATTGTTCAACGATGGAACCAATTCCTTTGACTTCGAATCAATTGAACCTGGAGAAACATTATAATCAAACCCTTCTTTAACCTCGATCGCACTCAAATTCAAATACCTAACCAACAACTTCACCACCTCACCTAAATTAGAACTAGGCGGAGACTCCCCTAGAACTGACCTCAAGGGAAGCCACAATCCAAACGACTTGCAGAAACTAACAGGCAGAGGCGAGAAATCATTCTCAGCCAACCAATAATGCACCAAAGTATCAACAAAGAACTCGGCCCTCAACAATGTCGATCCATCACTTCCATGTCCGTAATTTAAAAGGGAGCTACGATAAGGCTGGTGTGAACCCAAATCAAAAATAGGCACAAAAGCTCGCAAATAGGCGTACAAAAGCCGCAGATACACATTACACTCCAATTTCTGCTCATTTCCACGCTTAACCCCCGAAAAGCCGGTAACAGAAGAAGCCCAATTCTCCAAATTGAATCTTTTAGGTCTTTTAATAGAGAGCGTGTTGAAATTCTCACTATTGCCTTTGCAAATTGGGTAATAAGCAAACCAGAAGATAAAATACTGGAAAACATTAAGTTGAACTTGGTAATGAGAAGACCCTTTCATTGAATCCTCTTTAATTTTACCTTTGAATATAATACAGAGCTCGTTTAGAACATTACAATCTTTCCCGCTCGACAGCAAGAGTCGGGCCCACTCAGGCAAGCGTTCGACCGGGAACACGTACTTGACGAGTGATAGACGATCGACAGCTGAGATTGACTGAAAAAGAGTGCCGTTTGGAGAGAGGAGGTTGAAGATTCTAGAAGCAAGATTGGGGTCGTTGGATTGGAGGACAACGTCGATCCAGCCACCTCCGGACGGCGAGGGTGAGTGGTGGTGGGTAGCGTTTGGAGTGGCGGTGGCGTCATCGAAGCCGTAAAGCTTGCAAATTAGGATTGGAAAAGTTAGAGAGAAGAAGTGGCGAGATTGATCGGGCGTGAGGGAGTGGAGGAAGGTGTCGATGGAGGAGCAGACGGAGGAGACGTGTGCGGGCGTAGATGAAGCGAGGATTGCGGCGGCGAGGTCCTGGGATTTGGAAACGGAATCGATGGTGTAGGAGTGCGGGCGCATGTTAATTGGAATATCAGGGGAATTCTAGGGTTTTGTAGCAGAGCGTATAAGTGAAAAAAAAAAGGAAAAGAAATAAAAAAGACGAGACACAGAGATAAAGAGGACAGACGAGAAGAGAGGGGAGGAGAGGTATTCGGTTTGGTTAAAGTTTGAAATGAGAGTGGCAAATGGCGGGTTCATAAGCTGTGTGCTACGTGGCGACAGACTTGGGGATCGAGTGACCGAGTGCGTGAAATGTGGGGCCCACTCTTGTTGTTTTTGAATTGAAATCTGGAGTGAACTGATTTGGTACAGATTAAAGGGGAAAGAAACAAAAGTTAGCAAGAGCCAATTGCCTTGTTATGACCAGTAATTAGTGTGTAAACAAATGGTTCTTGACAAAGTTAGGGATCACATTTATGTTAATAATTTAATTGTAAGAATTGGCTTGGCTGCTAATTCAAGAAAAAATTGAATAACAACTCAACATAAGTGCAAAGCATTATGCAATTGGAGAATACATTGGCAACAAACTTTAAGAGTTTTATATTAATTATTGTTTGATTCTTTATTTGATCAAGTACTTTGATAATGGCAATGGTTATTGTTAGCTTTTTAAATCCAAAGTGATGAATCGCTTAAGTGTTTGTGAGCATTAGCTAATGTTTAACACTTGGGTTGACATGTAGATGACTTGTTGACAATAGAATAAGATAAGATAAAGACATATGAATAGATGAGAAAAATGAGCAATGTTGACAAAAGCTGGAGAGTAGCTAAGTGTTAACATATATTGGTGCGAATTATAGAAAATCTTTAACAAATGTGAGACCAAAAATAAAAGGTACAATTAAGTACTGTTAAATCGAAAAATGCATAAAGGTACTTAACTTCGATAAGAAGGACAAAAGGTATGTAAATTTGCAGTTTTATTATACGATAACTTGAATTGTTAGGCCAAAAGAGCAAAATGACACTTAACATTTACACTGGTGTCTAAAATGGACCTTAACATTTTAGGGTGTTCAAAATAAACCTTAACGTTTACAAAATATTCAAATTGAACCCTAACATATGGAAAAACACTTAAATTGAACCCTGACCACTAACGATATTAAGCCCCCCTTATTATCTGTTGACATGGCGAAACTTTTTCTGACATGGATTTTTTATAAATTTTTTGATGTGGGACCCACCATTTGATGTGAAATGTTTTTAAAGGTGGTCCACATTAGTTTATAATGCTGTGTTTTTCCATTTAAACGCAGCACCCCACCCAAATAAGACACAACGAGAATTGTCGTGAAGAATCAAACGACATGGTATTATGAGTTCCTCTAGTATAACTAGTGTTGTTTCCAGAAACAGGCCTTGCACTGATTTATGAAACTTTGGGAATACTATGAAGGGAAATGAAGACCCCTAGAACCTAGTTCGGAAATGCTTAGCTTTTTGATAAGTTGTTGATTGCTTCTGTAATAGATAGGAGCAATAAGAATGAACCATCATTCTACACGTTCAAAATGAAGGAAGAATATTAAACTCTCTTGTTTCTTACTTACCTATAGAGATCAGAGTGGACTTATATCTCTATGAAGTCAATATCAAGTTGAGCTTCTACCGTAGGAGAACTAATCTCCAACATCTATGTAGCAAGGTTATGGTTCTCTTTCATTTGTGGTATTGATGGAATATACTTGAAGAAAAGAATTCCAAATTATAAATGTCTCAGCAGATGCACTTGGTTCATTTGATCAGCCAAAACAATGGTTTATATTAGATGGATTTGCCTCAAAATAATTAGTAAGCTTGTAGGAATGTAGATCGAGAGGTCCAACATATATCAGTCTTCCTCCTTTTTTCATCAACAAGAGCTACAAGATATTTCAAACTGAGGTGGATTTCACTTGGAAGATATAGCATCATATATGGAGGAAAGTGTAGTTTAAATAGAAAGGGAAAAGCACCTCATCAAAGGCTTCGAATATGTTAATGCTTAGTCGGTGTATTATGTAGACAACAATTCTTCCTATATCCACTGCATTTCTTATAGTGTATATAATAACTGCAGCTGCTCTAACATCAAAGCCTGATGTAGTTTCATCCATGAAGATGAAGGATGGATTAGCCACCAATTTTACTACAATTGTTAGCCTCTTTCTCTACTCTATATATGTTCCCCATAAACAATGGAATGATTAGAGGTTGCTATCCTACTTATATTATATCAACAATATAGCTAAAGCATGATAACACTACTGATCACCTATGCTCATATTAAAATTTATTGGATGAATTTGATTTGTTAGGTGACCATGGACTTAACTATTTAGATTATTAACTTATAAGTATACTTGTTTTGATATTGAACTGGGGTAGTACATTATACTTGCCTTGAAATTTTTCAGCACATGAATGTACGTGCGTCAGGTGTAAATATTAATTATTTGTTAAAACATGGAATATTTGTAAAAATGAAAGAGCTCATGGCCATTATTTTCTTATTCTCATAGAATCAATGAATTTTCCATCTATTCATGATATCCACAAACGGAAGATGAATAATTAAAAGGTCTTTCGTATTTCTATTGTTGGACCCCGACCCTTTTTCTTGAAAATTTGAATTATTAAATGAAATTAAATGAGGAATTAGTGGTGTTAAATGTTTTATTTGGGTAATGTGAATTGGAGAAATTTCAATGATATTTGAGGTTAATGTATGAAATGAGTGTTTTTGGATATGAGTTGTATTATAGATGTCTTATGTGCCTTAAGGAAATTTAATGAGAAAATAAGTATTGGTTAGATGATTTTGACAATTGTGTAGATTTGTTTGGGTTATGAAAGTTTAAGAGAATGAGTTGATTTTGAAATGGAAGTAGAAATTAAGAAATAAAGAGAAAAA
>JAOTAX010000005.1:15383728-15397432 GCA_025629825.1 Erythroxylum guanchezii | reverse complement strand
ATTGGGCACCAAGCCTACACCTATTCAGTTATTTCTGCACACTCACACGAAGAAGCATGACGGTGTAACCTTCATCAACAACCGCTGTCGAGAGCTGAATGTATGTCCAGTTAATACATTTTATATATTTCTAAATAATGCTCCCGTCCTTCTTATTAATGTTAACTTCACATACCTTATAGGACCAATTACAACAAACCCTTGAATTACAGTCTCAGGAGAAACAGCCTGTAGACGTGACTCAGACGTATTTTGAGGCCGTTGGTGGTAGGGATCGTTGTGCCAGGATATTTGGTCTGAGTTCGTATAGGAACACATGTTATTCCCAATCTTCCATGTCCAGTACAGCAGCATCCACTAGGCCATCGAACAACAATGAAGTCATCGAGCTTCAGGCCACAGTACAAATATTAATGGACAATATAGCTCATTTGGAAGAGGGGCAGACAGAGCGGGAGGAACAACAGATGAGGGAGCAGGAGCAACGGATGAGGGAGCAGATGGAGCTACGGATGAGAGAGCTGATGACAAAGATGAGAGAAGAGATTATGCAGGTGGCTCAGCTGAGACAACCCATGGAACAGACAAAGGGAAGTTCTACAGAGGACCACCCGCGATCACCACAACTTTAGATAGTCGAACTCATTATTTTAAAGTACAAACATAGCAATTTATGTACACTTTGATGTGTTTATTACCAATTTTATAACAATTGACATTCTTTTTAACTCTGTACTTCTCATCTAATTTTTTGATTACACAAATATCTACAAATATACAAATTAAGTTCGTATGCATAGATAAGGGAACTCTTGAGAATATGCATTTAGCGGAAGATGATGATATATTAGTAGGTATTCATATCACCGACGGATTAAACAATTCCGTTGGTACATATAAATTTTCACTGACGGAATTCCGTCGGTGAAAAAAGCTGAATTACAAATTCCAACGTAACCATTACCGTTGGTAAAGCATTAAACTTTCCGACGAATTATATTTCGGTCGTTAAAGTTTACACTTACTTTTTTTATCGCTCTGAACGTACCGACGGAGGTTCCGTCCCTAAATTATACCAACGGACTTATTCCGTCGGTGATGTCCGCATTTCATCGACCTAAATTTTAATCAATATCCGTCGCAACATAACAACAACAGATAATTTTCCGTCGGTTTCCTGTTGATAATACACCGACGGTTTGGTCCGTCGGTAAGTAATAGCGACAGCCTTATTGACGACAGTTTCTTCTTTCGTCGCTTTCCGTCGGTAAATATAGTTTCCGACGGAAATGTTGATTCTTCCGACGGAATATTCCGTCGGAGAACGTGAGTTTTCTTGTAGTGTTAGCCGCTCAAAATCGGATCTGTTTCTGGTTTAGATTGCGAATCCTAGGCTTGTTGGAGTTGTGAACCAAGCTTGGAATCCCATATAAATTTTCTTGGCATGAATCCATGATCTTATATAAATTTTCTTGAACTGAGTCCAATCCTACTCAATGCCATCTCTACTGATGATAAGCAACCCTAGGTACAACAATTATGTTTTTAATGTTGTAATCAAACTGGTTTTTGTATCCGTAAGTAACATTTGTATTGTTAATGTTGTAATCAAACTGGTTTTTGTATAAACTTGTGAGCGTATATATATTCAGTAATTTATCTTTCACATTAGTGAGTAGTGACCAATCAATGACTAGAAAATTCAAAGAATTACTGTCAGTAGGTAAATAATGCGCATCCTGAGAAGTGAGGACTGATAACTCATGGCCTAGGGAATTCTAAGTTATTGCTTTATAATGAATTATCAGGATTCCGAGCGTTACCCTCTCCATTTTATTATATGGGATAGATATCTCACCTACTGTTATTATTGCATGTATTTTAACTTATAATCATAAATGTAATGATTAGATTAAATTTTATATATCCTAATAAATATTTTTTTAAAAATGGAATAGAAAACGGCAAGGCATGCATGCTCTGCTTATTGTTGAGGCATAGATTCTAACTTGTCTTCCAAGTGTTCTGCTGGTGGGGGCATAATTTTCATTCTCTTTTACTTTTGCTTAATTCTTCGCCTTTTTGTTTCTTTGCCTTCTTTTACTTTGGAGGGGAATATCGTTAATATCCGCAGAAGTGACAACAAATTTAATATAATAATTAATCATGTACACGCACTGATACACGTAATATATAACTATGCTTAGCTAACCACTAATCCTAAGTTAACAGCAAGTGCTTGTCTAATTCCATGGTCGAGAACAATGGTGACAAGAACTATTATCTATATAACAATTGAGTGCAGCCACAGTTTGTGTATGTATGCATGATTCTTTTATTAAAAAATTACTAAAATATAAAGAATATATATAACAAAAGAATTTGGTTGCATATGTAAATATAATTCTATGAAACCAAATGAGGTTTTCCTTAGGCTGGATGGATTCCTTTGCTGCCTGGATACGTACTTAACAATGTTCTTTTATTTGTTTCTTGTCGATTTTATACTCAAAGTTAGTTCCAATTTATTTCAGAAATATTATGTGTAGTACTTCACTACTTTATGAATATCTTGTATGTCTGAACATAGTTGCCGGTTTGGTTGGAAATACATGCACATCCGATTTTGAGTTGATGAAGATTCCTAAGGGCAATTATTTAATATGCTTCTTTTATTAAAAAGATAATGATTTTTTAATCAAATCAATAGTAAGACACGTGATGTCATCTAGGTTGTTTTTGGATTTGGGGGATGTCTTTATGAATGACTTGCTTTTATTTATTCCAACTAATCTTTGTCCATCGCACTTAGCCCCAAGAAAATTAAACTAGGGTTAGGTTCTCCTTGTCTCTCTTTCACAAACCTAACAATAGTCCATGGAATTTTAATTCAATGTCTAATGAACAATTTAAAGCCGTGCATCATGCATTTTATAGGATATCAATATGCATGAATTCAAGACAAGTAGGTTATAAAGAAAATAGTAGCTTGTGTTTCAATAGAGCATGAAAGGATTATCAATATTGGCAATATGCTGACAATTGCAAGGGGAACATGATGTTTTGTTGATATGACACATTTATTAGTATTATATATAATTATGATGATGATGATATTACATGCTAACAAACAATGATTGATAAGAAATGATTAGTGAGGAAACCAATTAAGTTGGAGTACTAGCAAGCGTTAGGACATACAAAAAGTTGTAGCATTCATTTTCCTATGTTGTTTCGTAGAGGTAAACGTCGGGGGCATACGTTATGGTCTTAGCCGAAGCTTGCTTCATTTGGTCCATCTTCACCTACAAAGATTTGAAGGAAACAGACCCATGGCTGGCTTTGAATTTAGAAACTTGAATCCGAAGTTGAAGCATGATCATCATACATAATTGTGTCAATTTCTTGGATTCGCTTTGGAAAAGGGCATAAATATTTTTTTTTTTTTTTGTGGGCTTGAAATTCATTGACTCGTTATCATTTCCCTATGCTGGCTAGTTGCACGATTTATCAATATATCATCTATTCAATCTTAATAGTTAGGCTTGAAATTATGCAAGTAATGAGAAATCCAATAGATTATTCAGTCTAAAAGATGAAATTATTGAGGTTCAGATATGAATCAAATATGGGGATTCATATTTGATCCAATAGATTTCGTGGTCACATTGTTGATTTCAAGAGTTAATATGTGTCGAGCTAGGGGATAGTGTGAATGGAACAATATAATTTAGTGAATTGGAAAACTAATTTGTCTTTTTTTTCTTTTTCTTTCTCATGTATATATAATTGGGTGATATAGACTTACTCATCATATGCAATGCTTGATTTCTAATTTTAGGAGAGGCGGTACACGCAATTCGGACATAGATGGCTTACTTAAAAATTAAGACCAAGTTAACTAAGAATTTAGTCTCATGTGTCAAATCTAACAAAGAATTTTGATTGCGAAATCTGGATTGAAAGAAAAGTTTGAACTATTATGATGCTTATTTCTAGTGGAGTTCCATAGCCACTCTCAACATGATAAAACTAAATTTAATTTATGAGAATTATGACAAGTAAAATTTTGACTTTACGTAGAAAACAATTCCCAAGGACATAGCTCCTCTAATCCTAAGGTTATGAATAATTAAAACTTAAATTGTGGTGACTGATCACATTACGAAATATGCTTCTTTTATTGGAGTAGTTAGTTATATACCCCTTTGGTAAACACTTGCCGGCGTCCAGGAATCTTGAAGAATGTCTTGATCGCCTACAATAACTAATTTATTCAGCTTCTAGTTATCAAGAGAAATAGCTTACAATCAGCAACTCTAGGTCATTGATGATACCCCCGCATAACTGTTTTTGTAAGCATATCTCTTTTAATTTTTATTGCTCAGATTTTAATGAAAATTGTTCTATTTGATCAACAATTGGGAGTTGAAATATGTTAGGGTTATCATTTTCAACTTGTCAAGTTGAGCTTAATCTTTTTTGCTGCATTTATTCATGTCAAGCTAGAAATAAAATTAAGCATTATGTTCGTAATTACGGAATTACCAAAATCTTTAAATACTTATAATACCTCAAGCAATCGATTGCTTATAAGAACTGAAAAAATGTCATGCCGATGAATGCCCATTTCACTTCAATCTTTCAGTTGATATTCATAGATAGGATGGTTAGAAAAGAAAGAATCTTGGACCGCTGCTTTAAGGGTGATTGTGAATGATGGGACACAGCTGCTTTTAGTAATAACGTGTAATGTAGCACCTTAAACAAGTGGCAATTACGGATGGATAGGCTTTTGGGTACACGATGCCAATAGCCTTCTTTTCTTTTTTGAGAAAAGAAGACGTTTGTAATAACATAATCAAAATGAAATTGACCACCTGCAGCTCTGGTGGCGATGACAGGACAAGGTTAGTATATGGTCGTCTTGTTCTTCACTCATGTGGTACTTCTACTTTTACATCTCTATCCCTCTTTCTCTCAAAGACGAAGAAAACAAGATCTGTATGCATCAAAAGTACACAAGGATCTAATGATTGTAAAAAGCAATCTCCAAATCTAAAGGTCTAGAGAGATTTTTTTGGACTCCTGTGTCTCTCTATTGTAATGTGAGCAATAAAGTTCAAACAAGTCAAAGTAGAAACAACTAGGACAGAGAATGTTGCATGTACCAAGTGATTTAAAAATCAGATCGGACCGGCCGGTTTTACCGATTCGATCGGTGATCGATCGATTATTCGGTTCGATTAACCCCTAAAAATCGGTTTTAAATTGAACCAGTTCGAACCTGTGAAAATCGATCAATTGACCGGTCGGATCGGTACGGTAAGACAATTTTTATTTTTTTTATTTTTTTGGTATTTTTTAGTTTTTAATATTATATATAATTAAATATAATTGTTATATAATTATGACATCACACCGGTTCGACCGGTAGTTGAACCGGTCAAACCAGTAACTAATAAAACTTCCGGTTCGATGACCGGTCTAAGTTTCAAAACAATGCATGTCCCTATAATATACATACTAATTAAAGAGGGTTTCTCTACATTTAAGACTTGATCTGGATGGTAATGAGCAGATAAGCATATCTCATCTCATCAATTGTGGATACATGTATACTGCGAATTTTAACATGAAGCATCTTTATAAATTAAATACCAAAATCGAAGGCCATATACAAGGGAAAAATCTTCATAGTTACAGGATCTTTCTTAACTCATCAAAATGTTATCATCTATCAAATGAAATTTACATGATATCTCAGTGAAAATAAAATTGTTAATAAGGTTGATAAAAGACAAAATGGTTGCTTGTAACTCCGTTGAGAGAGTAACAAGTTTTATGTCCCCTTAGGCCTTTATATGGTCAATTTGGTCAAATCAACTTCTGAACATCGGATGCTTCTATAGTCACATTCACATGGGCTGCTTTCTATTTTGTAAATATGATGTAATTCAACAAGACTTCATTTTAATTAGATATATTTAGAGACTCCAAGTTGGTTTTGCCTTATTATCAGCCATACAAATTCTATAATCAATTCTTTTGGTTTCTTGTTGATACTATGACCTATGAGGAGGGGCATGGCTGCTGATTGGTGCAGCCTTAAAAGAAATATCCAAAAATCACAGGAATCTTCTTAATGATTGGACAATGAGGATGACTTGGTCATATATTCTTATCCTTGTTTTTTTTTCCCCATGGAAAAAGGAGTTAATGTCTGTCGTTTTCAACATTATTACAAATTTAACTAATTAATTAATAAATTAATCAAATTTTAATAATAATTATTATTAAAATAAAAAAAATGATTAGTACAAAATTTTTACAATTAAACCATCTGAACCGGTTTAATATTTTAATCATTGAACAAGAACTATCATTAACTCAATAATATTGAATACGATGGTGTACAAATCTAATTTAAAAAATAAATATTTTTAACAAAATAAATCTAAAATTAAAAAGTATGATGTCCAACTAAACTAAATTTTAATTTCATCTACATTGTGATTCTTAAGTTATAAAATTAACGTGCGAAAAGTTATTTATTAAGCAAATGATGTCTTTACTTCTAATTGATTATTGATCAATATCTGAGTTGAAAGCAATGTTAGTGCTATCTGGATCTACAGCCTGTTGTCCATAATGCAGATATTTATCAACGACCTTTCTATGACTAATGTCATTATGTTATCGAGAGATAGTCAAATTTTCTTTCGTTTCCAATTGATTCTATATATCAATCTAATATGGTTATAATGCTGATTCGACTAGTAATATGTGTTTGGGTCTTGAAAAAGGTTGCAGAGCCAGTAACTCCACTAGGCTGGTGGGGTATGATATGTATATTTGATGATTCTTTATTGGCCTTACATTAGCAAGTTAAATGTGATTGCACTAAGGAAAGTGGACGATAAAAGGGCTTGGATAGAGATTGCAAGTTCAAAGTACTACATGAGCCATTATATTTCTTCTTTTTGTTTTCTTTTGCTGGTACAATGAGCCACTTTTTATTTTGTACCTTTAAACTGCATTTAAAAATCAATTCCATAATTTCATGAAGGTGAGTACATTCTATGTTTTATAAGGAGCTGATAGATTTATCAAAAGTGCCTAACATGGTGGTATTAAAGTCGCTGTCACGTCTTGAAGTTCTGATTACCCTATCTTTAAGTAACAGCATAAGAAAATAAGAAACAGTATAAGAAACTCAGAAGAACATTCCTTTTTCTTTTGTTTTCTTATATAAATATATCTTCACTAATAAGGAGCATAGACAAAAGAAGAAAGAAATCCATTCCACCTAGATGCTTTCTTAATCAACAACAACAGCTTTGAACACTTCTGGACAGTGGATAGCATTATTTTATTGAGGTAAAAACAAAGAAAAGAAAAACAGGGGATTCCAGGCTATCATTAGCATATTGTGCAATTTTGGTTGAGACATCCAGATTTTAGAGTCAAATAATGCATCAAAGCAGGAGATCCTTCAAGAGATTAAACCTTAAACCAAACGGAATATAGATGTTAACATTTTCGAACTATACATTTACCTCACTCACTCTTATACATGAAACTTTGCTGTTTATTTCTTACACAAAGATTCACGTAGACAGCAAAAGAAGGCGACGATGGCCTCACCTTTACCTTGAACAGTTGTATCTCAGGACAGGAAATTTATGGATATTAAAAACAGTTCACGCAATTCCAGGTACGAGTTCCAGATTGGATCTATTGATCAAGTGCTTGTCCAAATTTGGAGTGGCCAAAACCTTATAAAGGTTTTGTTTCAGGCGTGTTAGTTGGGTGCCAAATATTGTCAGTAATCCCGTAAGGAGGGTCTTGAGGATGATACCAACTGAAACCAATATCACAAGTCTCAGGTACAGCCAGCTGCCACAGAGAAAAGAAACGGAACTCATCAAACTGATTACATATGTCCGAGAAAAGGTCTGGCAAGTCCATGAACGTGTCATCATCGTCCCATCTCGGCGTACTTGACGACTCTTGAGTGTCAACGTATGTTATAGAACTGTCAGGAGAGCGAGGAGCCACCGGCGATATTTCATCCTCGACATGACTCTTTTTGGGGTCCAAGGCGGCGGCTAGGGCTGCCGCAGCCTGAATGTCTTTCGGGGAGGCAGTGGTCGGACGGGGGAGTTGGTGGACAAGCTCCGGAAAGTTGAGGCAAGCTGAACTACCCTTGATGGTGAGAGCTGCCACATCATGGGCTCGAGCCGCCATTTCTGGAGTTGGGAAAGTACCTAACCAAATTCTTGAGTTTTTCTTTGGTTCTCTGATTTCTGACACCCATTTTCCCCATTGGCGCATTCTCACTCCACGATAAGTTGGCGGCCTGCTAGCGTTTCCATTGCTCTTGACCTTTTTGACACATTGACCACCATCATCGTCTCTTGGTTCATGGTTTCGTTTATAGATGTTTGAAGTCTTTGTTTCTGTGGATTTATCAGACGTTGAAGAGTATGAACTAGACGAATTACAATTTGAAGAAGAAATAAATTGAGCCTCGGACTCACTAGGTGATGTTTCCATGGGACAAAT
Source organism: Erythroxylum guanchezii (assembly GCA_025629825.1). Classification (NCBI taxonomy): domain Eukaryota; kingdom Viridiplantae; phylum Streptophyta; class Magnoliopsida; order Malpighiales; family Erythroxylaceae; genus Erythroxylum; species Erythroxylum guanchezii. Next base: position 15,388,864 of record JAOTAX010000005.1, on the reverse strand, counting down.
TGTTGCGGGTGGCAGGTGCTTAGTGAAGATATAAAGAGAGAGGAAATAAAGTAGTGCGGCATAAGCAAATAATAGCAAGGGGTACAATTTTGTTTATTTTGTAGTCATGTTGATCTTTAATAATTCATGGGTTTGGCTTTATTTTCTGTAGTGTTCGTTCAATTGGTTGTCCTTTTCCTGAAGAGCTCTACTCGAGTAGGTAAGAGGTTTCTTTTTATGTAAATCACGTGTCATTTCATCGCAAGTTTGCAGCTATAAACGGAAAAAAGAGAGTAAACGAAAAGGAGAGCATGGTAAAAATTTCCAAGTTCGTAATACATGATTTGGACGGATGAAACCAACGTAGGATTCATTCGTAAGTCGGAAAATATTGTTTGATCCAAGGTATGAAATTCACTTGCCAGCAAAGTATTGAATTTTGTACCACATTGGCCCGTACCAACCAAAAAATTAGTACAAAACTATGATATTTTATAGCGGTTAGTGGTATTAGCCGGTAGCTATTTCAATTGATATCGACCGGTATTATAAAAGTTCAAAATATGCAAGGACTTAAATGCAAAAAAAAATTATTTAACCTTGAAGACTTTTTTAAAGAAAGAGATCTATTTAATTCATTCTTATAAGATCAATATATATACATGAGTAGTGCAACAGAAGGGATCTGCTACTATCGTATCTTATCAGTTAGTTAATATCTCTATTGCTATCGTATCTTATCAGTTAGTTAATACCTGATCATATACAATAATAGTTAGATAGCTCATATCTACTCTGCATATCCCGCTAACACTCCCCCTCAAGTTGTGCATGAATATCTGTTATGCCCAACTTGTCCAATGCGTCATAGAAAGCATTTTTGGTAATAGATTTTGCAAGGAGACCTACCAACTGATGCTGTGATTACATAAGGAAACTGAATGATATTATCGTCTAACTTTTCTCTGATAAAATACCTGTCAACTTCCACATGTTTCATACGATTGTGTTGAACCGAGTTCTGTGCTATCTCAATTACTGCTTTATTATCACAATGCAAGTTCATGGGTAGTGTGACTTCGATCCCCAAGTCTCTGAAAATTCGTCTTATCCACAACAACTCACACAGTGCATGAGCCATGCTTCTAAATTCCGCTTCAACACTTGATCTAGCCATCGCTTTTTGTCTTTTACTTTTCCAAGTTACGAGATTACCACCCACTATTATTAGATAGCTAGTAATAGATCTTCTAGCAGTCTAGTCACCTGCCCAATCCGAATCTGAATACCCTTCAATCTTAATGTTTGCATTCCTTGTAAAGAATAATCCTTGTCTAGGTGTGCCTTTCAAGTACTTCAACACTTGTATAGCAGCATATAGATGATCCTCACTGGAAGCATGCATAAACTGGCTTAAGATACTCACAACATATGCTAAATCTGGCCACATATGTGTGAGGTAATTCAACCTTCTAATTAAACGCTGATAACTCCCTTTGTCTGTTGGAGTCTGATGTAGGTAGATTCCCAGTCTGTGATTCAATTCAATTAGCATCTCTGCTGGTTTACGTTCAATCAAACCCATTTCTGCAAGTAGGTCTAACGTATACTTTTTTAGTGTGAGTGCAATTCCACGGTTTGTTCTAGTGACCTCTATTCTTAAAAAGAAGTTGAGCTCCCCAAGATCATTCATCTCGAACTTTTTTTTCAAGTGTTTCTTCAAATCGTCAATCTCCTTTTGATCACCTCCTGCAATGATCATGTCATCCACATAGACGAGAATCATCGTAACTTTTCCTTCTGCCTGTTTTACAAAGAGTGTACGATCAACATTACTCTGGTTGTAACCAAACTCCTTCATAATGATTGTAAGCTTGCCGAACCAAGCTTATGGTGATTGCTTCAGCCCATAGAGTGACTTTCAGAGCTTATACACTTTGTCTTTATGTATTCTTGAGCACTCAACTCGTTCTGGAATGTACATGTATACTTCTTTCACCAATTCCTCGTTTAAAAGCGCATTCTTTACGTCTAGTTGTTGAAGAGTCCAATCTTTGTTTGCAGCAATTGAGAGTATGATTCGAGCAGTGTTTATCTTCGCAATAGGAGCGAAAGTCTCATCTTAATCCACTCCATACTTTTGCGTATATCCCTTTGCGACAAGTTTACTTTGTAACGGTCTAGGTTGTCGTCTGCCTTGAGCTTTATTGTAAATACCTATTTACAACCCATTGTTCTCTTTCCTTCAGGTAGAGCCACTAGCTCCTATGTATCTTTTTTTGCAAGGCCTTCAGTTCTTCGTTCATTGCTTCCTTCCATTTCGGGTCATTCAATGCTTCATGTACATTCATGGGTATATGAACATTATAGATCCTACTAGTTATTTTGACATCAAAGGTTGAAATGTAGTTACATATGGGGTACTTGCTTCGTGCCTTCAGATCCAGTTCATATTGCCTCTTCAGCACACCCTTCGTTATTCTCTGTGAGGTTCTAACATTTTGGTCATTTTCCATAGAGTATGGTTCCATCATGGTAAAAGTAATTTCATCTTCCTGCTATTGCTGAAGATACCCACCTACACATGGTTCAACACATAGTGATATATCAAAAGAAGATTCAAATTCGGTATTTACTTTTGGTGGTGGCTCCCTATTATAGGCTAAGGGGACATTCGAGAAGGATCCTTCAGCTAGTGGTGTAGGCAATCTTGGACTTATTGGTTCTTCTAGGAAGTTTGGTGCACTACACGGATGAGTTTCACCCTTTCCAAGTATAGTTTGTAGTTTTGCAAGCTTTCCAAGTTCGTGCTCGACATCAACGTCCTCCATACTTCCCTTCTCATTTGCAACATCTCTCTCCCCCTAACGGGAAGTATCATGAGTGGTGTAATACGGCTCAGATTTGACGAAGGTGACATCCAAAGTAGTGTAGAGTTTATGAGCCTTTGGTTTATAGCACTTGTAACCTTTTTGGAATTCTAAGTAGCAGACAAAAATGCACTTTATAGCACATAGATCCAGTTTGCCACGTAGAGGTTGAGGGATGTGGGTGTAAGTTATGCAACCAAAAATACGGGGTTCTAGATTTGGTATGTGCAGAATCTCTAATAGAGACTGCAACTTTTGTAATGGAGTTTAGAAATCTAGGGAGCTGGAGGGATCTTGGTTTATCAGATAAGTAGCAGATTTCACAGCCTCTCCTCAATAGATTCGAGGCATATTCATACCAAAAAGTGAGGCACGGACCACTTTAAGGAGTTGTCGATTCTTATGTTCGGCTAATCCGTTTTGTTAAAGATTGTAAGAGCATGAGGTTTGGTGCTTAATTCCATGATCATGAGCAAATTCAACGATCACAGCGTTTACATATTATGTTCCATTATCTGTTTCCAATATTCTAATGTTTTGTTTATACTGTACTTGCACCATTTTATAAAATTCCCGGAAAGCTTACAAAGCATCACTTTTTGTTCTTAAGTAAAGAAATTCACACCATTCTGCTACATTCATCAATTAAAGTGATAAAATAACGAGCATTCAAAAAAAGGGAATGGCTGCAGGGCCTTAAACATCATAATGAATTGACCATAAAAGGTTCATTGCTTTTATTCATACTAGGTGCATAATAAAACGATGACTCTTTGTAAATTCATAGGTTTCACAACGGAAATTGAAATTATTCACCTTAAAACACAAACTAGGCTTCACTTTCTTGAGATACCCAAAGGAAAGATGACCCAAACGATGATACCACAGCCACATATCTGCTTTAGTTTTATCCTTAACTACATTATTTGCTCGTACTGATTCACTTGGTTCCAGATCTAGGTAATAAAGATTGCCTCGTCTAACACTATAGCTAATGATCCTCTGAGTTAGAATGTCCTAGAATACATAGAATAAAGGCCAAAATGTTATTGTGCACGATAACGTATTAGTGATTCTACTAACAAACATTAAATTATAATCTAGTGATGGAACAAGAAGAACTGTATCCATTGTTATATTTTCAGAGATGCGATATAAGCCCTGTCCTTTGATACTTGCTTCTTCTCCATTTGTTGCGGATATGTGTGACTTTGAATGAGGTTGTACTCGTGCTAATAGTTTGTCATTAGTCGTCATGTGATTCGAGGCACTTGAGTCAATAATCCGTTTGTTATGTGAGATTGGAAAATTTTCCTTACCAGTCGCATTCTGAAGAACTACATTGGCAGTTGGGTTTATTGAGTCAGGCTCAGGTGTAGTAGAGTTGGGTCTATCTTCAGTGTGAGTATTTATGACTTTTGGATTGATTTTTCTCCTGGGCTTCTTAGAGAAATCCCACTATTCAGGATAACCAATAAGTTTGTAGCATTTTTGCTTCGAGTCTCCTGTCTCACTGCAGTAAGAACATATCAAGGATTCATTCTTCCTACCCTTCGGCTTCGAAGTTCCAAGGTTGAGCCCCTAGTGTGTCTGTTTTGCAAGAAGAACAGTACTATCAACTGGTGCTTGATCACTATTCATTACTTGACGTTGTTGAGATTCTCTCCGAATGTATGCATACGTGCTTTCCACATCAAGTCGAGCTTCTTTTCGAAGTACCTCATTCTGCATTTGATCAAATTCAGGGTCAAGTCCTACAAGAAAGATATGAACCCGTAACCTTGTCATTACAACATGTACCTATACTACACCTGGGACCAACTTTGCTTGTTCTCTGGTGTAATGGTTGATCTATTGGAAGATCGCAACCAATTCATTGTAATACACAGATAGTGGTCTTCCATTATGCTTCGCTATAAATGATTTCTTCGCTGTAAAGAGAGGGAGAAGAGACTTTCGGTGGGAGAGAAGAAGAAGAAGAAGAAGAAGAGAGGTTAGGGCTTTGGATTATCTTGGTTTAGAAAGGTGATTGAGAGAGTTTTCCTAGAAGAAAAAGGAAGATGAAGAGTTTAATCCTCCATTAGAGGCAAAAGAAGCAATTTCGTGGGAGACTTCTAAGGTAAGGGGATTTCGAATTCTTAATTATATGTAGAGGGGTTTTGGTTGTAATAGCTTAGGAAAGGCATAGGTAAGGTTATGTAGGTTTTTTTTTTCATGCTTTCCTTTCCTTAGAATTGTCAATTTTTGACAACTCATGTTAGGTTGGATTGTTATGTTTTGATGAAGG
>JAOTAX010000005.1:15329607-15341210 GCA_025629825.1 Erythroxylum guanchezii | reverse complement strand
TAGAATTCATTTATGAAATGTGATTGGATTTTTGACTTATGATTCTCTAAATTTTAAATTGTTTGATGTTCAACCATTATGGGCACGCCACCATTATGGATGACGGGTTCCGTTTTGTCTCCGAATGATGGGCTCCAAAAACGGGGTCCAACAGGTAGCTAATTCAGATTTTTGTTCTTTCCAAGGTCCCATTTTCTCCTAGCCGAAAAATAGGTAGGCTATTTGGAAGTGAAGAAGTCTTCAGTAGTTCGATGCATAATTTTGGATAGCCTATCCTCTCTATAGAAGCTGTATGTGAGTCCATACAAATCGGCTTCCCCAGCGAACTTGCTAAGTAACTTAACCCTGCCACTGTCCAATACTCCATTGGGAGATTATGGAAGTTCACCCACATGGGAATAACCTCAACCTACCCCATATCCATTACAGTACTTGGTCTCCTGCAAAAATAGAGGTTGGTCCCCAAAATGCCATGGACCCTGTTCTACAATCTCATTCAAACTTGACTCATCAGAGAATTTAAAAAACCACGTACCATCCTCCCGCAACATTACCTTTTACAAACCTTTTTTTTACCCCATTTGGACTTTGTCCAAGCATTCACCGCCGGGAAGGCCAGGCATTTGGACTAGAAGAACCCTATTAGTGAGGATAACCAAGGCCAAATGGGGTTGATGACACACCATCCTTCAGAACATTTTGGTAGAAAGTTAGTGCTCCTTTATTGTGTTGGACGCTGACTTTATCTGTCCAAGAACCCTCATTTCGGGAGGTTCCTAGGTTTTGCCTTATCTCAACAAGCTTGTCAAGCTTTTTCCCAGCCGAAGAACCATATAACTCGTCTCTAGAGAGAGCTAGAAAGTCTGTTGCAGAAAGGGAGCTTTCTCCCCCTTTCATGGCCGTCTGACCAGTCTGGGGGAGACTCTCTGATGAGGTTGAAGCTATAGCCACTGTGAAGGCGGTTAGATCAGGAGTTTAAGCTAAGTCACTAGGCCGCTCACCTCACACCACTGTCGTCCTACTGCCCCCAAATCTGAAACCTTCTCAGATCTAGAAATCTTACGTTGCTTTCTCGCTTTTGTCTAATTATTCTCTCTTAAAATTGTTAGACTTGAATCACAATAACTTTATTCCATCCAAGTTTCTTGACTTCTACGTTTAAAGAAGCTGTCCGTCCTAATCATATACTTTTAAGAGTACCACCATTTTTTAAAATATATTAAACTCGACCTAGGCTAACAACAACACCACAACCTTATGTAAAGGTTTCTCAATACAAATAAGGTTTTGTAATATTTTCCAAATTTGGTAACATTCATATCCATTTAAAAGTGCCTATTAAACTTGGGATTAGTTCCTCTGTTTCGGTTAACTAGTTCTTACTGTGTTCTTTAAATCTCATCTACACATTTATGTGAGGTCCACATTAATTGGTGAATCAGATTAAGTGACACAGGGTTGGAACACTCTAACGAAAACAGGTGTTCCAACTCATTAAACTTAGGCATCTACAAATGATCCTATGTTAAGAATTTAAAATCTACGCAACAGAATATGCTATGAAAATAATTAATGAACATTAGAAACACTAAAGACCGACATGAAGAAAGGAAGTAGGAGAAAAATGAAGACAATGCAAACGATGTCGAAGAATGTAGTATTAACTAATAGAATAAAACACATCATAGTTGTAACAACTTTAATAAACTATGTAAGATGGTAACACATGTCGCCATACTAAGTATTTTATCACTATTAAATAGCTGTTAAAACATTTTTGTATCTATGCAAAAAAATCAAGGAAATCTACATATTCACTCCTTTGTCTTTCTATGTATGTATTCCTTCTTTCCTTCTTCTTCAGAAATAATTTATGTAGCAGTTTGGTAGCAGAGCCTATGGTCCTCAATGGAAATAGTGAAAAGAACTAGAGGTGCAGAAGTACAACACCTGGAAGAAGGGCTAGAGAAGCTGTTGGAGGCACATAAACAAAACAAAAAAGAAATCAATGACATCAGGGCAATATTTCAACAGATCATGCAAAAAATTAGCAGGGAAAACTCTAAAATAACTTCACGAAATGTTGGAGACACATAACACTTCGCTGTGCCAATGAGGTTCAACAAGTTGGAGTTTTCGACATTTGATGGTAGCAACGTGAGGAGTTGGAGTTATTGATGAGAACAGTTCTTCACCATTGATCGCACGCTAGAGGATATGAAAGTAATAGTGGCATCATTACATATGGAAGGGGTAGCGTTGGATTGGTACCAGCTTATGATCAGAAACAGAAGCGAAGGGGAGTCGCTAAAATGGGAGGAGTTTATAGCCACACTTAGACAACAGTTTGTTGAAGAAATCTTTGAAGATTCAATTGGTGATTTGAAGGAACTAAGACAAGAAGGCTTTGTGATGGAGTATTGTGCAAGGTTTGAAAAAAATTCTAACAAACTGATGCTACCGGAAATGTACATAATAGGATTTTTCTTGCAGGGTCTTAAACCTGAGCTAGAACTTAAAATGAAGATGATGGACCCATCACCTCTTCCAAGCTTACTCACTTGTAAACAAGCAAGAAGCTATCATGGCGGCTAACGTACCAATGTACTTCAGAAAAGGAACAAAGACCTTAGGGCAAACAGGAGGATGAGCTAACCCCATGAACAAAGGTATCAATTTAATTTTGACCCCCATTAGAACGAATTTTGAAGTTGATCTACTATCTACACCTACTCATCAAGGAAACAAACCTAACTATGGCGGAAATGGGCATGGGACAAAGACGGTGAATAGTAAGGAATTCAACAAGAAGAGACCAAGAGATTTAAGCTTTTGGTGTGATGAAAAATACTCCCCAAGGCATAAATGTAAGAAACGCCAGTACTTTTCAAAAAATATAATAAAAAAATTTTCAAAAAAAAGAAACGCTAGTTCTAGCTATACATGGTATAGGAGGATGAATCAACAAAAAATGAAGGTATTGGTGAGGAAGTGGAGGAGAACACGCTCGCCAATCCAAAGGTGTCCTTGGAAGCAATATGGGGGCTAAAGGATCAAGGAGAATTCTAACAAATGGGGGTCATGGGTAGCTATTAGAAGAAACCACTCCATATCCTTATTGACATTGGCAGCACTCATAACTTCTTAGATGAGAAAATAATTATAAAAGGCCATATGGAAGTGGTAGAAATACCTGCATTAAAGATCACGGTGGAAAGCAACCTTAAACTAGACTGTCACCATATGTGTAGGAATTTTACTTGGATGATGCAAGGGTTATGGTTTACAATAGACGTCTCATCATACAATTGGATGGTGCAATTTGGTGTTAGGTATCAGTGGTTAGCAACCTTATATTATGTACTTTGCAACTTCAAAAAATGAACAATGGAATTTTCCTGGGAGGGTCAAACAACTAAATTAACAGGAAATACAGAAGAGGAAGCAAGAATGATTTCAGGTAAAGGTTTCAGGAAATTAGTTTCTAATTCCAGCAAAAATTCATTATTCATGCTACAACTAACTTTTTCGGTAGAGTTCCATATTAAATAACTTTCATTGGAGGATCAGAAAAACACCAAGGAAGAAGTGGAAGGTCTTTTAGTAAAATTTGGCAACGTGATTTAGGAAATTAAACACCTACCTCTAACACGATCGCATGACCATAGCATTCATCTCAAACCAGGAGTGGAAGCCATCAACGTCAGACCTTATAGAAATTCTAGAGAATAGAAGGATGCCATTGAACCCTCAGTACAAGAACTTACTAAATAGGGACTCATCAGATCCAGTGTGAGCCTATACCTGTCACCGTTGCTTTTCCTAAAGAAGAAAGATTGCATGTAGTGAGTGTGCATCAACTACTGAGAGTTGAACAAATACATGGTGAAGAGAAAATTTCCTATACCAGTGATCAAAGAATTGTTGGAAGAATTGAAGGATTATGTTGCGCCCAAAATAAGTTCTAAAAAATACCTAGGCTATCCTACTCGTAAGTATACAAGGTAGTTGTAGTTGATTACCCAGAGTCGTCTCCCACGAAGGTGAAATTGGTCCACTTAAATTAACTTTGAACAAAAATAAAAGCAGATGCAACCCTAAACACTTTAACCCAATTTATTGAGTAAAGGCTTTAAAGAAAATTACGCAATTAGACTGAAAAGTAAACGGAATTAATTGGGAGCAAAAATGAATAGATTAATCGAAGCAGAAAACTTTTGAGAATTAATTTCACTAATTTAATCTCCTATGCATGACTAAGGGGAAATGATTGGCTAGTCATCTTACTAAAATTAACAGTTGGATTCTATGATCAACTCGAGTAATAAACTAAGTCTAACTTTCATATTCAACAAGTTATCATTCGAATTAATTATAGGAACCCTACTATTAATTACCACTTAAGTTAATATATTTCTAATTCTTAACCTAAGCGTCTATAGTTTCTCATTTAGATCAAAACATAAGAATTTATAACCAAACTTAAGATATGAAGGCAAGCAAAGTAAATAGAAATTAGACACAACAGGTTCTGGCTAGTATTCTAAACTAAACCTACGATTCGACTATCACAAATCAAAATGAGGGAGGAAAATGTTCCAAAAATGGTGTTTAGAACTCACGAAGTGCACTTTGAATTTTTAGTAATGCCCTTCAGGCTCACAAATGCGCCGTCCAGTTTACAAAGTCTCATGAATGATATTTTCATACCATATTTACGGAAATTCTTCTTGGTATTTTTCGACGATCTCTTTATATACAGTATTACCTTCTCGCAACATCTGGATCATTTAAGTCAGCTTCTACAATGTGTGAAACAACATCAATTATTCCTTAATGGAAACAAGTGCATCTTTGGTGCTTGAGAGGTTGAATACTTGGGACATTCGATTTCCAAGAAAGGAGTGTCAACAAATGTGAGAAATATATCTGCCATTAAAAATTGGCCACCATTGTGCAACCCTTTATTAAGCATTATGTTGTAATAGCACAGCTATTAAATGTACTGTTAAAGAAACACCTTGTGGGGATAACAACTGGTGTTCGATGAATTAAAGGAATTATTGATAACAACTCCTATTTTAGCCTTGCTAGATTTCTGATAACCATTCACCGTAGAAACAGACGCGTGTGATAAAGGAATTGACATGGTTCTTCAATGAGATGGGCATCCCATCACCTTCCTTAACAAAGCATTAGCACCCAAACATTAGGGCCTCTCAACATACTAGAAGGAGTTTTTGTCAGTCATCAAGGCGATGAAACAATGACACCATTATTTGAATGGTCAATTTTTCATATTGTTAATCGATCATAAAAGCTTAAATTATCTTTTAGGGCAAAGAATTGTTATGTCATTTCTGCAAAATTGGTTACCTAAGCTAATAGGAAATGACTTCAAGGTCATTTATCAGAGTGGAAAGGAAAATGTGGTGGAAGATAATTATCCAGGGCGTTGAGTCGTGAACTACTTACACTTACAATATCTTAGGTACAGACGACATTAATGGAAGAAATCTAGGAAGGTTGGAGAAAAGATACAGCCATTCACGATTTAATCAAAAGACTAGAAGCTCAATAAGTGCAATCAATAAATTATTAATGGAAGAATGATCTCTTAAGATGGAAGGGAAGGTTGGTTATTAGTTGTGATGAGGAATTTAAGAAGAAGCTAATCTCTTTGGCACATGACACCCGTAGGGAGGTCATTCGGGGGTGATAGCGACCATTAAATGAGTACAAAATTTTCTTTCATTAGAAGTATTTAGCAAAGGACGTTTGAAATTATGTAACAAATTGCATTAAATGCCAACATAGTAAGCATGACAATGTAAATTACCCAAGATTACTACAATCGCTTCTAATATCGAAGGGTTGCTAGTAGGAAATCAACATGGATTTTATTGAAAGGTCACTACTTTCAAAAGGTAAATCTTGTATTTATGTGGTGGAAGACAGATTGAGTAAATACTCTCATTTTATAGTCGTGGGACACCCACATATAGCGCAAGACACAGCACAAACTTTTATGGATTACGTATTCAAACTTCACGGTATATCGAAAAGTATAGTAAGCAATCGCAACCCTATTTTCTTAATTTCATTATGGCAAGAAACAATTAGATTGCAAGGAGTTAGTTTGAGATACTATACTTCATATCACCCTCAAATAGATGGTCAAACCGAAGCAATTAATAAGATCCTAGAAACATAACTTAGATGTTTTTGTAGCGATTCTCCATAGAAATGAACATGTTGGTTGTCAGTGACAGAATGGTAGTATAATACCACTCACCACACGGCAATTAACACAACCTCATTCGAGATTTTGTACGGATATCCTCCACCTCTGACATTCCCTATTGAGCAAGGGACTCTTGTAATGCGATAATTGTTTAAGCACTACAGAAGAGGGAAATGACACTATAAACAGTGAAATTTCACCAAACCCTATTATTTTATAGTCCTTTCCATATCATAGCAAAGGTTAATAAGGTGGTGTATACGCTAGAACTTCCCAAGGATTCTACCATTATCCTACCTTCCATATATCATAGCGAAAGAAATTTATTTCGAAGAAAACCTCATGGTCTTCATGATTACCAGCAGTTGTAATCAACCCAGAAAGAATATACCAGAAGTTACATTGGGGAAGAAGAATGGTTAAGCGACAAAACTGCTTAGTAACTTAAGTTTTAGTGCAATGCAAGGAAAGCCCAAGGATAGATCTACGTAGGAAACCATGTTGGACTTACAAAGGAGATTTTCGAATATTATTTTAATAGACAAGGTGGCTTCTGAAAGGAAAGGGGATATTATGAAAAATAATTAATGAACAATAGAAACACTGAAGAATGGCATGAAGAAAGGAACCAGGAGAAAAACGAAGATGATGCAAACGACATCGAAGAACGTAGTATTGACTAATACAATAAAATGCATCATAGTTTTAACGACTTTAACAAACTATGTAAGATGGCAACACGTGTAGCCATAGTAAGTATTCTAGCACTATTAAATAGTTGTTGAAACGGTTTTGTACGTATGCAAAAAATCAAGGAAATCTACCATTCACTCCTTTGTCTTTTCTACGCGTGCATTCTTTCTTTCCTTCTTCTTTGGAAATAATTCACGTAATATAATCATACATGAGATTTTCATTTTGTATGATCCTTTATGTACATAATAAGAATATATAAAATTAAAAGGGAATTCAATATTTTGATTATGAACTAAACATGACTAATATTTTTATAAGAAATCTCTAGTCAACCTTTCTTCAATTATCTTTTTTAAACATCAACCATGTTTGTATTAGATAGAAATTTTAACTCTCTTAACTTTCTAGGAATTAGTCACATCAATAGTATCTGTTGATTATATGAGTATCCAAAGTATGAACGAGATGGAACTAAACATGACTAATATTTTTATAAGAAATCTCTAGTCAACCTTTCTTCAATTATCTTTTTTAAACATCAACCATGTTTGTATTAGATAGAAATTTTAACTCTCTTAACTTTCTAGGAATTAGTCACATCAATAATCTCTGTTGATTATATGAGTATCCAAAGTATGAACGAGATGGATGCTTGTTGTCTCAACTACTCTTCTTAGTCCTGATCCCAATAAGTAAAAGGGTGAATTTATAACAAATTTTTCATATGTTCTTGAGTCCTACGCATAATGCTTCTTTCTTTATGTCACCTATTGGTATGATTGGAGTAAGATTAACTTGTAATATAGGATCATACCCTAACCATAGGCATAACACCTCTCGCTCAATGCTAGAATCGACAATTGAAGCGTCTAAGGCTGCATTAAAGTAATAAAGAGAGATCGAGAGGGAACTTTTTCCAACTTTAAGTGATGTGTAATGTAACAATTTAATTACTTTTTTAATTGGGAGAGATGGCTAAGTAGACTAAAGCTTTGGATTGTTAATCCGTTGTGTGAGTTATTTGTAATGAGGGTTTGAATCCTTCTCTTTCTTATTCTGTTGATAACTTGTTTTTTTTAATCGAACCTTTTTTCTTTTGCTTTATTTCATAAATTTATTTATTTATTTATTTAATATAAAATAAATAAAATGCTCATAAAATTGAAAATTCAAGCAAGAAATTTTTTTTATTTTTTATTCTTCACGTCTCGAATTGCACCTTAGCTGGATTATAATCCTTAAGTCAAAATATTTAAATAAAATTATAAATATAAAACAATAGTAATGAAATAAGTAGAACCTATAACTAAAAGATTAAGTATCATATAACATAATATAAACATTTTTTTAAACCATTCATTTTTTATTTTTTATATAATTTTATATTTTATAGAAATCTTAAAAAATCTATTAAAAAGAATGAAATAAAATCCAAAATGAAATAAAAATATTTAAAATTTATGGATATATGGAGAAAATGGGTTCAATTCTACAAGATCAAATAAAGCCTACGGGACTTAAGGAATGATGGAAGGGAATTAAAAAAGAGAACAATAGAATTATAATAATAAAAAGAAAATTAAAAAATAATTAAAAATGAAGTAGAAGAGCCCAAATTCCAAATGACCAAATTCAAACTTGAAAAGAAAAATATTTCTAATTCTCGAAAAATGAGGGGTAAAAGGATTAATCGAGATTTTTTTTATATTTTCATTATAAGTTATAAGATCATGATTGGATCCATATATATTAGGTGAAAAGAAGAATCTTCTCCTTTGAAAATAATCAAAAAGAAAAGTGTTCAATTGAACATGAAAACGTGACTGAATTTGCCCTAGTTACTCTTAAGGATGGGGTCGAGGAAAAAAGAGCTTCTTGAGCAAGGAAAAGGATCTAATGACTTTGAAAGATTTGATAGAGTAGCCATATAAGGTGAAAATCTCATATATAGTTCTATTGAGTGACAGTAAGAGTGACATATCTATCAACTTTTCCACTATCGTCCTTAAAAACCAAGCTCTGTCTTACATAAAATTGTCATAATACGATTAACCTCTGGATTTGAAATCACTGACCATTCTTTAGACTTATAAAATCATTTTATAGCCAATTAATATGTAGATCCAACATCTTTTTAAATATTTATGTCTTACGTAGGATTGGTATTAGCCGGATAGACTTAATCACTTTGTCACCTTAGCTCGACCCAAAATTTTAAGTTATGTTTATTATTTGAAATTTAATCAAGTCGGGTTAGGATCAATTTTTAACAAAATTAAAATTTAAAATCTTTGTTAATAAATTTAAGTACAATTTTTTTACACAAGTCACATAATAAACAAGATATAAAATAGAACCTAAGCTTTTTAATGTAAAAGAAATACAAAAAATAATTAAAGATATTTCTAAAAAATTAATTAAAAAGTTGCTATAGAATTTTCTTTGTTAATCGACATAAAAGCACATAAATAAAAGTTTAGATTTTTCAAAATCAAATTAATCACATAAAACATAATAAATTGAGAAGTAAAGATTAAAGAAACAAACTAACAATAGAGGAAAGAGATTAGTTAATCGTTATAATTAAGATTGTCAATAGTTTGCATCACTTCATCTATTTATAGAAAATTCATTATATAAATTGTACTGATTATGTAACAATTGTATTAAATAAATATTAAATACATGATAATTAACAAATAGATATACCATTGTCATCAAATATTTGTTTAAAAAATTTAATTGGAAGAACATTACACATCATGTAGTTTTTGTATCATGTTATAATGCCGATCAATATCAACTTTTTCAATTAATACCAATTGGTACTAGACGACACACAAAATACCAATTTTATATTACAACTAAAATAAAAATTTGTGAAAGTTGAAGGACTAACATAAAAAAATCCTAACCCTAAAGTTGTTCCTGCTCTTCTTTCCTCCTGAATCTCCTCATAGAGCTATGGTCTCTCCTTAGTCCTCACAACTCTTTCTGTCTCTTGCTCCTCCTCCCCGTCACCTCGTCCAACGAAAAACTCCATGACTTAATCCAAGTTCTTCATTTCTATTGTCATTCATCTTTAAATTTATATTATACCCAAGTTTAAGCTTGGTGTATTGAATGTGGCACTTTAGCATATATCGAGAAGAACATGATCTTTGTATGTTAAGAATAAGAAAGTGGAAACAACCTTTGATGTAAAGTTAGAGAAATTTGATGCAACAGTAAAAATCAAGGTTATTACAAAAGTTGGATCTTTTACTAATCTAGATTTGAAGGAGGCCAAAGAACTAGTTAAGGAGGTACTTGCGTGTTGAAACAAAAAAATAAAAAAAGACTAGGCAAATGTCATTGTAGAGAAAATAAAAGCTATTAGAGGAGTTACAATTATAGAATGTAGCTTCTTCATTTTCTCATTTTTCACTAGTTCAGTTTTGATAATTTTAATAAGATCAATAAAATTTCATAAAATTGAATTATGATGCTTCTACACGAGGTTCTCATTATATGGATGAATGAATAATTTGAATCAAATTAAACTAATGTATATAGCTTACATTTGTCCTCAATTATACTGATTACATTCTATGATTAAAAATTCTCATATAGAGTGCTATATTATGAGTTTTAACCTCTTCCTTAAAAATGTCATAGGCCCCTAATTGCTACAAGTTAAAAAAAAAAGGCTACTAGTAGTAACAATCGTCGAAGCTTCATTTACACAAAGGGATGATTCTTTTGTGTTTTCAAAACTCATTTTATTGGTCACTATCAAGATTGTTAACAATCTTTCCATAACATGAAATGCTAATGATGACCTTGAATATGAGAAATATTAACATGTGAAAAGTAACATTAATAGGAATATGAAAATATAGTTATTGTTATATTAAATTTACATTATTATGACTTTTTAAGACAACATAAGAAATAAAGTTAAAAATTAGAAAGCACAATATATCGAGGGACTATTTTACAACTTTATAAAATTCAATGACTATTTTATAATTTAAAAAATTAATCTAAAACGATACTTTATATTGATTGGTAATTCGGTATTGATATTGGTTCCGTCTGATCTTGATGGGGCTGGACGCCATTGTTCGGATCCATGAGTTCGATGATCTTAGCTAGGGAATACCTGCAAAACAATAGAAGGCTCACCGGGGTTTAACTGCCAATAGGCCCCTCCGATGCTTAACTTAGTCTTTTGTGAGAGTTTTGGCGACTAGTGAATAAAGAATAACAGGGTTGTAAAGTCGCACCTGTATCATGGCAAAGTAGTACCTTATATAGGGAATAGATGATAGGTTTAGGTTTTTACGTAGGTCTTTACGTTTGCATGGGAGGTTACCACCTACGAATGGGCCGTGGATGCGTGGACCTGGGCCTGGGCCTAGCATAGCCGACCTAACCATACCGGCAGTCAACCCCCGGCGAGCCTTCTATTGTTTTGCAGGTATTCCCCAGCTAAGATCATCGAACTCATGGATCCGAACAATGGCGTCTAGCCCCATCAAGATCAGACAGAACCAGTTGGCGCCCACCGTGGGGCCCGGCGTCAGGGCACCACGTCTAGAACCACTCAGATAAGTCAGGCGGCAGCGACCAATCCTGATGTAGCCGCCGTCGCGGCACTTGCGTTGCAACGAATAGGTTT
>JAOTAX010000005.1:15318694-15329507 GCA_025629825.1 Erythroxylum guanchezii | reverse complement strand
CCAGACTGATCGTGGACACCCACTTCCCAGAGCCGGCCGCCTGCTCCTTCCTTTTGCCTTTCTCCCTTTCCTTCTCCCTGCCTGTATCCGATGGGCGGGGCGGTCGGTTGAGAACTCGAACGGTTTTCTTCCTCTTAAGAGGTGGCTCCACTTCTTCCTCTTCCTCCTCTATGACCATTAGGTCCTCACCTGTTGACCGGGTCATCATTGATGGCTATTCGGGGACAGCTGCCAGAACAAGCGCTGTAGACGGCTCGGGAACAGTAGGCTGAGCGACATCCTGCTCGGGTACAGTTGGTCGAGTGACCTTGGCGCTGACCTCCCCCTTCTTTGTTTTTGGCTGACCCTTAGGGGAACTGGAGGACCCGACGAAATCTCTAAGCTTTGTCATGGCTGCACGAAAAGAGAAACAGGTCAGAAATTGAAAATAGTACTTATGTATGCAGTAAGTGGTTTAATTACAAAGAATCGACCAGGAGGGGCAGTTTCTCCTTCTAGCCCGCTAATCCATGGTGGGGGGTCTAGTAAAAATGCATCGATCGATGCCCCTCCATGATATCCCATAATGAGCAGGTCGAATTCGTATCGACCGAGCGCTTTAATGCGATCGATCACCCCCACTCCTCCCTAGTAAGAGACAAACTTGAAGAATCATTCCACCGCTCAGCTAGAGGATATCTCCACTGCCGGGACTCAAAGGAAGATCTCGGAGGCCTTACGAAGAAGTATTTCGTTCGTCAAGCTTGGATTTTTGAAGTTGTTCCGGCCGGGCGATAGCGAGCATCTTTATACTGTAGATGAGGGACTCCGGCCCCAGCACTTGAGTTCTGGTTCATTCTCAAAAAATGGCGTAGGATACCGATCGAAGGGGGACACCCGAACTGGTGGCACAACAAGGCCAGACCGTTAATGAATCTCCATCCATTCAGAGTAATTTGGCTCGGCCTCAATTGGTAGACGACGCAAACCTCATCAATGATCGGGGCATACGGAAGTTTCATACCGCCGACTGAGAAAAAGCTGTCAGAAACAACAAAGTACCCTCCCAAATTGGTATGGATCTGCTCGTTCTCGGAGGCCAGCCTAGGTCCCCAGGACGAAGGGATATTGTTCCTAATGATCGACCGATTCAACTCCCCTGCGGTCATCGTCGATTTGTCTTTCGGTGGCTCTTCAATAACTAACCCATCCTTCCGGTCACTCGCCGTGACTTCCTCAACCCCCCTCACCTCCGGCATCGCCATTACTTCCACCGCTACTTCAAGTGGCCCAACTGTTTGCAAGGCCCCCTTGGCGGTTTCATCCCTAGGACTAACTCCACCTCTAGGACTCGTTGACGACATAGTTATGCAAAGAAAATTTGTAGGGTAAGGATTGGGAAAAGGACGTACCTAGTTTAGTGGCAGAAATTTGGAGCTTAGACGACGGAGGAAATGGAATTTCGATGATCGCAGACGAAAAAGTGAAGAGTAGAGAGAAGTTAGAGAGCAGAAATTGGAAAATCGAGTACGCGGAAGCAAAAACGAAGGAAACTTATCGATTCCAAACGCTTATTATAGAAACCAACTGAACGGACGCTCCAACCAACGTCGGACGCGTGGTGAAATCCCAACCGACGCTGAACACATGGCACAATCCGGACTGTGGCGAATTAGGGTTGTTAGAGACCTAAAGCGGCGCAATGGTTGAAAGGACGCATATGACAGCTATACAGCGATTAAAAAGATGCTTCATTTCAAATTTTGAAAATCCACTAGTGGACGCGTGCCGTCAGTAATGATTAAACCCAGTGCTTTGATTAGGCGTCGACGTCCGATCAGCCGATCCCATCACTGCGATCGATCGGTCGGCCTTGTCACTACGTTCAATTAATCGAACCCATCGTGAGCTATCAGACAACCGAGCCGCACAATCTTTGTATACTCCTCCGACCCTTCTCTATGATCAGACTCGAGGAGTAGGGGGCTTATGGTTAGGTCGGCTATGCTAGGCCTAAGCCCAGGTCCACGCGTCCACGACCCATTCGCAGGTGGTAACCTCCCATGCGTACGTAAAGACCTACGTAAAAACCTAAACCTAGCATCTATTCCTTATATAAGGTACTACTTTGCCATGATACAGGTACGACTTTACAACCCTGTTATTCTTTATTCACTAGCCGCCAAAACCCTCACAAAAGACTAACTTGAGCGTCGGAGGGGCCTACCGGCAGTCAACCCCTGGTGAGCCTTCTATTGTTTTGCAGGTATTCCCCAACTAAGATCATCGAACTCATGGATCCGAACAATGGCGTCCAGCCCCATCAAGATCAGACGGAACCAGATATCATTACTAGAATCAAATTCAGAACTATATCAATATGATATTTGCAACATTAGTCTCCGTACCAATATAGAGTTAAAAAAATACTGGAACGTCTTAGATAGTTTTCCTCTTTGAAAAGGTTAAAGTGAAAATATACAACACCTCTTTTTTGAATGCCCTATCACAGTAGCATATAGAATGACATCCTTAATTTGTGTGGTGTTACACCTCTTTCCAACATTCTATCAGAGTTAATTAACTGACTGAATGATCTAAAACCTAGCATTAAGTAACTCTATTGACTATATCTAGCTCTTCATGAACAAAGCAGTCTTCTCCAATGCATTTTTGTGAAATCTAAAGTTCTCCAGACAATCATTCAAAGCATTAGAGAACAAATTTCAGTCCACAACATACAACTGCAATATAGTCCATCATTATGTGCTAACTAGTATTTGTAAATAGCAAGCATCATCCACTGCTTTTGTTGCTCTTCATTTGGTAGTATAAGCTCCAATATGATTAATAGCAAGGGTTAATTCCCCTATTTTGTAATTATTACATATCATTATACATTAATACAATTACATTTCTAAAAAAAATTTGTCTCCTGTACCGATATCAATATAAAAAAAACATAAGATCATATGATAAATAATTTTTAGAATTATAAAGGTAAAAAACCATCTTATTATAAAGTATAGAGTTTACCTTAAATATTTTTTGGCATCAAACCAACTTTAGACACATATCAGGTTACAGTTACAAGATAAAGTGGACTACAATGAGGACTCACTGTCTTACTAAAAGTAGACTCTGAAACATCAATAAATACTAAAACTACTAAGAGATTTTGTGTAATTACATGATCGGATAATTACCTCTATGATAATATGTCTAATTGCACATTATTAACAAGGGTTACAATATTTGCTCCAAATATTTTTCCTACTCTATTTTACTGTAAGAAATCCTAGTCCTTTTGTCCTTGACAAATTCTTTAAATTTGGAAGTCAAACTTTTAGTATACCATCAGTATATGACAATGAAGTTAATATTAAACTATTGCAATCCTTATCGTTATTTATTCTTAATTGATAATCATTAAATAAATCACACAAAAATTGCTTGATGATATTAACATATGTTTGAGATTGATCATCATGGAAATTTTGATTTAAAAAAATTGTAATTCCTCTACATTATATCTTAAGTTCAATACAAAAGATATTACTACGATTCACTCTATCATCAACCAATAAGAATCAAATTTCTCCATCATTTGCTTTGCTAGGGTCTGGATCACCTCATTAGAATAAAAAAAATCTAACTAGATAATGACTGCTTAATTTAGCACATGCGGTTAAAGCAAATGTGTGAATTTGAATATTCTATTCTTGAGAACCATTCAATAATTTTATGAAATAACGCTAACTTTGGACAAATTGCTTTAGCTAATTCTCAATGCTTTTTTGTTGATCAACAAATATATTGATAACCTCTTTATCTTAACCTAATTAACCAATACACATGATTATCAATTCTAGCACCTTGAATGTTGAATTTTATCTTATCAAATAATCCAAAACCAACTTGTTTGTGCATAAAAAGCAGTTGTAATGTCGTTTCTTTACATTTTTTACTCTTTTTGGTGTCGTACTCTAATATAATACACTACTATAGATTGCCTCTACCCCTTCTTCCATTACCTCCAATATGTCCTTCATTATTAAATTCACGATATGTGCAAAATAACATATATAGAAGAACCTCTCATCCATTAACAAGCTCTTAACTTACAATTTATTCTCCAATGTTTGGATCATAACTTCATTCATACTACAATTATCCAAAGTTATGGTTAAGAATTTGGTCTCAATATTTCAATCCATTAAGCACTTACCCATCACGATTGTTAACTTTTCACTTGTACGTGACATTGACACAAATAAACTTATCATTTAAAAATATGAACAAAATCAACAACAAGAAGAATAATAACATCCCAATGAAAGTTTAGTTAATATGTGGGGTCAAAGAAGGTTCAGTAGTATGCAGACCTACCCCTAACTGGTAGAGAGGTTGTTTATGATATACCAACATGAAAATTAGATATATAAATATATGCATATACAAACACATATTAAAATAATAAAATAGTAATAATTTAAAATAAAATAAAAACAAAAACAGACATAGACATAGACATAAAGGAGGAGGAGGAGGATAATAATAATGTGTATAAATAAAAATAATAAAATATAAAATAAGTAATAAAATAAATATAGAATAAGGTAAAGAAAAAAAATAAAAGATAACATAATCAATAAATTAATAATAACAAAATTAAATAATATTATTTGCCTCAAGAGTTGACTGTATAAAGTCCAGTTGTTATTAATGTAATGTGTCGTCATAATCATATATGATGTTTATTCATTCATGAATATTCGAAAATTTCTTCATTATTAAAATTTTTTAATCTTTATGCATCTTGAAGATATCTTTCTTCATACTATTTTGAGTTAGGATCTTAAAAGTTAATTCGAGTGAGACAATAAACGTCATAAAGTTTTATTCAACACCAATGATCCTCTTAACTAACAAATATTTTGATATATTGGAGTCATAACTCAGGTAACTATTTCACCCTTCCCTTTCATTAAATTAGGGGTGAAAAATGTTTGATCTCCTAAAACTATCTTCTTTCTACTGTAGGACTCTATATGTCTCTTTAAATGACAGGTTTTACCTTTAAAATCCTTGGTCAATATCTTATGAGGATACTTAATTCCAACCTTTTAAACTTCATCACTTATTTAGTCTTTGATGCAAAACTCCATGTGTCTCTTTAATGAATCGGTTCTTTCCACCTTAACTGTTTCTTCATTTGGTACATTGTCAAGTATGGGATGCGAAGTCTCCATTGAAGAATTATGCTTATCTATCTGAAATAATCAACTAAAGAAACATGACATTACCAAACATATATGATGAGTGGTGCTTTCAATACTAGATGCATTATATGTAATGCACGAGTGGTGCTTTCAACATATATGATGCATGATATTATCAACATATGTGATCCATTAGTGCCACCCCAGTTGAAGTTTAGATAAACAAATATCACTTACTGTTCCAGTATTAGCTATAGCCTCACTCAAAGATGATTGATTTACATTACCATTTTATATGACGAGAAAACATATATAAAAAGAAATCCTAAGTTTCATCATCAACAACCTAACTTAGCGATGTGGCTATTAGAGGACGTCTTAAAGGGAAACTCTTCACTTGTATCAAATCAACAATATAAGTTATGCATATTTTGCTCCTGAAAAGCAAACACACATTAAAGTCAAAATCTTAACTTTAAAAAATGCGTTAGAGAAGTTTTTAGAGTGCACTCGAATGGCATTAAGGGCATTAGACATTTCAAAACAATCTATTCTTGAATTATCCAACATAGTGTTACTTTTAATCACTCAACTATTAAGATATTAGCAAGATAAATGATAAGAGACACAAAAATCAAATAGTAAATGCAACAAAGTATCATCTCAAGCTCTAGGAATTGAACATAACAAAAGAACTTGTAACCAACTAATTCAAAGAATTTTTTTCATTTCCAACAGCCCAGGCACATTGATTTACATTCACATCAATCTAAATCACAATGATGGAAACTAATATTTCAATAACCTTTTTTTTAATCAAACAACTCCTCCCCTCTTTGTTCCTTTCAGGTTCCAATTCAAATTCATTTATGCTATTATTGCAAAATAGATACCCAATTTGTATATAACAAGTAGCAAAGGTTATAACATAATATCCCATCTCACCCATCTTAATTAAAAGGAACCCCAAATAAATTCTCTTGCAAGAAATGAAATTATAAAACTGACTGCATTGAAAAAAAAGAAGGATAAACGAAGAATGAAGCTTGGCTGACTAGTTTTATGAGCCACAATTCGTGGTGAATAATGCTGATAAATATATACACAGACGTCTAAATACATTCCACACAATGTGAAAACCAAATCAAGAATAGTAAATTTCCCTAGAAGGGGTACTATGCAAGGGCTCTCACAAGTCACAACATCTTTATGAACTTAAGTTTGTCAAGCCTCTGTGTATAGAAAAATATTTCTTATCACATTAAAAAAAAGAAAGGGTAATCACCTGAGATAACAATTTGTTGCCACCTTATGTTTAGTATAGTTTTTGCAGTGCCAAAGAAATTCCTATACATCAGATAAAGATACTGTTAATTGTTAAAACTCTCTTTCTCTTCTTCTAGATTTACTAATTTTCTATGCATCCCAACCAATATCATCTATGAGAGTCCTAAGGGTGTGAGAGATTAAGAGTTAAGTTTGTTGAAAAATTGGGATGGGATTCGAACCTGACCATTGCAAAATAATTACGATTTTTTTTGTATTCTAATTTCATGAAAATCAAGATCACTTTAATTCTATAAAATGATTAATGCATAAATTGTAATAAAACATGAATCTTATTTTGTACCTTATTCTAAAGCTTAATCATATTCTTATCGTATCCGTCAAACCATTTTTGAAATCAATCAATCTCAGCTAGTATAGTTGTACAAGTATCTGACCTCTAATGATATCTATATAATAAGTTGAGAGAACTATGTAACTCTTACAAAGAGGGTTAAGCAAGAAGTGCTAGCTCCATTAGAGTTTTAGACTATTTATAGTAAGTTTTGGACATTGTAGTAATATAATTGAAATTAAATTCTAATTTCAATTAAACTTTTAATTAGAATTACAAATAATTCTAATTAAATACTAGTTATGCCTAAATAAGATCCAATATCTCATATTATTCCTTATTTATTAAATATTTCATATTTAATTATAAAGTTTCTCCAACTTTACAATCAAGTCTAACTTGATTAAAATACCTTTGCTCTCTTCAACCTGTTATTTATGTGAGACCCATTAGGTTCCTAAATATGTTGGCAATGATTATAAATAATAGTCTAATTCATAATTATAATTAGATAAATTAAAAATCCTTTATTTTTATCTTTAAATCTCCAATTAAACAATTTATAATCATAAATCAAGATTAGCGTCTAGCAACGCATCATGAACACCTAACTATTTAGGAATGTCAAAGTAGTTTTGACTAACATTTTCATGCATGATTTTTCTATATAATTCAATCATTTCATCATACAATGTTCCAATTAGATGTAGAGCGTGAAATTAATATCTACTTTATTTTAAGTCCAATCATAGTAGTTATTCACCATTAACTATCAATTCAATTAATGACATTTGTAAACTATTTACAAAACGTTATTCTACCTTGGTCAAGGATTTTCCAAACCAATACTAATCAAGAACAACAAAACATTCTCCTTAAGTACTTTAGGGTGATAAATCCTATTTTAATCACTTAACTACCTTTATATAGTTTATGCTACATCTAATGACTACCAACTGAATGAATTATGATTAGAATAGGTTATAAGTAATATCAAAATATATCAATTCTTATACAAGAACTTTGGAGACCTCAAGTCAAAGGATCACTTACACAATTATTACAATGAGAATTTCCATAGACAAACTAGTAATGTTCCAAATCGATTTCTCATATAGGGTCAATTCAATGAACTTGTCTTTTAACAAGCACTCATATGTCTATTTAAGTATCTCTATACTTTAGCTTATAAAATTGACTACTTTCTTTATACAAAAAAACATAACGTGTGCTATTATTTTTACATTCTATTGATGTCCAGTCTTAATAAAATAATGACTAGGAACAATTTAGAGATAATACATACATATAATATGAATCTCATAATCATAATATGTAGGGATGACAATTTAGGGATAATACATAATCTCAAATTATTATTTTATAAAAAAGATCAAAATTTCATTGGTAATGTATAATTATCCCATTGAATTTATCATATTTATCCAAACACGTACAAAATAAATAATGCTTTTAAATAATTGTCACCAAAATACAATCAAACTGATTAGCTGTAGGACATAAACTAACAAAGTTGAGACCAGAGGCAAGGCAAAGCGTGAGAATGAGAGAAAGGTATACAACCCTAGCTGAGAGTGAGATACAGGTAGAGTATGAGGGAGAGAGAGGGGGAGTAGTGTTTATGCTATAATGTGTAGAGGAGAGGACAACATTTTGTTCGTCATTTCAATCATAAAATAAAAGTAACAATCGGATTTTGGAGAATAAAAGTCTCATTCTACTTCAATTTCATTCATTTACATGCAAACTTATATTGGAAATAACCCCTCTATCTTAGGGGTAATGTTATGTACACTGTTGGACCTCTCTAGACCCTGCATTTGGTGGAACTTTCACTAAATAT
Source organism: Erythroxylum guanchezii (assembly GCA_025629825.1). Lineage (NCBI taxonomy): Eukaryota > Viridiplantae > Streptophyta > Magnoliopsida > Malpighiales > Erythroxylaceae > Erythroxylum > Erythroxylum guanchezii. The sequence goes on along the minus strand of JAOTAX010000005.1, from coordinate 15,320,821 downwards.
TGTTGTTGACATGCAAATTTATGGCGCCTTTTTAACATAGTGAATTATATTGACTTAAAATGTGAAATAATAATCCTAACTTAAAAATCAATTAATTCAATTTAGTTTGTTGAATATGATTCAAGCCAAACACAAATATCTCTTAGTATAAAATAAAAATGTTATTATGTTTAATTCATTTATTGATATGTAAATTCATTTATAAACATCCAAGTTTTTTAAACATTTCCGCTATGATTAAGTTGATACATAGATGGAAGTAAATTTATTGCAAGTGTACCTATTGAAATTGCTTATTCTAAATTTTAAATCAAACACAATTCAAATTGCCATAACCTACTTTTTGTTTCCATTTGTAAAGTAAAAGCTCATATGAGTTTGGCGAAAAGTACAGTTTCTTCGTATAAAAGGAAGCTCAAATGTGATTATTTTATCTTATCCAAAGTTATCTTCGGTTTCTTCTAACAGACCTTTCCTGCATACATACAACTTAAATAAAGAGGAATCAACTTCAATACTAGTTCCATATTTCTGGGTTTATACTAGTGAAGCATGGCAGCTTTCAAATGCCAATCAGGATTTATAAAACTAAAGTTGAAAACCTCAAAATCATGAAAAAGGGGTAACACATGATTCAATATTAAAATACTTTAATCACTCTTTAAGTCGGCCAGCATGAGCAAAACGCTGGCAAGAGTGAGCTAAGAGTGAAACTCTGACGAGCAACAACTGGTGAGGGAGACAAAGGTGATGACAATAAACCATTCAATTGGTGACCGAAACATTAGGGAGAGATGAGCAAAACACTGACAATGTGAGAGGAATATGGATCTGAAATGTGAGAGAAATACATATGTGGACTCCATGTAACATATAGCATAGACCTTATTACGTAACCAGGATCATACATGAAAGGGTAAAATGAAGGAAATGCAAAATACCTGATTTCGGTTCCATTCCAAGTTCTGAAGCAATTTTTGTTGCCGAAACGAGCTTCGATTCTCCCAGGACAGTTGAGGAAGTTACTCACCGACACTCGGTTTAGGCCTTTTTACAGTTTTCTCACTATGCAAGCTCTCTTAACGGGTTAGAGAACTGTATGCTTACGATTGATATATGAGTAACTGTAGGAGACCTTAACCTTTATATAGCTTCTATATCAGGCTTCCCTATCATAAGGTCGATATGGACCAAGTCTGCACTGAAAGGGATCCATTTTTCGTAACATCCCATTACCCATGTTAAGGCTAGAATAGTAATTTGTGAGATAGTATTGTGAAATTAGAAAAATGCACGTCATGCATAATCTGACATGCACGCACAAGATATTATTGATTTTGCACATTCATAAGATTGTACAAGCATTCATTGGCATTTCCGGGTAAATTTGATTTATAAATGAAAATTGTGGATCAAATTGGAATGTATTAATTGTGATTTGGCAAATTTGGTATGACTTAGATATTTTGGAATTTTTTTGGTGAAATTTAGAAAAATATTGATTTTTGGGCCAATTATAGTGTGACACGTGGCAATGATAAAAATGTGACATATGACTTACTTATATGGTGACAAGTGGCTGATTGTTGGGTGACACGTGTGAGATATGCAAGGATACACATATTCTGATATTTTGAGTTAGGAATATTCACTGTAAGTGCTGGGACCCGTTTTCGAGACCCAACTCTAATGCGAAACACAACACCTCGAACGTGGCTATGACCCCGAAAGGTTCTTTCATTGAACCTTTAAAAGACATTATCAATTCATGTTCGTTACCATTTTTTTTTCAAGAATTGCTCATAACCTACTCCACGGTGTACTCATACAACATAGTCACTATGCTTGAACTCAATTCCCCAATTCAAGAACAAAATTTGAAAATCTTCAAATCGCAGTATCAATTTAACTTCTTCATATAAATCATGTCTCTAAGTCTCTCGTTTAATTTAAAATAAGAATCACCTCAAACGGAGTTATACAACTCAGGATATCATCAAAATACCAAATTCGGTTCATTCCTCAAACGTGCTCTCTCAATCGACCCCTTACTTGCTCTAATGCAAACTCTCTCAATTTAACTCCAATTGATACAATTTTTCATGGAGATATAGATATGTGTCCTAG
>JAOTAX010000005.1:15301478-15313938 GCA_025629825.1 Erythroxylum guanchezii | reverse complement strand
AAAACACTCATTTCATTTCATCAAATGCTCATAAATTCATTTATACCTTTCATTTATTTTAAGAAATCATACTATATTTCCTCATTTAATTTTTCATTTAATAAATCAAACCTCCAAGAAAAGTTCGGGGTCCAACAGCATGTGAGTCTCATTTGCACTGCATATCATGATATGAATGATTATAATGATTTGAATGACTTGTGAATGTGATATGTGTTGAATGTAAAATATGAAATGACTTATCAAGTGTATGTGATTCAATATGATTAATATTGAAATGATGTGAATTATGTGAATATGTAAATTGTATGTGTTATGTGATGAGTGAGCCATCGAGGGTCACTCACTGAGTTTGTAAAAACTCACCTAAAATTTGTAATTATTTTTCAGGCTCAGACGAATACCTCATTAGAAAAACGAAAGTATACCTATTGCATTCAAGTGAGAGATAGAGGTCGAGATCAGATTGCATCTGCATTTGTATTTTCTTATTTTTGTGTAAATTTGTATATTACGCGATCTCTGTACAATATGTATTCAAATATTTCTGTGTGTAATAACTGGTGAAAATTGGAAATGCTTTGTAAAAGAGATTGATCAAAGTGTAATGACAATTGTGATTTCAACTTTTATAAAATAAAAGTATGAGTCCGATTTGATTACTGATTTCCGCATATGCATATGATAAATGAAAAATAATTGTATTGAGTTTCAATGAGTTTTGACTGTTCTAGTATACCACCCTTTCGGGATTCGCACTCGGACATCACTTAGGATGTCATGCACGTGTTTTGCGATGGTGGGGTGCTACACTGGTAGCCTATAAAATTCTTTTGTTACAATCTTTTGCTATGATCTTTTTGATTATCAAAGGAATAAATGATCCTCTCAACAAGCAATCGTCGAAATACTTATTGTTGATAAGAAACCTTACTTTTTAGGATTATTGGAGACTCGTATTAAAGCTCACAAGTTAAAGAATTCTATAAAGTTTTTGGAGCCTAATTGGAGTTTTAGTTCCGATTAGAGAATTCTATGAAGTTTTTGAGCCCTAATTGGAGTTTTGGTTCCAATCACCAAGACCATACAATAGCAGAATAATTTTTGATTTTGTGTAAGACAAGTTTCAAGCATCACCAAGTTGCCAACTTAGGTTAACACATACATCTTGATTGTAAGGACCAAACTTCTCAGTTTTCATTCGAGTTGACTATTATATATGCTTTTAATATTGCTTTTCAAAGATCCAAATTGTGGGAAGATTTGGTTTCTATAAAATCTTATGTGGTTTGCCCCTAGATTATTGATGGAGATTTCAATTATGTATATCCTTCTGAAGTTTAAGGGGATAATACCTACCTTAATTCTTTGGGAAAATAATTGGAACCTTCTTTAGGCTTGCTAGAACTTTTTGACTTGAGGTATATGGGATTTCACTTTACCTGGTCTAATAAGAAGCAAAGGAGTAGCTTCATAAGGAGCAAGTTGGATAAAGTGCTAGTTAACCATCTTTAAACTAATCAATGCCCTGGTTCCTTAGCTTATTTTGGTCCCGTAATATGCTATTATCACTTTTTTATGCAAGTTAATGTCTCTACTTGTCAGGTTTCTTATAATACACCTTTCAGGTCTTCAATTTCCTAGCTCATAAGGAGGGGCTTTTGGATTTAGTCGAGGGTATTTGGCAAACCAAGGTTCACGGGTGCAAATCCCTCCTGCTTATGCAGAAGCTGAGGCTGCTCAGGAATAGGATGAAGTTATAATTGACGCACTGGGAGAGTAAGGCACTTGAATTCTACTCAAAGGCCCTATAAGATCATAATTCCTTAATGTTTCAAAAAGAAAGGATTTCTTGGAGTTAAGACGGTGATGCAAACACCAAATTCTTCCATTTTCATTCTTTCTAGATGAAATATTAATAAGATACTCAGCTTGCTAGATGGTGATAATCATTTGGTAACAAATAGCCATTCCATTCATAGGATGGTTTATGACTACTTCAAAGGTATTCTTAGTTTAGGCTATACATCTCCTTGCAACCCTTAGACCATAGCAGATCTTCTTAATGCTTCTACTCCTTTAAATGTTGATATATATGATGAGCTTCAGAAACCTGCCTCAATATTGGAAATCAAGAACATCTTTTTAGTTTGAATCCAAAGAAAGCTCTTGATCCTGATGACTTCAATGCTTATTTCTTTCGGTATATTTGGGATATCACTGGTGATTTAATTGTTCAAGTGATTCAGGAATTTCTCTCTTTAGGGAGAATATAAAGGGAGCTTAATTCTTCTTATATTTCTCATTCCCAAACTTCACTATGTTGTCAACCTTTAGGATTTTCAACCGATATCCTGCTATACTACTATATACAAAGTAATCTCCAAGTTGCTTACGAGTAGACTCAAAAATATCCTATAGAATCTTATCCATCACTCTCAAAATGCTTTTATTCCTGGTAGATCAATCTCTAACAACATCTTATTGATATAGGAGCTATTAAGGGAGTATGAGTCAAACAAATCAATCAACAGTTGTGCCACTAAAGTTGAGTTTTCTAAGGCTTTTGATACCATTAGATGGGACGTCATCGGGAGTTGCTTTGAGTGGTTTGGGTTGCCTAGCAATTTCATTTACTAGATAGATTCTTGTATTTTTACCAATACTATCAACATATTGATTAATGGTAATCTCACTCTACATTTAAAGGGAACCAATGGGATTAGGCAAGGGGATCCCTTTTCCAATTATCTTTTTGTGGTTACTTTGGAAATTCTTACAAGGTTGATTTTGAAAAATACTCAAAATTGCTCCAGTTTCAAATATCACCACAAATGTAAAGCTCTAGAACTTACTTATCTCAGTTTTGTAGATGACTTGATATTGCTTTCCAAGGCTGACTACTCATTTGTCTCCAATTTGTTCAACTATGCTAAGGTGTTTTATAGGCTTCCAGGTCTTGATTTCAACTTATAAAAGAGCATGTAGTATGTTTCATCTGATATTATTCTAATTGCAAGATTGGAATTGTTGGCAGGGCTGAATGTTCATCCTCTACCTTTTAAGTGTTTGGTGGTTCCTATTTCTTCTAAGAAAAGTTACAGGGACTGTCTCCCTCTTCTAGAAAGGTATAGAAAAAGAATCAACTCCTGACAAAATAAGTCTCTATCTTATGCAGGGAGACTTGTACTAATCACTTCTATGTTAAGAAGCCTTCACATCCACTGGATCTCCCATTTATTCTTGCTTAGAAGGATCAACAGGGCGCTTATGAAAAGTATTGAAAAAATTCCTATGAACTAGTGTTATTGACAATTTCAGAGGGGTTAAAATCAAATCAAAACATTTTTGTTAGAGCAAAAAGGAAGGGAGTCTAGGTCTTACTTCTTTGCAAAAGAGCCAAACCTTGTTAGTTGCTAAAAGAATTTAGAGATTGTTCATAAACAAGGAATCCTTTTAGTGTAAGTGGATCAATGAAGTATACCTTAAGCATTCCAGCTTCTAGCAGTTAGATAAGAGGAAAGAATACTCTTGGTACTTCATTCACAGACTTAGAAAGGGGCTCATCATATATCCTCTCATTAAAGCTCAAATAGGGAATGGTCTTTCCTTTTGGTTATGGTTTGATAATGGGTCTTTACGTAGCCCTCTAATTCTAAGAGAAGAAGTTTCTCCTTTCATCACTAGAATTCCAACTCAATCTCGAGTGAAAGAGATTATTCATGGAGGTGAAAGAGTTAGATCTTATTTGCTATATTACTCCCCCAACACTTCTAAAGATGATAGTTTCCATTGGATGACTAACAAAGGTAGAGATTTCACTAATCAAAGTTGTCTTAAAGTCATTACTCAACATCATCCTAAAGTTGATTGAAAGGATCTTGGGTGCCTAAGGCCTCCCTTATAACTTGACTTGCCGCAAGACTCAAATTGAAAACCAAAGATAGATTGAATGGAGCCACATATCAGACATATATGCTATGCAACTTGCAATGTAAGTCTATTAATCACCTATTCGTTTATTATGATTATACTAGTGTCATTTGGAGCAAAATGCTACAAGTAATGGGATTACAATGTCCTCACCAGGAGTGGCTCGACATACTTGTTTGGCCAAATAAACTTTTCAAAAACAAGGGGGTGATCATGTAAATTTTAATTTGGCTACAAATTACTCAGCTTACTCTACTCGGAGAGAAAGGAAGAGGAGGATGTTTAATGGAACTGAAATAGATAAGAACTAGCCCACTATGTTTGTTGCTCAATTAGGAAGCTTTTACCAACTCATGTCCAAGAGAAATGAACGTAGCAATGAAACGAAGATGGAGACTGATTTTAGATTAATATCGTTGCAAGTCTACAAATAAAAATGTACTGGTTATTTGCATTTTAATAAGTTGTACTTGTGTCTTTCTATTAGTTCTTCTCAGTGTAAATGACATTCTCTTTTACATTTTTGTAACTTTTAGAGTTAATGAAATTTTTCATTTTTTTTTTTAAAAAATATTAAACTAATTTAACAAGATAAAAAAATGTGGCAAAACCCAAAAGAATCCGTCTTTCTTTATCTGCCTACGGCAACAGAAAAGTTGACGGCAAGAATCTCACTTTAAAACACACTACTGCAGTATACAAGGTGCCTATATACCTCTCATAGATGCTGGCGTACTTTACCAGCAAACTCTTCGCCTAAAAGAATAATAGCTCTTTGCTGCCAGTTCTTATAGCTTTAATATTTCCCATGTATCCCAATCGATGAAAATTTAAAGTCATCTCCTGGCAAACCTACCTTTTCGAATTCTCCTCTTGGGAGTTGTATGAGAAGCTTCTCCAACAGCTCTTTCCAGATTAGACTCCTCTTCATCCTCACTTGTTTCATCGGATCTCCATCTAAATGCGCCATTCACATTCTTCTCATCGATGGCAAATTGCTCCTCTCCACCACTACAATGAAAAGACAATAAGAGAGAGACAACTATAAGAACTATAATGCGATCACTCAGAATGTAGAAAAGGATCGAAAGAAAGAAAAAGAACACAGAAAGAAAAGAAAATTATAATACCTCCAACCAATGGACATTGGATCATCCCCAAAGGTCATCTTGTAATCTCTATCATTGCCATGTGAATGAACTTTTTCACCAGGATGACGTGACCAAGGAGCGTGTGCAGAATCATTAGGAAAAACAAGGTTGCTGCCTGATGGAGCTACTGCATTAGCTAAAGTGCTTGGGGAATACGCTGGACTGCTCTGGTATTTTTTACTAAAACCATTCTGTTGCATTTCTGGTGAGAACTTATCAAATTGATACTGGTGAAGGTTACTATTGAGAAGCACTTGAGATGTTCTGGTGATTTCCCTTGACGGTGTGCCGTTTATGTGCTTAACATGAGAACTTCCCGGAGTTGAGGCACCATCATATCCAAAAATTTTACTCATGCTTTCTTGAGGTCTCAGTCCTCTTTCTGCATTTGCAAGGAGAACTGATGGACAGCCATGATTCTCAAGTGCAAACCGAGGATGATAGATAGATATACCACTATTAATTGGAGTTTCAAGAACTGATGGCCCTAGTGCCGTTGCATGATCTGTATATATAACAGAAGAATCACCTGATTTTGGAAGCACTAAACTGTTTGACATTGGTTGTTGCACCAAGGGTATATCAGATTTTGCTGATACTTCATGTTCTTCACCAAAGCTATCCAAAATGCCAGGCAACAGTTTTCCAGCTCTTACCACTTGTTGTTGCACTTGTGGCAGCAAGTCTATGGATCTGGCCTGTTTAAAGCACATTTACTTCAGAATTCACTGTTCATCCAATGACCAATGTCTATAGCATTAGCAGGTTCCAACTTGCGTCACTAACAGAAACTATTTAATTATCAAGATCCTTAACTTGGAGTCTTCTATATGGCAACACTATTCAAGAGTTGCCCTCAGTAGGGTAGATCAAAAGCTTATTGTTGTTATTGAGCATAGCTTGTTGAATACAGTTTTTAGATGTTGCAAGATTGAAGGCATAGAAATTCTACCCATATTGCATGCTCCACAAATTGAACATTATTTCAGAAAATTGGTTCTTTACAGACAAAAATGCATGCAAAAGCAGTGAAATGTTTTAACCACTTACTACAAGTCCGGCCCTCCACTGACTTGCAGATCTGATTCTAGATAAAACTGATTCCTCAACAGTATTCTTTGAGAGGAAGTCCTCCTCCAATATCTTAAGTTTGAGATCAATTTGGTAGGCCTCAACATAGCGATACCGCTGGAATACCAGGAAATATATATCATCTCACAAGTCAGAAGACAGTCCATAGATAAACTTCTTAAACAAAAGCCAATAGTACATTGTGCAGTTACATAAAGTTTAGATGAATCTATACACCCATTGTTGAGAGATTATGGACTGTAATATAATTGTTACTATTTGAGGTAATGAGTTGGAATTATACTTCATAGTATATCACTAATACGTCAAACTAAAATCATTGATAGACTACTATCACTAGGACTTCAAAATCTGGCAATAGTTACCATGGGTGCACATTAAATTATTTTTTACCCTTCCTTTTTATTAATGCTGTTCCATATAATCTCCAGTATTTCAGAGTGGCAGGCATGGGAAAAGCAACAAGAACATCTGGAATATTCAGACTACATGATACAAACTTAAAGACGGATTGGACTTGATGATTACCTGAAGATAGAACACCACAAGAAGACTTCCAGTAGTAGTTGAGGGATCATGATCAGCATAATCGAAGAGACACTTATGGATATACTTTTCCTCTTCTGAATTCCACGGCAACTCTATCATTCGATCTACCAAATTACTCTTGATACAGAGACAACAAATTTCAGTCACTAGTATCTCTACCCAGTCCTCCCAGGATCTGTGGTAACCCTTTAAACCATCAGATGCATCCCCAGGTACTCCAAACTTCGATTCCCTGAATTTGTTGCAAAGCATTCTCTGATACATAAATGCTTCAGTCAGAAATCCACATGCTACTCTTATCCGAACCGCAGTAACAGCCTCATTAAGTGAAACTAGCTGTGATCCATCCTGCCCAAACCATCGTAAGACCATAAGAGCTGTTTCAGGAGCTTCCCTTTCTAGCAGGACTTGAGCAATCTTTGGATGAGTTGATGGACCAGAGATCTCGGGAAGAAGATTGCACGCCTCCTATGTAACACAATGTAGCAGAATGATCAGCATATGCAAATCAAGCACAAAGAACAATGCATGTGCCAAGTTACTAAACAGAGAACTCTTCCAGTTCATGAAGATGCACATTTACTTAGCCGGGAGAACTGGTTGAAAAATGCAACCTTCTGACATAAACTTACCATCAGTAAAATATACTTCGGCATAGAAAAGTAATTAACAATTCAGATAAAAGCATAGGTCAAACAATCAAGTTTATTATGTATTCACCAAATGTGATGTAGTTAGCCAACATAGAAGCCCCATCCACAATTCTCAATCTTAAATTTATTTTCTTCAGCGACAACAAAACTGATAATAAATTCCTTTTGGAACCATAGTCAATTACCTGAAGAGCTTCATCTGTGTTGTCATCCAGAAGATAAAAGGTCAGTGATTCCAATAATGAATGCCTGGTTATACCAAATGTAGCTGCAAAGTCATCAACAATGTGTCTCCAGGCCTCATCAGGCCTTGTCCAGTGTCGGTCAAAAAGGTAGTACAGAAACTGATCAAATGTGAAGGAAACAAGAATAACAAAAATTCTGCAAGCTGAAAATATATAGTTATAAGGAGAACTATTAGAAAGGATACAATTGCTTGCTTTGCAACCACCAAATCAGAGCTTCCATGCAAAAACAGTAGATCTACAGCAGTTCGAAGACTTTCAAATGGATAGCATCCTGCCATGCCCTCTATCTTAGACCTAAACAATAATCTTTTATCCTTGTGCAAAGATAAAAGTTCCGGTTCCTCAACATCATCCCTTACATGCCCTATATCAAGATTTTCCAGAGCATCATCAATGAACAGTGAACCAGTTGGTGTACTTGACTCAGCGTCTTGATTAACAACATCTGGCCATGAACGTCTAATAGCATCGGATTTCCTTTCTCCAACGACTGAACACCATGATGTAACATCAGTATAACGGGCTTTCACATTCTTCAGAAATTCATGTCTTATACACCAAGCCATAATATCCGCATGCTGAAAATTGAGAATCAACACTAAGAATAAATTAAATTTTAAATGCAGATAGGAGAAATGATGCTGCCATCAAAAGGGTCTGAAAGTTTAGAAAGGACATTTTAGATTCAAACGCAAAACATTAGAAAATATCACTCTATAGCAGAATAAAAGTCATGATGTGAAGAAGAAATAAGCCTATTCTGTAACTCTTGGCGGCTTTAGATACTAGTATCTGATGGGTAGAAGAAAATACATGAAACAGGCTACTGAGTACTGATGGAAGGAAAAGATTATCAACAAAGCTTACTGTAATAAACCAGCAAGCAACCACACAAACCTGCTTTGTCTTTAAAGCATTCTCTTCAAGAAGTTGCAAGTCATGAAGCTGGGTTGAAAGACTATCCCTAATTGATGACACCAAAACTTCTAGCACATTTAATATTGCAGCCAGACGAAATGAAAGTTTAGGAAGTAAATCTAATCTATCTTTCACATCTTCTGCTTCCAGGCTATCTAGCAAACAGTTAAGAATACAAAACTTTATGGATTGACACATAGTATGAATCAGTCAAACACAAATGTTATATCTTCAAAACTTAAAGAGGATACATATCTCCTGAAGTTCTGATATGACATTTACAAAAGTCCGGTTGCACCAATCCTTGATGACCACTTCATCCAACAAGAAAGCAATGACAGGATCACTAGAGACAGCACTTTCATCCATACAAACATCTGTAACATCTGTTAAATTCTGTTAAGGATATTGGAAATCAATATTTGTTTTTTTTCATTATTCCACCACGTTGAATTTATCAGGCAAAGTGACATAAATGAGAACACTGGATAATCCACTTTTCAGGTAGTCCTATTACAGGCATTCTTTTAGGACACTTCCACATGGAAGTTTCAAAAGAAAAATCATATGCAATTGGAAAGGTAAAATTTAAAAATTATATTATGAGATGAACACCAAGCAATCAGTGAGGAAGGGAAGGGATACAGTGACAAATCAAAGAAACCAAGTTATTTTCCATGGCAACATCAAACAAGGAATAGAGTCGGTGAACATCAGCGGTTAATTGGCTGTCCCCTTCTTCTCCCTCTTGAAATCTTTCATCGCATTGTTTGGAAATGAGGCCAGCCTCTATACACTTGTAATAAAGGCGAAGACGTAATCGATTGCTATTCTTAGGCATTGGGATTCTACAGATGGGGCAGAGATCACAACGTTGACTGCACTCAGAACATAAGGACGCATGCCCGCATGAACTCAACACATACTGTACATATCTTCCACAACTTCTCAAGTCCCTAGTTGCCCGACAACGCTCAAGTTTCGCCTCACCACACAACTCATGTAAATCAATTGATGCCAAGTGTTCCAATGCTTCCTGAAATGAGGTTCGAAATACAATAAAACATTTCAGAAAAAAAATATAATCCATTACCAAACAAATTGTATAGAACAGACCACATAAACAACGACCGAACAACATTCATCAATCCATACTAGATCTCAGTTCTGTTGGTACAAAAGTTTTTTGCTAAAACAAACAATATTCACCAGTCTTGCCCTTTAAGTTCACCGGTCAAAACTTCTACTTCAATCATGAAAAAAGAAAAAGAAAACTAAAATGATTTCAAAAGCAAACCAACGTTGCCGTTCGTATGCAGTTTAATCCAACCCTAACGAACAAATAGGCTGCAGCTAATACCCTACCATGAAAATAGCAGTGAGAGGTTTTTAGGGTTTTATGGAGAAAGGGAGTAGATTGCTTGAACGTACTTGAACTGCTAGGCTACTGTAGTTAGGCAGAAGTCGGGGTCTTCCGGCACTGCCGCCGCCGTCGGTGGAGGTGGAAGGATAGAAAAGCCTGCCGTTGATTGGGTTTCGGTCCATTTATTCTCCAAAAAATCCTCTCCCGTAAAATGCTTTAAGAAATCCTAACTGGGAATCAATGTATAATAGTTTATTTGAATCTTGTTGGAGAAGGGAAGAGCGGTGGCTGGCGGACGGCGGTGACGGGCGGAGTTGGCGCTGGAGCCGGAGGTTGAAGTGAGGAAATTCAAAATTGGAATGTGCTCGGGGTAATTAGAGTGTTTACGGATCCTAAAAATTGGGCCCATATTTAACTCATTTAAGAAGCCGGAAGTCCAATATTGAATATCTTGCTCACTTGAGCGTCTGGGTCTGGGCGCCAATCCTGATTGGCTTGGTTGGTTATTTAGCTGTTTGAATAGCTTGCGATAACAGGAGTTAAATGTTGACGAAAATTTGTTTGTCTTTTGTCGTTTCCTTGACTTTCCATAATTTAAGAGCTGAGGGGCAATATTTTAAAAATCAGACTAAACATCAAATAACTTAAAAAAGGAGTTAAGTTTTAAAGGTTCAATCAGTATATAATAAATAAGAAATTAAAATTAAAATTAAAAGAATAAATAAAAATAAAATATTTTATTGAAATAAAAAAATATATCAATGTCTATTATTATATAATGAACTGATAATAAATCATATCTAATAATTCAAACTAAATATGACTCTAATATAATCTAGATGCCTTTATACAAAAATAAGGTCATTTTAATCACAAGATGTTATGAGAAATCAAATCCACATGACAACACTCCTTGTTAGCCTTTTATTAAAACTACCATTTACACTTGGACTTAACTAAAGATTTAGTGATCAGGAATAGATAATTCTCCAAATCAACAATCACATGCATGAGCAAAAAATATAGCACAATTGTCAGCATAAGTAGGGCAATAATAGAATTGCCCCATCTAGTATGAATATGCAGTGTACAAGACAATTGCACATAATACTACCACCACAATACAAATGGAACAATAAGTCGTCCCTTAATACAATAAGTAGCCCATAAGCAAACCATAATAAGAAGGGCAAATTAATGAGAGTAAGCCTAATGATATGCACATTACACTAAGGGCTTAAGCAATGCAACTTCTATAAACAACCAATAGTTTGTTTAAGCCTAAAAATTGTTATGTCTACAATAGTTGTAGTTTCCACCAACAAATCAGGACAATAGAAATTAAGCTATAAAATTAATAAACTGAACACAATACCATGCTTATAAACCTATGAATATGAAATTATTGAATTTCTAGGAGACAAAATTGCGTGGTCTAGCAGAATTAAAGAGAGATAGAGTATAAACTGCCATGATCACCAATTAAAAAAGAAAGAGAAAAAGGAGCACCAAATCCAAAAGCAACCACAAGCTTTTATAATCAGATATAATTTACTCAATACCAAACATGTCATTAATGAAATCAATAAAACCACATGTATCGTCAACAAAACAAGACCTTAAAGTTACAAAATTAACCATAGTCAGTAGCTCACAGTAAACATTAATGCAAAATCAGAACCAAACTGTCAACCTTACAACAATAAAAAGCATAATTCATCAAGAGAAAACCAAATTTATTGTAAAAAGATCATAAAGAGATTGCCTTTTTCCCAAAACAATTCATAAGGAAGGGTTTTAATGTAAGGCCCTAAATTGTACCCTAGTTGGAATGTTACATGTCCATAAAGGTATATATGATAGGTGTTAAAATTATGACATGATTGTAAGTTGTATATGATTTGAATTTTCGTTTGATTTTGAATTTTGGTTTAATAGATCATACTTAGTGATTTGGAATTAATATTAAGAAATTAACGTATTAAAATGTACAATGGACTAGGAAAATTGTCAAGTAGTAAGATAAGTTGTTACAAGGGAATTTGAATGACTAAGTCTATATCATTAAGTGACAAAAGGCCTAACATAATTGTGACATTTCGAAGCCTCATAGAAGAACATGTGTGCTAGCTATGGAGAGGACATGTGGCTTGTGTCTTTATGTAACAAGTGTCCCTAAAGCAAGATGAGTCATCTTACACATGGCATGCCTCTAACATTGGCTTTGCTTCTACTGTTCACTTTCTACTATGGTTCATCTCTCTTTTCTCATCTCACCACCAAAAACCTCTCTTTCACTCACAATTTCTAGACTTTTGCTTCAATTTGGATCATCATCATTTAGAGTTCTTGCACGATACAGCATCAAGGAAGTAGGTCCTGCTATCTTTTGTGCTATTGTCTTCTTGGTGCTAAGATTTGCACCTTGATCTTGGATGTGTGTTGGTTGCTTAGAAAGGCTAAACTAGTTGGTTCCTTGTGTTGGATCGCGTACGATCCGAGTATTCATAATACACTGCGGAAAAGACCATACAACAACATGAAGTATAATCG
>JAOTAX010000005.1:15234878-15287593 GCA_025629825.1 Erythroxylum guanchezii | reverse complement strand
CGTCTTCAACTGCTTCTTGATAACTGCTTCTTGATTCTTTAAAGAAACGGTTATTCAGTTGAGTCTTGTAACTAACTTAGACTGATGCTTCCATCTAATTTTTAGCGTTTGCTTTCTAGCGTCTGCTTTCTTGCGTCTGCTTTTGCTTAGCTTCCGTCTGCTTTTCATTCGTCTACTTTTTTGCGTCTGTTTTTGCTTAGCTTCCGTCTGCTTTTTGTTTGTCTTCAAAACTTATTAATCGTAAAGTCATTTTGACTTAACAATAAAATTATACATTATATAACATACTGTTAAAAAGAATTTAGTTAAAACTATAAAGATACAATTCAATGTAGTATTTATAATGGCATAGTTAAATATTATAGTTTTCTTTGGCATAATTATATGTAACAATTTCTTATTTAAAATTTTTTAAATATTCTTGAAAATATAATTTTTCGCAATTTAAGATTTAACTACATTATTATAGGTCAAAATATAAGATATTTGGTAATCAGTATCCACAAATCAATTCAAATTCATAATAAATATTTAGTAGTTAATTTTTTCATATCAAATTTTAAGTTCATCAACTTTTAATTAAAAAATGTTTTAGAATATTTTCTTGAGCTTATATTATAAATAATATAAAACAGTTACATTGAGCATCCATTAATTATATATCTTTTATTTCAAAATACACCTTTTTTCTTATTGAACTAAGGGAGGTTACAATATAAGTTTTAATGATAACAAAGTATAATTAGTATTGATGATTTGTCTTTTGTCTTTAAAAAACAACAATGAAACAAAGTCAAGAAATAATTTATGGAGATTAAATATATTCAATTTAAGAAGAAGACAAACACCAAATAGTTACATAGAGTATCCATTAATTATGTCTTTTATCTGAAAATACACCTTTAGTCTAGTTGAACTGAGGGAGCTTACATTTTATGTTTTAGTGGTAACAAAATATAGCTATCACTAATGATTTATCCTTTGATATCTTAAAATAAAACAACATTGAAATAAATTCAAGAAATAATTTACGGATAGTAAATACATTCAAGTTAAGAAGAAGATTAAAACTAAGGAAGATCAAGGCACAACAAGTCTATAAATTTACTTGTAATTTTTCTTATATTTCTTTCTTGGCTATTTTAATGATTTAGAGGCTTTTCATATATAAGCACATCATGTTTTGAACTTAATGTATAGATTTCTTTTTATCAAGAGGAATTAAGGTTTTGATTTCTAAAGAAACCCTCTTGATCTTTAGAATACCTTTAAAGAAATTTTAGAAATATTTTTTGATTAAGTTTTATTCAAATAAGTGGGGTTTGATCTTTGGAAAAACTTTAAAAATTTTGAAAATGTGTTTTAGACAAATTAATCAACCAATATATAGGTGTGATCCACCAATGTAGTATTTATAAATATATTAGTCAACCAATTTCCATGTGTGTTCCACTAATGTATAAGGAGTTTTAAAAAAAAGATTTATTGACAAATTGTATATGATATTGGTTGACCAATATGGTAAATTTTTTATTAATGTGCTAGATTAGTTGACCAATATCAATTTGACTAACCATTACAATAACTAGTTTTTGAATCTAACAATATTTTAGAGCTATTATGGGTATAGATACTTGGAATTGAGTTCTTGGACATCTTTATGACATTTAGATGTTACAATAACACTTTACAAGAGTTTTTGAGTATTTATAAGCATTCATTCATTGGTTGTGAAGTGACCGAGATCCTTGAGCATTAAAGTGATCAACCAAGGTCATTTAAGTTGTAAACATCAATTGGCCTGGTATTCTAGTATTTAGATGTTTTAAAAAGCATTGAGGTTCCTCTTCACCCTTTAAGGAAGATTGTAGGAGTGTTCCTCTTTACTGAACAAAGATTGTTGTAAGAAGTTACCTCTTCACCAAGTTGAAATAAAAGAAAGTATAATATAAATAAAACTTGGGGAGTGGACGCAAGTACGATTTCTTTATCAAATCATTGTGAAATTGGATTTCAATTTCTCTTCCTTATACTCTTTACTTTATTCTTAATTGATTTATTAAGTTTAATTAAAGTGTTATTTGATTTCATCATTCAATTTGAAATTAATTAAAAGCCTTTATCAAGTTGTAAAATTTTTCTTAAATTCACAAAAACCTAATTCACCCCTCCCTTTTTGGCATATGTTAAAAACCAATAAATGGTACTATAATAGGTCCTTTTTATTGTAATTTCAAAAGAAATTTAAAAGATTCCTTATGTCATATATAGGTGCTTTTAAATCTTCACCTAGCTAAGAGGCCAAAGTATTTGTAAGGCTCCTTTCCTTAGCTGAAATGATTATCTTTCCTAGAAAGCTAAAATGAAATTCTTCTTAATGGCCAAAAGTGATGACTTATGAGAAATTGTTTTAAGTGATCCATTCATTCCTACATAATTTATAAATGATATAAAAGTTCCCAACCTATAAGGAAAAATGAGATCCTTAACATGAGAGAATAATTTCCTTAAATAGTAAGGATACTAATATTTTATTTTATTCATCATGAGGAAATAAATTCAATAAGAGTCTTTATAAATGAAATGACTCATGAAATTGGACATATTTTAAAAGTTACATATGAGGAAACAAATTAAGCAAAGGAGAGTAAAGTGAGCATATTAACACATCGATATGAGTTCTTTCAAATGAAGCATGATGAGAGTATATTAATATGTACCCCAGATTTATTTATATTAATGCTCTCAAAGGCTTAGGCAAGATATATACTAAAGGTGAAATAACGAATATAGTGCTTAGGAATCTTCTAAAGTCTTGGGAAGCCAAGGTGGGCAATCCAAGAAACAAAGGACCTAAATGTGATACCATTAAAGGAACTCATTAGATCATTACTCATGTACAAAATAAGACCCAAAGAGTCTTAAAACGAAGAGACAGTAGCTCCAAAAAGGAAGAACTTAGATTTTAAGGCCTCAAAGAAGGAATCAAGTAAAAAAGAAGAGGCATCAACTAGTAGCGGCAATAAGGAAGACATTACCCAATTATTAGAAATTAAAGAAGCTTTTCATGTAAATAACTTCTCCAAAATAAAGGAATTCAAAGAGATAAGGTACATTCAAAATGAAAATTAAATAATATCATTTGTTTTAATTGCAGGTAAATTAGACATATGAAGTCTCAATGCCCTCTCCTCAAGGATAATAATAAATATTAGAGAAATGACAAGAAGGAGAAGAGGGACAAGAACAAAAAGACACTTAAAGCCTCCATTTGAGATGACACAAGTGATTTCAAAAGTGGGTATCTAGAAGGAGAAGTAGCTCTTGTATGCTTCATAGCTAAAGATGTTCATAAGGTACTCTCTAACTCTAAATATTGCGATAATTATAGTGATATTGAATTGTCATATGATGAAATAATTGAAATCCTTGAAATTATAAGTATGAAAAGGAAGAAGCTAGTTTTCAAACTCAAAAAGGCTCGAAAGCATCAAAATGCATGCATAAGTGAAAATGAAAATATGAAGAGTTAATAGCATAACATCAAAACATTTAAGAGTGTAGCTATTATTGATAATCATAACTTAGATACATTAAAGTATGAGAACAAGACATTGAAAAAGGAGGTCAATGCTCTTAATGATTCTTTGTCCAAATTCATTACGAGAAGTGAGAACTTAAAAGCATACTAGGAGCTTAAAAGAGTTTAAATAATAAGAAAGGGATTGAATACAACTATGATACAACTATAGCAGTCTATTTAATACAAAAACTACATTTATCAAGGTAAAACATTTGCATAATGATGAACTTTTGCCTAAGATGATGAATAAGCATAGTGCATCCACATTTAATCGTACATATGAATTATATGCATATGTTACATCCACTAGACCTTACTCTAAAAGCAAGACCCATGCTTTCATGTATGGTTCTCAACCTAAGCCAACATTGTCATAATAAGAATAGGAACAATTTCTATGTAAAGACATCAAGCAGCATGCAATCTCACTGACACTGTTTTAGACCAAACATCAACTTACAAGTAAGCATCAAGCTTATATTCATAATAGGCCTCATCCTAAGCATAATATCATGATACATGTTTACATCCCTTATAAGCATTAATATAATCAGAGATATATATCTCACATATACAACTATACTAGGCCATTTCACTATGCAAAAATAGCCTTTTATTCCTTTAATATTTAATGGAGGGATCCTCGTGATAAATGTTAAATAGACTATGTTCTTATAATGATTTTAAGACGAATTTTACTTATATTTGTATGATTTTTATACAATTTGGTAATTATTTTTTATGTAAATTGATATTTTTGTAGTTGTAAAAATACATATGTGTCTAACATGAGTTCGTGTTGGACCCATATTGGTGAAGAATTTGAATATTTTTAAGGTTTTATAAGAATATAAAGGAGCTTTGGGGAATTAAAAAGGAAGAGAATATATAGAGTAATCATACGGAGCCGAATTAAAGTGTCTAGTAACAAGAAAGGCACAATCTTGGAGAAAAGAAGGAAATTCCATTAAGATTTAACCAAATAATATCATGATTTCAAAATCTATAAGAATAAGTCCTTCTTTTTGTGATCTTTTTTTTTTTTGTTTGTCTTATTCTTAATATGAACTAAATTCGGATAGAAATGGGATGAACCCTAGAACTATTATTTGGATTGATTCTTTGGTTTAATAAAAGACCTAAGTTTTATTGCAAATAATTCATAATTATTTATTTTATTAAAAGATATTAGTGTTTTGATTCAATTTCATATTTCATATGTAAGGACGGGGAAATCATATGTATGAATAGATCATGATATGAATAATAAAAGTTACAGGGGCTCTAAAGATAGGATCAAATAAATTTAACGAGTTATAGTCAAATTCATAAAGGGAACTCAAACAACGAATTAATGCATTCACGGTGGATTTATTAAAAAGATATTTCAATTAATAAACTAAGGATAGGGAATTATATTTCTTGAAACCAATAAGGTTGTAACTTTAGAATGCCTACCAATCCAAGAAACTAAGGTTAATAATTGAATTAAGATAAATTTAAGCACAAAAAAGTTCAGGTAAATTTTTCATCTGGATCTTATTTATCATCTAGTTGTACTATTCTTGTCTATTGTTTTGATTTGTTATGCTAGATTATTAGTGATATTAAATTTAGTAAAATTTTATTTAAATTTAATTATTAAATTAGATAATAAAATGATGGTTAGTACTAATATTTGTAGTTCTCGTGGAATCATCCCCTGTATTCACTAAATTATACTATAATAATGATAAGTGCACTCGCTTAATTGATCTTTAGTATTATTTTGATTAGATACACACACATCACAATCACCCCCGTCATTCATATACACATATAAGACCAAGGAATGCATATATATGTCAAAATCATAAGTTTCATTATCATAGTACTAACTCATATTATTCATATAACATGGTATGCCACTTTTATTGTAAATATGGGCATATTAACAAATGTTGTTTCATAAAATAAAGCTTAATAAGTAAACCTTAAGGAAGTAGGTTGAAAAGAAAACAAAGACTAACAATCAAGGATCTAAGTTTATTTAGGTACCTAAAACATATTGATTGCCTTGTTTTATAGGTTTTTAAGAAAAACAAAGTAAATGATATATGGATAGTAAGTGCTCAAGGCATATCATTGGTGATGCATCGTAATTTATAGCTCTTATAGACAAAGATGGAGGATTTATCATATTTAAAAACAATTCTAAGGGTAAGATAATTGGAGTTAGCAAATTTGATAAGGAAGAATCACACTATAATTAATAACGTGCTTTTAGCTGATGGATTATAACATAACTTATTAAGTGTGGCTAGTTATATAAAAAAGACTACAAAGTTTATTTTAAGGAAAATCATCCACTGTATCTATAGTAATTGACAATATCATTACATTATTAGGTAAAAGAGAACGGAATATATATACAATTGATCTTGATAATTTCTTTAACCAAAATATGAAGTTTTTAATATCTATTAGTGAAAATGCATAGATTTAGCATAGGACACTTGGACATATAAGCATGGATCTGATCTCTAACCTCAACTCTAGGTAACTTATGAATGAACTTCCAAGTGTAAAATTAGAAAAGAAGCTAAGTATGTGGAGCTTATCAAAGGGTAAAAAATCAAATAGCTTATTCATGACAAATAGTTAGTAACTTCTACTAGACTTTTGCAATTGCTTCATATAGATTTTCAAGAGTTTCTAGTCTAGGTGGTAAATTTATTCTTTTGTCATAGTAAATGATTTTAGTAGGTTCACTTGGATTTTATTCTTAGCTAACTTTAAGGAATTAAGCAAATTTATAAAGAGAGTTCAAAATGAATAGGAACTCTCTATTACATCAATTAGGAATGGTGATAGAGGGAGTTTAAGAATGAAAGGTTTAAAACCTTCTATAAAGATAATGGTGTCCTTCACAATTTTTCAACTCTAAAGACCCCTCAATAAAGTGATGCTATCGAGAGAAAAAGAAATAGGAAATTGCAAGACATTGCTAGGATCATTGATAAATGAATATGGTCTTCTAAAATAATTCTGGATAAAAGTTCTCGCAATCACATGTCATATTCTAATAGAGTCTATATAAGATCAACTTTAGATAAAAACAACTTATGGGCTTTGGCATATAAATAAACTGAAGATTAGTTACTTCAAAGTTTTTGGTTGTAAGGGGTACAATTTGAACACTAAATAAAACTTAGAAAACTTGATCCCAAAGTGAATTAAAGAATTTTCCTTGGTTATTTCTTAATTAGTAAAGGATATAAAGTGTTTAATTGGAAGACTCTTATTATTAAAAAGTGTATGCATGTTGTTTTTAATAAATATAATCCTCTTGTATCCAAGAAAAGTCTTAAAGAAGATGATTTAGATTTATCCAAGGATTTGGAGAAATCGACCCTTAAAGAGGACAAGATTGATCACCAAGACAATTCATATGTGTTAGGTGAGCATATTATTGAACAAGTGAGGGAGATTAGAAGAATGAAGAGCTTCTAAGACATTAGAACTTCATAAAGAATCATTAATTAGATCAAGTTATAGGTGATGTTCAATAAGGGGTAATTACTGTATCACATCTTAGAGACTTATCTCATCTTGGTTTTATTTCTCAAATTGAGTCTAAAACTATTTTTTTAAAAAAAACCCCTACTGAAGAAAGTTGGTTTATTATTATGAGGGACGAGTTAAAGTAATTTGAGACAAGTAAGGTATGGAAATGCAATAGTCTTATAGTTTAGTAAAAAAAAAATTGTTGCCTTATTAACTATAGAAACCGAGTATTTAGAACCAATAATTATGCAAACACTATTTGACTTAGAGATTGCATCATTGGCATTACAAAGATATTAGTTAGGTTTAATAATACTAGTTCTATTTGCCTCATAAAGAACCTCATTCAATACTCTAGAACTAAGCACATAAAAATTATTTTCATTTTATTAAAGTCATATGTAAAATAAGGATATTGAGTTAGAATTTGTTGATATATTACATTAATTGGCTGATATTTTCACTAAACCTATGAGTCAGGATAAAGTTTGCACTTTAAGGAGATAATTGGGCATGATTAATGGAAATTTTATTTAATTAGGATCTATTTTAATGCTTATATTTATCTTTGATTAAATTTTTCGTGAATTATTATATGTTTAGGGTTTTTTTTAATTTTTTAGAGGATATTTGGACCATAGTATATGATTTCATATCTTATTAGTTGAAGAATATATGGTAGTGGTCATCTTTAGAATCTCTTAAACTAGGTGTACCATGAGATTATAAGACTACTGATCAATGTAGTAGTCAACCACTTCAACAAAATGTTTAACTAATATCATTTAGTGATCAACCAATATAGCCATTTTTTATGATAGACTTTGCACCATGAGGATGTTAATCAGTTGGTTGATTATTCTAGTTGACAAACATATTATGTTGGTTGACCAATGTAACTACGTGATTGATTAGTATATTTAAGTTTTAAAACTCAATTTACTCTCCCTCTCATCCTTCATATATACCATACAAAATTTTCCATTTCCTTCCCTCAAAAGTAATAAACAAAACCCCTTTCTACCACATCTAAGCCAAATCTCCTCCATTCTGACTTTTTTAGACCTCCATTTCACTCAACCTTCCTAAAACTCTTATGAAAAGAAACAATTTTATAGCCTTCTTACATTGCACCTCTGTATTTAATGCTTCTCCTTCTCTAGTGAGTTTCAAGTAACTTAGTAGGCTAGCATGAACTCCTCTACACTTATAAGGCCAAGCTCCATCAATAATAATCATTCAAATTTACCTAAGTTTATTAATTTATGCCCTAATTACAATTTTCAAATTAGGAAAATAGGAGATTTTTCAAATTAAAGCATAATTTTAGTACATTTTTATATAATTGAACCTATTTATCATTTGATTTGAAAATTAAACGTTTAATGGAACTTTTTCTTCACTACTTTTATTGTCTTGATCAATTTAGTTTCAAATACTTTAATTTTGATTTTTAGTCAAACTTGCACTATTGTTTGTCCTTAATTGCACCCAAGAGGGAGATTAATTGGGTGTTTATAAAATTCAAAAAAAAAATCTAACCAATGTACTCAATTAACAACAATCAATATAAATAAGGATGAGAAAATTGGTTAATATAAATTAATCAATCAATTGAGCAATAAATTAATAAGGATAAAGAAGAGAGAGTAAAAACCGACTTATAGTGGTTTAGCAAACAAGCCTTGCCTACATCTACTCCCAAGACTCTTCTTGGAATTCCTCCATAATTCTTTTTTCAAAGTAAGGAAACCTTTCTATAATTTTTCTCGGTAAAGAGAAACTCTTCTTATAATCTTCTTCCAAGATGAAGAGAAACCTCATTAACACTTAAATCACCCCCCAAATACAATACTCAACAACCCACCAAATTATTACAACTCCAAAATATCTCTTTTATTCCTTTAATAACTCCAAAATAGCTCACTCACACAAGTATGACATAATGATGCTCAAATGATTGAAAACTCTTTGTAATGTGTGTATACAACCCTAAAACCTTCTTAATGCTAAAATATAGTGTTTTGGGACCCAAAATAATTGTTAGAGCCAAGAACTAGCCATTGCAACAACTATATATAGTGTTGTACTGGTCGACCAATATGTATTTACAATATCAGATTAACTAGCTATTAGAACACTAGTTGACCAATAGTCATATTGATCAACCAATATGGTACATTGGTCAACTAATATATTAACCAATGTTTCTACAAAGTCATGATATATCAAATTTAATAATTTTAACATATATTGGTTAACTAGTAACCCATATAGGTCGACTAACCATCACAAAAATATGATTTTAACAACTTCAAATGCTCAAAACCAATTTGTTTAATCCAAAATGATTAAAAAACTTCCTAAAATGTTCCCTAAAGATTATTTGAAAGATCAAGAGGTTTTTATATTAAAATCAAAAGCTTCAATATCTCTTGATGAATGTAAAGACTCATGCAATGAAGTAAGATGAATGATTATATATGGTGAGCCTTTTGGATCATCAAATTAACAAAGTGAGTTTATAAATAGTAATATAAAATGAGAAATGATCTTTATAACCCTTGATCTTCTTTTGTTTTATTTTGATCTTCATTTCATTAGTCACAAACTTCAACTTTTCTTTATCCGATTCATACATTATCTTATTGATTTTATAGCTTCATTTTTTTCTAATATTGTTTTTCATCAAAATAATAAACAAATTAGTAGTAATTATGTTTTTTTATCATCAAAATATTAATTGGAACCTCCTTTGGTTCAACAACTATGTTTATTGAGGTTGATTATAGATTAAAGTTGATGAAGTTGGGATTTTTTTATAAATAATAATGATTTTTATTGAATGAATTCAAAATTTCAATAAAAGAGATATAATGCTAGAAGCAATTGCATCAAAGTACTAGAGGAAACCACTCCATAGATTTGTAAGTACAAGATTGGTTTGACTTAATGAACAATAGGCTAGTTGATTCTCCAGGTGGTGTTAATCTCATAACTGATTTTATGCTTGCGACTATATAGATTAAGTGCAATCTGATTTATTCCTATATGTGCTTTAATAGTTCAACCTCAAAGTAAGTTGAATTGATGAAGAATCTATTGTTTCTTTTAGTCCAAATGCCTATGATAAGATAATAAAGTGCAATATATATTCTATATTTGTCACCTTTAGTTCTATTTTAAATTCCAGCACACCATTCTATGATGTTAGCCCACTTAGAAGGAGGTTCTGCCACTTTACATGCACACATGATGGACTTCTGTATTTTGCTAGAGAAGTTACACTGAAGGAAAATCTAATCATAAGATTATGAATCTCTTCTTCAAAGAGAGCCTTAGTTTGGTATACATATGTGTTTTCCAAGTCTGTCAAGAGTGGGAAGTTTGAGCTTCTTGGCTTTCCTTAAAGTATGAGTGGCTATGGGGAAATAATATTTGCACTATACAATTTTTTGCCATAGGATTAGAGGGGTTGATTAATTGAATAGTGATCTACAAGAATGATTTGAGTAATTACCTTAAGTTTCTAACTTCCATATAAGCTTATCCTCAAGCTAATTCAGTCTAAAGTCCTTCAGGAAGTTTAGAATTAGAGAAAATTGAGTGCTAGAATGTTTGGATTGTATAAGGGAGATGGCCTAATATACTTTTGCATTTGAATTGGTTGAGCTTTGAAGATGATCCAATTCATCCATTTGAATAAGAGGACCATAGTTAGTCCAAAAATCATACCAAAAGTTGGTTAAGATACCATTTCTAGCTTGATTGAAATAACGTTCTTTAAACTTGTTTCTATTTTTTATAATGAACTTCATTATAGGAGTGGCATTGTTTATGGTTTGGAAGTGTTAGATGTAGTTGTTCTTTATATGGTATGTATGTACCCATTTGACCAATAAATATTTATTATCTTGAAGTAGTCTCCAAATTTTCTTTTACAGCAAGACTTGATTTATGATCTTGGTGCATATTATACTTAGGCCTCCATGTTTTTTGGGCTGACACACTTCAAACCGGTTAACTACATTCCTCTTTTGTTCAAGTCTAGAGCCAAACCAAAGATAGTTTTTAAGTATTCTATAAATAGTTGTTGTGATGCCTTTTGGGAAAATCAAGTGCAAGGCCCAATGGATACTGATAGATGAGAGTATAGAGTTGATAAATGTTGCTCTGCCTACTAATGATAACTCCTTACTACTCCAACTATTAATTCTAAAGATAATTATATTAGTGAGTGATCTATAGTCTCTTTATGATGGTTTAATTGCAGAAATTGGGACTCTAAGGTATTGTATTAGTAGTTGGGGGTGAAACCAGATATAATTGAAAGAGTTGGGATTAAGTTGGTTGCACTTACTAAGGTATACAAGGCACTCTTGTTCTAATTTATGCCTAGACACGACATTCTCCTGAACATTTTGAGGGTTATAGTTAAGGATGACACTAATTTATGATCTGCCTTAGAGAAAAGGAATACATCATATGTAAAAGTTAGACTTACAATTTTAAGCTTCTTACATTTTGCATGATACTCAAATGTCTTGGTTTTGTCTATAATTCCTAATATCAGCTTAATCAAGAATTCCATAATTAGAGAAAATAGGTCAGGGGAAATGGGATCCCTTACCTGATACCTTTAATATTTGTAATCGGGCTAGAAGGCTCACCATTGACTAGGACATTAAAAATAATAGTGGATATAAATTGTTAAATCCAAGCTATAAAGTTTGTGGGAAAATTTAACGTAGACAAGATGTTTAAAATAAAAGACCACTTGACATAATTATAAGCCTTTTGGAAGTCAACCTTTGTTGACCAACTTTTTTAACCTTTTTTATTTGTTTAGTGCTTAAAGAGCTTCTGTGCTATCATGATGAAGTTAGGATTTTGAAAGTTTATTGACACTCTAATCATTTATTTATACAAACTTACAGACTTAAGAGCAATTCAATAGACCTTCCTTAATTTATGTTTGTTATTGAATTAATAATATTAGTACTCGAAATTATAAATAAAATAACTAGGAAGAGAAGAAGAATAAAGTAAAGTCAGTGAAAAAGATAAGAAGTGAAGAGTTATATATAACAAATGTTATTAAAAATAAAATCAGTAATAAAAAAATTTGTAAAAGAAATAAAGGATATATTGAATATGGATATATGAGAAAAAGCCAAAAAGCACTCTTAATAAAAAAGGACCAAAAATTAGTTTTATTGTCAATTTTCATCTACAATCTTCTTTAAAATGCAATACAAAGCGATAAAGACAAAGAATAAGAAAAGAAGGCTTCTGCACATTTGATTTAAACAAAAATAAAAATCAGAATATAATATATAAAAAAGGAATATGCAGAGAGAAAGCAAAATATAAATTTGATATATTATATGTTAAAGATTTGAAAACTAGGAAAGTGAATAAGAGATTATTTTGTTACAAGATTAAATCATAATTTACTTATGTGGAGAAGAGAAATGAGGTAACAAAGAAAATTGACTATGATAATTGTCACTTTTAAATACGTAAAGATATAATAATATTTAATTGATAATTTTAAAACATAAGACTTAATACTTATAAATTTTGTATATTTTAAAATTAATATTATTATGTTATATTTAGATATTTAATAAAAATTGTCTTTAACTTAACCACTAAAATTTATTTGTATTAAAATTTGTGTTTTTATCTGTTATTTTTCTTATAATTCCTTTTTTGCTTTGTTTAGGTGCTATAGTTAATTATATGTATATATTAGTTTTGAAAAAAAATATATCCAATACAAGTTAACCTGATCCGAAGTCATCGAATAAAGTCTGGTTTGATTGAATCTTGAATTAAGTTTGAAGTCTGATAAAAAAAACTTGGGATTCAAATTTTAGGTCTCCAATTTAAACTTAGTTAAACCAACCCAAACTAAAATTTTTATCTTAATTTTAATCTAACTCGAATTTTGAATTGATCCAAAATTTAACAAAATTCATATCAGACTCACTTTTTGAAGTTTGATCAAATTTTAAGTCAAATTTAAACTTATAAACTAAATTTTAATTCAATTTTAAGTTCAAGTTCAAGTCTTATAATATTCGAGCTTAGCCCTATCCATTACATCCCTAGTATAGATAAAGAATAGAAGAGAGGACAATTCTACATTAGGATGAGGTTTTAATTTAGGTTAGTCCTGATATCATCCCTTAGTTATTATTTTCAATTCCAATAATTTGATAAGACTGTGGAAGGAAAGTCCTATTTATCCATAAAACATAGTTATGACAAACTCAGTCATTTCAAAGCTAAAAATTGTGAAATATCATTCAACCACTTCTCTTACACACTACTGTTGTGGCTTATGTATAAGTAATTGTTCTTTTCGACATACTCATTATATCATCACCATTTGTTTCTCGCAGCCATCAAATATATGGTAAATGGTTGCATTAGCCATTTCATTAATGTGCAATCTCTAGAATGTTTCTTTAGGAGTCGTTTGATTCCATTTCTATTTTTCTGTTGTGGTTTGAAGTTTTTGGTTTTTGTTTTTGGTTTCCATTTTTTAATTAAAAAATAAAAACCTATTTGGTTGAGTTTTTAATATAAAAACTAAAAACAAAAACTTGTTTGATTGAAATTTGTAATAAAAAACTTAAAAAAACATGATTGGTTTTATCATCATGTTTCTATTTTATAATTGTACTCTTATGTTAATAATTTTAATATAATATATCATGTTTTTAAATTAATTAATTCTCATTATAGTTAGAAACAAAATATATGCAAAATAATATAATTAAAAATTTTGCACATTAATTATATATAATTATATATATATATATATATATATATATATAATTCTATAAATTAGAAAGTTACATTAAGTGATTCTAATCAATAAAAGATGTTCATCATATTATAATTCTTCAAAACATAATAATACTATCATTTACAAAAAGAAACATAAATCAAATATAACTAATATGATCATTCCACATCTTGCTTCCAAGCCATGCTTTGCAGTTATGCTGGAGTGATATTATACTCCACTTGAGAACTTGCATATTCATTCTCACTATTCGGAATTTGTTCTTGATTTTCAACACAATTGTTAAATAATTCATCATTTTGTCCATACATTTTAATATAATTGTGTATAACATAACAAGCAATAACAATGTATTTGTGTTTCTTCATATCATAACTCGGCATGTTTTTAAGTATAGGAAATCTTACTTTTATAGCACCAAAACATTTTTAATAATATTTCTTAATAATGATTGTCTGTAGTTAAACAATTCCTATGAACTTTGAGGTCTTCCTCTTCCTCTATAATCTCGCAAATGATATCTCTCACCTTGGCATAATAAAAGAAATCCACGCATATTGTATAGCCTGAATCAACCAAATAGAACTTACCTAACATATAAAGAACATAATATTAACAAAAAGATATTAAAATTAATCATAATAACTATGTTTATTGAAAATAATATGATACTATGTGGAGATATAGGAAATTGATTTGCTAGATTTGTCATTGCTTCTAAAAGAACTCGAGAGTCATTTGCAGTACCTTCCTATTCAACCATTAAATATGTAAAACATATGTCAAATAAGCACAATAAATGTACCATCTATTACTCCTATACAATCCTAAAAAAGAAAACTATACTATGAAAATAATTATTAGTCATAAGGACATTTTATTGCTACTTTTTAAAGTTCGGGCTATAATTGAAAATTTGACGAAAGTCGCCAGATTGGTCACTGTTTTTAAAAGAATTCGAGAGTCATTTACAGTACCTTCTCATT
The DNA here is from genome assembly GCA_025629825.1 of Erythroxylum guanchezii. Taxonomy (NCBI): domain Eukaryota; kingdom Viridiplantae; phylum Streptophyta; class Magnoliopsida; order Malpighiales; family Erythroxylaceae; genus Erythroxylum; species Erythroxylum guanchezii. The sequence goes on along the minus strand of JAOTAX010000005.1, from coordinate 15,272,658 downwards.
CAACCATTATATATGTAAAACGTATGTCAAATAAGCAACAACACATAATATTTTGGGTTGGGTCAATTCTTTTACCTTACATAGTATTTGTTCATTAGTCAGAACACGCACATCAACATGTCTACCATCTATTGCTCGTATACAATCCTAAAAAATAAAACTATACTATGAAATAATTATTAATCATAAGGATAATTTATTGTTACTTTTTAAATTTTGGGCTATAATTGAAATTTTGACAAAAGTTTGAGCTTTTTTTGGAAATTAACCCTATAATTTATTTAGTATATATCAATAAATTAATAAAAGAGGTTAATTAATTTTGTGCATTAGAATTATTAAGTATGTCTAAATATCCATTTAATAAGTGATTGAGTCATTTTAATTCATTAACTATTCATCTATAAATTAGATACATTTATCTAGACCGACAAATAAGGCCTCCCAACTTAAAAAGTAACTATCAATTGGGGTCATTTGGTTCTACTTCTGTTTTTCATTTGTTGTTTTTAGTTTTTGTTTCTTGTTTTTGGTTTCTGTTTTTTTCTGAAAAAATAAAAACCTGTTTGGTTGAGATTTATAATATAAAAACTAAAAACAAAAACTTGTTTGGTTGAGATTTCTAATAAAAAACTCAAAGTAAAAACATGTTTGATTTTATTATCTTGTTTTTATTTTTTAATTATACTCTTATTTGTAATAATTATAATATATAATATTTTTTTAAATTAATTAATTCTTATTATGACAAGACTTCACTATAACAAGACTAAGGCTTCACTTTCGATAAAGTCTCTGGGACGTGAAGAGCAAGCTTCACTTTTGTAACAAATGACAAGTTTTAAGCCTTACATGTGTGCTCTGCCAGCAGAAAAATGAATCCATCGATCATTACAAATAAACCATTATGATATAGAGACAAAGGCTACTACATGAAGACTAGGCTTTGAAGGATAGGCTTTGCGATATGCTGCCACATTAAATGTGAAGACAAGTGTTGCGTGCTCCATGCTAAAGATACATGAAGAGTCTTCACGTGAAGAGTAGGCTTACTAGGCTCTACCGCATTAAATGATGTGTTGCTACATTTATAAGATAAGTGCTTCACGCATGCTCTACTTTATACTAAAGACGCCAGGATGAGCGCCACTGCCACTCTCTCTTCTTAGCTAAGCTAAGCTTAACCCACAAAATAGCTTCCACGGCCACAGTCTCTGGCACAACACTGAGCACCTCCTTGGCATTCGACATAGGGTGACGAGTCGAAGGGCGATTCCGAACATGGGACAGACATTTTTTGGGTTGAAAAGTGGGTACGGAGAGCGGATTAAGGTCATGGCGATGTACAACGTGAAGCTTATTACTCTGGAAGGAGAGAAAGTGACAACAGTCCCAGACGATGTGTACATTCTTGACCACATAGAGGAGGAAGGTGTTGATTTATTGTATTCGTGTAGGGCTGGTTCTTGCTCGTCGTGTGTAGAGAAGGTAGTGTCAAGGACGGTGGACCAATTGAGCAATAGCTTCCTTGACGATGACCAAATGACAGATGGTTGGGTACTGACTTGTGTTGCTTATCCCACTTCTGGTGTTGCTTGAAACTTTCTGGCAGTATTTTTGTGTTCTGGTGCTATGAGAAAAAAATTCTTATTTTAAAATTTTACAAAAACGTCTTTTTTACGTTTCTATAAATCTATTACGGTTTTTTTTTTTAATTTTTAGAAACAAGAAACAACAGTCATACTCATCCAAACGTGTTTTAATGAATTGTTTTTGTTTTTTTGAAAACCACAACAAAAAAGGGAAAAAGAAACAGAAACAAACAGAGCCTTAATATTAAGAGCAAAAGAGATGCAAAAATGAGTTTAACTCAACTCCTTTACAATTTAAATTTCGAGAGGTACTAATTATAAATATCTGAAAAAAGTTATTAAAGTTGAAGACCTCTTACGTTCCTAAAGCCAAAGATCCGAAGGATGGATAAATCGAGGTTAGTCTCATTCTATAGATATAAAAGAAAAGAAAATGGCTTTTTATTTTTATCTTTCAACATATGAACTTTATTTTATTTGATAAAACTTAAGTGATGGAAATGTTAAAGTCAGTTGAGAGAAATTATAAATAGTTGAATAACTGCGACAAGAAAATGAATCTAAAATAAATGGTTGAAATAGCAAATTAATGCAGAAAAAGAAATGTGAAAAATAAGGTAGCGAACGTAACTCCTTATAAAATATTACTCATGTTAAAGAGGCTAAAGGTAGAGCAGACAATCTGGAAGGCAGGCCTGGTCAGTAGTATCCACATTTATGTGAAGTCTAATGGTGCAAAACTTTTCACGATAACTAAGATTAAGAAAAAGATGCTATAGGTACATAACATTATTATATAATAAACAAAGTGGAAAAGCACGTGAGTTTTTGCGTACCAACCCAAGTTAAAGGCACTCCATTGCATGGGTTTCCTGGCAGCATACAAACGGTCTCTTTAATATAACAAAACACAAGTAGACCACGTTAATGTTATGATGCCAAATCCAAATACGGTCCCGGTGTTCCAAGGCAATAGGGAACATCTTTACAAATAAGCTATAAAAGTAAGGACTTGTTTAATTATTTTGATCGTTACAACCAAGCAAATGTTTTTGTTATTAAAATCTGCATCATTGCGAGATGTGGGCATTTCCAGTAGATTTGCAATCTAAAGTATCTCCTAGTGGGCTTCAATGTCTTCTTAAAGAAAAAGGAGGATATATCATGATGGCTCTAAGTCTAGCTTCCATTATTGGAGGGCATTCAATCGACATGATTAGGCTAGTGTAAGCTAATAATTTTGGAGTATTTTATATTGACTTTAAAAATGATACGGCAAGTCATGTGAATGTGGTTCTACAGAATCTCCCAATTCCCCCTATGGCCCTATCTTATAATGGACTTACCAACCAAACATGCTTCTGCTTCCCTAATTAATTTCTCCAACTCATAAGCACAAGCATGGATTTTGGCTTCCAAAATTACCCTTCTCACCCACACGTGGACACGTATTATAACTACAAGGTTGAATTGCGTGATACGTAAGACTATACTTGGAATGCACATGCTCGTGCAGTCCAACCACTAGGCAAGACCGCATCAATAATCTGATTTGCTTAGCGACTAATCACATGGTGACCAGCTCAGCCGGTCACATGGCCTGCAACGTAAGCTCGACTACCGAGATTTTCCTTTTTAGGAGTTCATATCCTCTTTCCACGTGTGCCAGAATATTATGATCCATGGCCAGAGATTATGCGATTGCTGATCTGACGGCTAGGAGAAGTCCTCACTTGAGGGTTCCCCTGTTTGAGAAGGTGAGTGGAAGGAGGATATTTTGGACTTGGGGGTTATATTACAGATAGGTATACAAGGGAGGAGAGTGTTGTGTTGACCGTCGACCGAAGACAGCACAGATGAAGTCAGTTTTGACCGAAAGTGCACGAGCGAGTTTTAAGCATACACGTCTGCTTCGCTGGCTTTGGCCTGTATGGGAAGCCCTTCGCCACGTAGGATCCACGTGAAAAGTAATAATGGTGGCGCAAGTCCCAGGAGTTTGCCACCACCCATAGTTATTAATTTATAAATGAACTATTGGCTAATCAATTTCCTAGAAAGTTAGTTTTTTCTCAATAACTATACTCTTCATTCAAATATTCAATATCACACATTTTATTTACGAGAGTTGTTAATGTTTATTTATAATTTATAAATTTGAAAGATAATTTCATACTTTAATCTAATTAATTTATTATTTAATTAAGTAGAGTTTGTTAATATCACATTTATTTTTATTTTATATATTAATTTTTTGGCATCTTTTTTTGTTAATTTTGAAACACCAGTAAAAGTGTGTACTTACTATTGTAATTAAGAACGTTCAGTAAAATTGAACTTTATAATTATTTATTAAATAATTTATTTATTTTTAATGAAGTAAAATTTTGTAAACATTAACACCTAAATTTTATACATAATTAAAAAAAATCATTTTTTTGTATTAAATAGAGGAAGAACCTGTTTGTTCCATAATCCACAAATTGTGCATTTTGGTTGAAGATATAATGGAGGATCATGTGAATTTTATTCATTAATTTCTATCTTTGCTCCGTTTTGTCTCTCTTTTTTGCTTTTTTCAATGTAACAAGAGAGGGGGTTTGGCGATCGTAAGGAGCTGTAAGTTGACGATAAGTTGCATTCCTCCTACTGTAACGTGATACTTGAAGTTCCACGAGAAAGAAATATAGTCGCGTTTCAAATTACACTTTGAAATGGGAGTTGCAAAACTTCTTTTGTGTTTGGGTTAGTCGTACCTTTCTGTCACAGCAACAACACTCACTTTCACTTATATACCAGTCTTTGCTATCCTTCTTTCAGGAGGCCCATTTCCGTTCCGTTTTAGTTGCAACCTAACTACCATATAATTGCCAACCAGGTTTAGTTATAAATTGCATATGATACACATAAACTAAAACGGAAACGTGCCCTCTCCACCTATACCATGCAGACGGATCGCCTTCCTTATCGCCTTTGTGATGACGTGAAAAAATTAATGCGCAACTTCTTATGGGGCTCTTCTCAAGGCAAACGCAAGATGCACCTCATTAACTGGGACACGGTGTGTAAAGAGCTGGGTGATCTCGACCTTCGCAGTATACGTGATACAAATGACGCCCTCCTAACCAAACTTGGCTGGGCTTTAGTTGCGCAGCCTACTGCACTCTGGGTACGGGTTCTTTCCACCAAATACAACTTTAACGCCGCCAATGTTCCCACTTCCCTCAAATCGGGCGGCAGCTCTATGACTTGGAGGAGCATTACAGCCATTTGGCCTTACGTGCTTAGAGGCCTGAAGTGGGTTATATGTGACGGTTCTAAGGCACACTTTTGGTTGGATCCTTGGGTGGAGGATGTGGGCCCACTCATTGTTAAGTCAAAATGACTTCACGTAAATGATTTTGATGAAAAACAAATAATAATGAAAGAAGAAAGTAAGATGGAAGCAGAAGAAAATCAGACGGAAGAAGCAAAGCAAAAGACAGACGGAAAGTGCAAAGCGAATATCAGACGGAAGCGCAAAGATAAAAGTCAGACGGATAGAATATCAGACGGAAGCGAAAGATAAAAGTCAAACAATAGAAAGTGAGACAGAAGGAGTAAACAGAGAGTGAGACAGAAGGTGCAAACAGAAAGTGAGACGGAAGGCGCAATCTAAATAATCAGACGGAAAGAAGTAAGACGGAAGAACGGATACCATGTCGGTTTAATAATCAGCTTGAGTTAGTTACAGAACTCAACTGAATAACTGATTCTTCAAAGATCAAGAAACAAGAAGAAAGAAGCAGTTATCAAGAAGCGGTTGAAGACAAAGGCTATAAATACGAGTCGAAGTCGAAGACTGCAGAAGCCTAGCGATTTATGAGAAGTGAGAGATTTTAGAAAGAAAAAGCTAAAAATCTTATTGTGCGAAAAACTTGAGCGATCATTTTTTTTCTGTAACAGAAGCTCAAAAACTCTTTCAGTTGAAAGAAAAGCAGACAGCCTGAAGAGGCTAAGTATGAAAGAATATTTGCTGTAAGAGACCTAAAGAGGCTCGGTATCAAAGAATACTTGTAACGTTATGAAAGATAGTGAAATCTAAGAAAGATTTCTGAGGACTAGACGTAGCCCACAGTTTGGGGTGAACGAGTATAAATCGACTATGTCAACACTCTCAACTCTTTCTTAACTTTTAATTTTCAATCTTACTGTTTTCATACGAGAATTCAAAAAATATTTCACAATATTGATTTTCAATAATTTGAGAAAGAAGCAAGTTTCTTTTAAAGAAATTGTTTCAAAAAGGGGATTAGTAAAAGAAATACACAATTCAACCCCCCTTCTTGTGCATTTGTATATCGATTATTAAGTCTCTATTAACGTGTGATTCACTTCACTCATATCCCATACTACCTCTCCCATACCTCAGACAGATCATGACCTTAGGGTGCAGCAATTTATGGATAATTCTGGTAACTAAATGTGGGATAAATTCCAATTTGCTCTTCCTCACTCTATTTGCTTATGCATTGCAGGTATCTCACCACCTAGGCCTCACTATGGGCCTGATAGAAGGATCTGGGGAAGGACCGATTCAAGACAGTTCACTACTGCTTCTGTGTATTCTTTGATTCTGGACCATGCCCCTCAAGGCGCAAGTAATTTCTAGAAGACAATTTGGAGATGGAATGGCCCACAACGTATCAAATCATTTCTTTGGCTTCTAGAACAAGATCGGTTACTCTCTAACCAACAACGACTTCACCGAGGCCTCACTATGACCACTGAGTGCTACTATTGTGGCTCGGACGAATCATCCCTACACGTGGTGCGAGATTGTCCCAGAGCAAGAAGTTTATGGCTCCAATTTCCCCAGCCAGCCAATTCCTTCGATTTCTTTCATCTGAACGTTCAAAACTGGCTGCATAGCAACCAGTAACAACACATGACGATTTATAATCTAGATTGGTCACTGCTGTTTGGAACTACTTGTTGGTTCCTCTAGTCCTAGAGGAACTTGGCCTTATTTGATGCCCAGTTGTCGTAACCGGCTTCCCTAGCCCACATTGTCTGGGAATTTGCACGTAGTACCCATAAGGCTGTGATTTGGCAAAATAAAGCTGGTCTTAGACATCGACCCTGCCAGCAACACTCGATTGGATGGCGTAAACCTCATTCGAGTTGGGTGAAGCTGAACACCAACGAGGCCTCGAAAAGATCTTCCTCTACGGCCTCAACAGGGGGTCTTATTCAAGACAGCTTTGGATCTTGGTTGGGAGGCTTTGCGCAGAATCTTAGCTGGTGTTTCTTGGTTTCCACAGAACTCTGAGATGTCCTTTTCGGCTTGACTCTGGCGTGGGACTTTGGGTTTCGCAAGGTAGAACTTGAGCTGGATTCTCAGGTTGTGATGAGTATGATTTCTGACCCCCACTAAACGAGCAACATCGTTAAATCCTTTAGTTATGAGCATCAATGAGTTACTCAATCACAACTGGGTTGTCATTCCTCGCCATACCTACCGCGAAAGTAACAGGTGTGCTGACTGGCTTGCCAATTTTGCTATTCACTTTAGAGTCGGGGTAACCACTTTTGTAAATGCACCCTCAGGGTGCCTCTCAATCCTCCTCAAGGATATAGCCGGGATTAGCCTCCCTCAGCTAGTTGTGTAATTTTACATCTTGTTCCTTTTCAACAAAAAAAAAAACGAAAACGTGCTCTTATGCAAATATATTATTATAAGTAATTTTGTGGAAGCAAAGCCGGATTAAACAATCACATTAATTGTATTACGATGCTACAGTGACCGTCAAAAGAAGATGACATTAACAACAAAGAGTTTTTAGTACCCCGATCCTGACTCAGAATAGAAGATCAAAATGACAAGGAAAAAACGAAGGGATTATCGTTGAATAGTAAAATTTAAAATGTTCAAAACTAAACCTACGAGGAAGAACTATTTTCACCATGTAATGGCTTAAGTTCACGAAAACTTTTACGACTTATTTGGCAAACAATTTAATATCATTGTAGTGAAAGATAAAGTTGATTGCTCAAAGCTGCTGAATTCAAAGTTTGTTCCATAAAAATTTTCTAGTTCAAAAGAAATATAGAGCAAGACTAGTGGTGAAGGGATTCCGTAAAAAAAAAGGCATCAATTTTGATGAAGTTTTCTCACCAATAGTTAAGATGATTTCAATTTGAATCGTGTTGGGTTTAATTGCTAACTTAGAACTTGAACAACTAATTGTGAAAACAACTTTTGTGCATAGAGATTTAAAAGAAGAGATATATATGGAGCAACTAGAAGGATTTAAGATTTAGGGCAAGAAAAATCTTGCTTGCAAGTTGATGAAGAGCTTGTATAGGCCGAAATAAGCTTTAAGACAATGATATATGAAGTTTGATTCATTTATGATAAGTAATAGTTATAAAGAAATTTTTGTCAATCCTTTTGTATATTTCAATACGTTTTCCAGTGGAAACTTCTGTATTATCCTTTTATATGTCAATGATATGTGATAGATGAATATTTGACTATAATTATGCACCCAAATTTAACATGTTTTGCTTGATATTATATATCTTTGTTGTATATTTGGTATTTAATTCGTTTCAAGTGCGTTTATAGGTCATAATTGCCTTCATGAATTAAAAGGAGATTTCATATGAAATTATGATAAGGAACGAAGATTTGAAGCAACCAAGGACCTACACGACTTTGTAAGTCTCTGTAAACAAGTGAAGATTGAAGAATTTAATTTCTGGTCATGTGGAGTTACACACCCTTGTATACTGATATATACAACAATGTATGTAACCCATATAAGTCTCTATGCCTATGTGAAAATTGTGAATTCATGTATTTTTTTAATATACATGGCTCTTATATGCCCATGCAAGTGATTGTGTATATCCCAAAAACTCTAATTTTTATTATAAAACGATACCAGTGAGGTAAACAAAATAGAGCTAAGGTTTTAAAAGTTTTTAGGTCGTAAGAAACATTTAGAGGCGACGATTTTGATCATGGGATGATGAAAATGTGAAGAATACGTCAAAACATCCATTAGAAAACAACATCAAATACATAATTGCAAGAAGATTCAATAGAAAAGAAAAGGAGATTTAGAATTATGACTTTTTTATTAGTTTTTCTACACGGTTGTTATTCATTTTTTTTTGTGAGTAACTAAACGTGTTTACTGTCCAGGTGTGATTAACATTAGTTTGTGATAACAATATGTTTTAATCTTTTATTTAATGCAATTATATAGGTTGATTTATTGTGATTCAATTATGCATTTTACTCTTGTTCTAATATATTTCAAATATTAGTACATTATTTGATTTCATACGATTGAGATTGAGAAATTCTCTTATATTAATAGATCTACCATAATTGGAAGGAGTTCCATGCAAATCTAAAAAAAGACCATTATAAATCCTCTATATTAGGGTCAAATATAATAGCAAAATTCATAAATCAATAAAGCAATCCTAGGGATTTTAACTAGAAAGAGTTATGATGGATTAGCTGTTAATAGTCTTGAGAAAGATATTAACATATGATAGGAATTTTCATAGTCGAATAATGAATTATATAATTGCATAATAAAGGCTTAATATTTAAAGATTCTTAGGGGATTCATCACTTATACATTATTATTTGATATTGATTTTTCTAAGTAATTTCCTCTGTCCCGTGTTCGTTATTGTTTCCAATTTTAGTTTATTTGTTTAGTTTAATTTTTAATTAAAATAAACAATATAATTCATAGATTAAACAATAAAAAAAGATAATTATCAGTACTTATTCTTCATACGATCGACCTGTACTTGCATGTAATAGCTACAAGTGTGTCGTGCACTTGTAGTAAATTTTAATATTGACTTAAATGTAGTCAATCAAGTTTTTGGCACTATTGTCAAGGACAGTAATATTATGAACACCTAGATTTTATTACTCTAGCCATTTTTATTTTATTATGTTTTTATCATTTTTTTAAAAGTTCTTTTATTTGATTAACTTATTTAGTTTTCTTTATATATCTATATATCGATTTTGACTTTTGGTTAGCTTATGACCTGGAGTAATAGTAAGAGCTTAACTAACGTGAATCCATAAATTAAGAGAACAACAAACAAAAATGTTAGTGGGAAATAACTGAGAGAGTTCGAACTGGATCGTCAAATAGAAGACTTAGGTGGTCGTATGGATACGGAAGAATCAAGAACAATGGAGGACTAATCAAGGACCATGTTCGACTATGCTAAACTTGACTAGAGTGGAGTCTAGCATTGGGAGATAGACTATAAGTGCTAACAATTTTGAGTTCAGGCTTGTTATTATATAAACGGTGCAACAATCAATCTAATTTGATGGACTCAGAGACAAAGATCTAAATGCAAACATCTCAAACTTTCTAAAGATCTATGTTATATTCAAAAATAATGGAGCTAATGATGATGCAATCAGACTGCGGTTATTCTCGTTTTTACTAAGGGAAAAGGCTAAACAATGGTTGAACTCGATGCCATGATCATCACTGAGTACATGGAAACAAGTGATAAGGAAGTTTTTATTAAAGTATTTCCTACCAATCAAGACTGTAAAACTGAGGAATGACATCCCCTTTTACTTCCAAGCTAATTCTAAATCGTTTTATGATATCTGAGATCATTTTAAAGAGATTTTAAGAAGATGACTACATCACAGTTTACCAATTTGGATGCAAATCCAAAATTTTTACAATGGACTAACTCAGAGTACAAGGCAATTTATTGATGCAATAGCTAGGAGGATGCTCAATAACAAGACACTAAAGGCAACCTAACACCTTATTAAGGACATGGCTATGAATAATTACAAATGGTGCTCGTCCAAAGCCAGAATCAATAAGCTAGTGACAATGTATGAAGTGGACATGGTGGCACAATTGGCAAACCGGGTGGAAGCACTGAGCAGAAAGATTGATAGATTAATAATGCATCCACAAGGGTGAGTTATGCAATGCCATGTGGGTGGGCTAGAGTATGCAACACATCCTTGTCAAACATCACATATGGACTATCTGGGGAATGCTCTTAGACCCTATAACTATCCATATAGCAATATGTATAATCTGGGATGTATAATCTGGGATGGAGGAATCACCCCAATTTCTTATGGCAAAATCGAGGCTAATAAAGGAACAATCATCCATTAGGATTTTAGCAGCAAGCAACTCCAATTAAGAAGTTTAGTTTAAAAGAGATGATGTTGGAAATTGCTCAATATTCTGGTGTAAAACATTAATGGATAGAGGCTTCGATACGTAACTAGGGAGTTCAAATCGAATAGATCACTAAGCTAATTTTAGAAAGACCACAGGAAAGTTTGCCTAGTATGACTAAAACAAATCTTAAGGAACAAATAATGGTAATCACCTTGTAGAGTGAGAAAGAGCTCCCGTGAGAAGAAGGAAGAAAGAAGAAAGGTAACATTACGATTTAATCTATAGCTGAAGATGAAGGTCCTTGTAAGAAAGTCAAAGAAAATCAACATGTCATCCCCTATCCTGCTAAAGTAAAGAAAGATCGGATGGATGTACAACTAGGTAAATTCCTTGAATTATTTAATTAACTCCAGGATAATTTACCTCTTGTTGAAGCTCTTGTTTAGCTACCAAAGCATATAGAACTTTTGAAAGAGCTACTTTAGAACAAGGAAAAGTTGAAGGAGTTGGAGACAACTAGGCTAAGCAAAAGGAGCTCAAAAGTTTGGAATAACAAACTACCAAAAAAGTTTATGGATCTAAGGAGTTTTACTATCCCTTGTGAAATTAGTAGTTTAAAAATAGAAAAGGCTTTAGCCAATCTATAGGCTAATATTAATATGATTCCTTTTTCATTGTTTGAGAAACTGGAAATAGGTGAACTTAAACCTATTAGGACTAGTGTACAATTAGTTGATAGATCGGTAAATATCCTATAGGGGTTATAAAAGATGTTCATGTTAAAGTTGATAAGTTTGTATTCCCAACTAATTTTGTGATTCTTGATATAGAGGAGGATATAAAAGTGCTTCTAGTCCTAGGTCAACCTTTTTTGGCGACTGCTAAGTCAATAATACATGTTGACGAAGGCAAGTTGATATTAAGGGTTGGGGATGAAGGGGATGCTTTTTAGAATTTCTAATGTCATTAATCATGCCCTTGAATTTATGGATCTGATCGCACCTTGTGACTCTTGTAAGTTGCCTGATATTTTGCAGGATTTTACATTTAAAGGTCCACTAAAAGCCTCACAAATTCAAGCCAATAAATCGAAAGAGAAACGTGGAAACAATAGATAAAAGGTATCGTACTTGAAAGCCATGGAACCTACAGTAAGGCTACAAAAACCCACGTTGAGCTTAAAAGCTACATCGAGCTGATGATGTTAAACAAGCACTACATGAGAGATAACTCATGAATTAGTTTAGGTTTTATTTTACATTCTATGATATATTACTTTTAATTTGATGTTAGAGTATGATTTATTTGAGTTTTGGTGTGTTATATGAATTGAGCATCTTAATGATGATATTGTGCAAAATTGGTGTGTTAGGGTATGTGTGTTTTTTTTCACTTAAAAAAAAGTGTTAAGGTGTTATCACTTTGAGTACAAAATTTTTTTAAGTTTGTTCATATATTTTTGAAGTTTCATACGTTTACAAAGTTACATGCTCTCTAGACACACTGGTGTAGACTTACACAATTAGACACATGCCCGTGTAAATGATTGTGTAAGTCTGTGAAAAGCTGCAATTCATTGACCTACACGATCTGCTACACGGGCCTGTGATACACCTTAAAAATGCCTGAATCCCTCACTCTTTCTCACTTGTTCTTTTCCTCTCACTCTCCGTCGTTGCCCTCTCAATCTCCCAGCTCAATTTTCTCTTTTTTCTTGTAAATTAGTGACAATTAAGTAAGTTTTCTTGTTGTTTTCACTTGTTTATAAATGATTAATTAGGTGTTTTGCATTATTTATTTTTTGCTCAAAAATGTCAATTTTGGGATCTTGGAATTTTGCGAGAAATTATGTGGTTTTATGATTATTCATGATTTAATAGTTGAATATTATCATTACCCATTGGATTTAATGAATTAATGTGATGAATTGCATGTGTATTGGGTGAAACTTCGACTTGAATTGCGAAATTGTGCAATTTTTGCTCACTAATTGTTTCATTGTGATATTTTTGTATGAAATTAAGGTTAATTAGTTATTTTTATAGTTAATTAAAGTTGGGTTTGTGTTTAATTGCATGTCAATTTTGATTTTTGCATGAACTGGATGTTTAATTTTGTCAATTTTACGTAATTACTAGATTGAAGTTTTAAATTTAAAATTTAGGGTTAATTTTATAATTAAATAATTAGGTTAGTGTTAATTGTTAATTACAATATATTTAATTTCAATTTTGTGATTTATTAGTTTGTTATTTAATTTGCCTAATTATTTAATGTCTATTTTATTTATTTATCTAATTGTTTTAGATTATTTGTTCGTAATTTTATGTGTTTAAATTTTCATTTTCAAGTTCATTTTTAGGTTGAATAAATTAGTGAACATAATAAACTTTAAGTTTGGGGAAAAGGGTATTCTCGTAATTTCTCTGTAGTTTTTTTGACATTGATGTAAAATTTTAGGCACAATGTTGAGATCACAATATGAAAAGGAAGTAACATGCAAGCGATAGTGAGAAGAGGGGCCATCAAGAGACTTGAGAGGCACTCGCTCTATTTACCCACCCGGGTGACCTTGGATGCTACTCTTCAATGTAACGAGGCATGAAGAACAATATCAGCGACTAAAGGAAAAAACATTCGATATAGGATGCAACATCGACTATGAGGTGTTGGAGGAGGATAGGTTGGTCCATCAAGTAAAAGATTTGATCAATATAGCGTCTGGGCCAGGTTTTTAGAGATCGTGGAGCCCTCCTACTAGGAGTTGACTCTTGAGGTGCTCTCCACATTCTTCATGGAGAAGGGGAGATATAACTGGGACATACCGAACACCATCCAGTTTTGGTTGTTTGGGGAGATGATCCGAATGAGCTATTCGAACTTCTTCATCACCATTAGTTTTTATGATCCAAAATTCATGGGGATGCAAGAATACTTGGCCTTACAAATACACTATCCTTACGAGATGTTATCTTAGCACATCTAAAACACCATAAGCAACGACGGTGACTACAACCCAAGTAGATCCAAGGCTTCATCACTTCGAATCTCAGCGCTCGACTTTATATATAGAGTTTTGAGTCATACCTTAAGCGGATAGGGTGACAGCCATGACATCGTCGGTAATTTAGATGTATATTATTTATAGAGTATGAGCGAGAGGATGTCAATCTACCTAGAGCACGCGCTTGCCTAATTTATTTAGCATTAGAACAAAGAGAGGAAGGTCAGCACAATCTATGTTGAACATTATGCAACGAGATTGGCATGACAGATGGGAGTCTTTAACAAACTACCCCCGATATGACAAGCCGACACCATGGCAGCACTTAATCTAAAAGTCATGAAACACATGCATATGGTCAGTAGACGACGAGGACCCATAAGGGATAACTATAGCCTAATTAGGTATCCCGAAGAACTAGCAACATCGGGAGGATCTGGAGAAGAGCCATCAGTAGCGAAGTAGCCGTCATAGCCACAGTCAATACCATCCTAGACGGGAGGAGCAATACGCAAAGGATAGTACGATAGCACCCAAGGCGAGGACACCACATCCAATCCAACTGAAGATAACTCATCTGGAGGGATGGGTGGCATAACTTTTAGGTATTTAGTAGACTCTCCAACTATATCAAGCGGAGCTTGTGGAGTGGGTAGAAAAACTTATTGTTGGATGGATGAGAGAGCTACTGTTGTTATTGATGAGTCGTTAAAGTTTCAATTTTTAGCCTCCATTATTTGACGAGGGTATTTTATTAGCAGTTCCTTTACTATTTGAGGATGATCGACCTCAGGACCCTCTATTGTCGAACAAGCTTGAGTCACATCACAATTTAGGGAGATACTTCATTTTTGTATCTCTTTTTTTTTCTCATTGATTAATTGTGTATTTTTCTTATTTTTATTTATTTCCATTGTTATTTTATCTTATTTAAACATCATAATGTTATTCCATATTCTTAGTTATTTATGTTATTTTTATTTTTGATCCCTTTTTCTTTATATTTTGCAAGGATGTTAGTATTTAATATCAAATGGACAACCATAAATTCATCAAAATCAGAAATTAGAAAATTTTATTACTCAAGAATGTACCATAGTCCGCTTTCTCACTATTTATTCATATATGTTTATATTGTGTACATTGAGGATAATGTACAATTTTAAGTATAGGGAAGGGGTTAATAATTTCCTTAAGTTTATCGTAACCTTTATTAATTATCTTATTAGCTGATATCTTGAATTAGTTAAAATTAGGTTATCAATACTTTATTTCATTATTGATTGTTGACTTGAATTAGTATGCAAAAGGATGATAGTTATAATAAACTTACTTTTATAAGTCATATTATTAGTAATCATTTAGATAGTCAATTTTGAATAAAATTGATTAGTATTTATGCATAAAAGACCATATAGTTTTCTTGTGAGCTTCTAAGCCTAAGAGTAAAAATACATAAATTTTTAAGTCTTTTATTCTTTCATATGTGTTATTATGCATAGTGGAATAATTCTAGAAATTGCTGTTATTATGCATATTGAGACCATAGTTGTTAAATTAGAAGCATTAAGATGATAAAAGAATTTGATTCAACAATTTTTTAAGCATATTTCTTTTATACTTACCGTATCATATTTTATCCCTTAGGAGTAACCAAGTTTGAGTCTTAACCTTTTTCATTGATTATAACCCCATTATTAATTTATCCTCTTGTTCTTGAAGCCTATTTATTAATTTCAGAAGGTTTTTTTTTACATTACTTAATTGTTTGAAATTTGAATTTTTGTAAGGTCCAATAGTTCATTAATTAGGGTATATGATAAATGTTCAATAAAAAAGAGAGGAGTTGAAGCATGGTACCAATGGAATCATATTATGAATGACCTATATTGTGGAAGAACAAATTTCTGGCAATCTTTTCTATTGTAAATCTCTTTCAATTTTAGTAAACTTTATGTTATTCCAGTCATACCTTACCTCAGCCCCATTAAACCATTACAAAAACTTTTTGATTTTTGTTTCTAACTTATATATAAGTGGTGGGGATATGATAAAATTGTAGGCTTATGGCTAAGAGTTATAGTATGCATTGATTTGGGAGATCTTATACTTTTCACCCTAAACACTCGAGTGCATTAAGTGAAAACTTGGTGAGGGTGTAAAGATTTGTGCTTTTGATTTCAAAAAAATATTAGTGATTTGATTACTAGTGATATTAACTTGTGAAGTTAGTTTTAGGATAACTTTACTCTAATTGCATATTAATTAGGTCAATATGATTTGATGATTTAAAGTATGGATGAACATGTTTAAGATTAATGAAGGATGGACGTTTATAAGATTGATATGTTGGATTATGATTTGCTTGAGGACAAGCAAAAGTTTAAGTGTGGTGATGTTTGATAGATTCATATTTGACTATAATTATACACCCATATTTAACATGTTTGGTTTGATATTATATAATTTTGTTATATATTTGGTACTTAATTTGCTTCAATTGCATTTGTGGGTCATATTTGCCTTTCATAGACTAAGGAGAATAATTAAGGTGAAATCATGTCAGGGAAAGAAGATTTGAAGAAACTGAGGACTTACACGACTGTGTACAATGACTGTGTAAGTTTTTGTAAATGTGTGAAGATTGAAGAATTTGGTTTCTAGTTATGTGGAGTTACATGCCCGTGTATTTTGATATAAACGGTCATATATGTTGCCCATGTAATTCTCTATGTTCGTGTAAAATTGCAAATTTAGGTTTTTTATCATACATGATCTCGTACATGCCCGTGTAAATGACCATGTATATCCTAAAATTCCTAATTTTTACTATAAAAGGACATGAGCAGAGGCAAACAAATGAGAGCCAAAATTTTAAGAGTTTTTAGGTCATAAGCAACATTCAAAGGTCACAATTTTGATCAAGGGATGAAAAAATGAAGAATACGTCAAGAGATCCATTACATAACAACATCAAATTCGTACTTGCAGGAAGAATCAACAGAAGAGAAAGTGAGATTTAGAATTATGATTTCTTTGTTTTCTATTAGTTTTTCTACATGGTTGTTATTCATTTTATTTTCTATAAATAACTAAATGTTTTTAGTGTCTAGGTTTGATGAACCCTAGTTTGTGATAATGATATGTTTTAGTCTTGTATTCAATGCAATTATATTGATTGAGTAATTATGATTCAATTATGCATTTTTTTTCTTGTTCTAATATATCTAGAATATTAGTACATGATTTGACTTCATATGATTGAGATTGAGAGATCCTCTTATATGAATAGATCTAGCATAATTGAAAGGAGTTGCATGCAAAGAGATAGGCCGACATAAATCTTCTGGATTAAGGTCAAACTTAGTAGCAAAATTCATAAATCGATAAAGCAATCCTGGGGTTTTTAACTAGAGAGAGTTTTGCTAATCAATTGATGGATTGGTTGTTAATATTCTTAAGAAAAATATTAACATAAGATAGAAATTTCCACGATCCAATAATCAATAATATAATTACATGATAAAGGCTTAATATTTGATGATTCGTAAGGGGATTTGTAACCAAGACACTATTATTTGTTATTAATTTTTTCTAAGTAATTTCCTATATCCTGTGTTTATTATTGATTCCAATTTTAGTTTATTTGTTTAGTTTAATTTTTAATTAAAATCCAAAATATGATTCATAGGTTAGATAATAGAAAAAAGTTAATTACTAGTACTTATTGTCTTCAAGGGATCGACCTTTACGTGCCTTTGCTCGCTACAACTACGTCATGCAATTGCAGTAAATTTTAATATTAACCTAATTGTAGTTAATCAATATGTTGATTGTAGGACAACATATTAGGATGATTTGCAAGCTAAAGGAGGATTTGTCAAAATCTTTTGACATGACAGATTTACACCCTGCAAAGCATATTTTTGGTATAGACATAACTCAGGATAGGAAAAATAAGAAATTATGGATGTCATAGTATAGGTATATTAAACAGGTATTATAAAGGTTCAATGTGAAACATGCCAAGCCAATTAGCATGCCACTAGCAACTTACTTTAAGTTGAATAAGCATGCATGCCCTTCAATTGAAAAGAATAAAGATGGTTTATCTCCTGGTCCATACTGTTTTATTATTGGTTCCTTGATATATGCAATGGACTGTACAAGGGTAGATATCGCACAAGTTGTTGGGTTAATAAGTAGTACTTGTCCAATCCAGGGAAAGTTCATTAGGAAGTAGTAAAATGGATTTTAGGATACTTGTGGGGCACTTCCAAATGGAGCTTGTACTTTGGCGATGAGGAGCCAATTCTAGAGGGTTATATAGATGCAGACACGACTGAAGATATTGATAACAGGAAATCCACTTCGTACTACTTGTTCAAATTTGCAGGGGGAGCCATTTCTTGGCAATCCAAGTTGCAAAAGTGAGTAGCTTTATCCATAACTAAAGTGGAGTATGTAATTGTTATAGAAGCAGGTGAGGAGATGCTCCAATTAAAATGGTTCCTTTAAAAATTGGATGTGAAACAAAATGATTATGTAGTGTTTTGTGACAAGCAAAGTTCCATAGATTTTAGCATGAATTCTTTATACCATTTCCACACCAAATACATCAATGTCAAGTATCATTGGTTGAAATATGTGATTAAGGAACAACGGTTACAGTTGAAGAAGATCTACATAAATAAGAACGATGCTAATATGTTAACAAAAGCATGAGCTTTATAGTAAGTTCACTGGGATGACTCTTAAACAATCATTGGGCTGATTCGAGTCTCCTCCAAAATGAGCTAGAGGAAAGATTGATGAGTATGCAGTCCTATTTAGAGGCAAATATAAGTTTCGGTGGTCTTAGATGCTCTTATAGATTGTAGGAATGATGAACGAGAGAAGTCAAAAGAGATAACAATTGATTTGAAGCCACTTCTAAGAGACACGGTCATATAGAGTATAACACACTCATGTCACTGTTTATGAAGGTTGTGTAAGAGACTATGGACATGTACAAGAGTATAACACACTCGTGTCCTTGACTTACACAGTCGTGTGTGAAGACTATGTAAGTAATTGCAAACGTGTACAAGTGAATGGCAAGAGTCGAAGACATCTACGACCGTGTGGAGATAGACACGCTTGTATCCCTAGTATACATGACCGTGCAAGCAGACCATGCAACATACTAAGATCGTGTATATCTGCATTGTCCAGTTTTAAATCCCTTTTTTTTGTTTAAAAAAGGAAAAAGATGGGATTCATCTAGATTAGTGAAAACAACACCAAAAAAGGAAAGAAAAGAGAGAGAGTGAGAGTGAGTAGAGAAGTCTTTCTCATTTTATAACATGTAGTTTTAGCAACAAGTTGTCTTTAAGTGGTTGTTTCAAGATTATATTGAGAGTGTTGTTGATTTGGAATATCAACTTATACTCAGTACTGAAACTTTGTAAGATTACTTGTGACTGTATTATGGGTTCTTAATTTACATTGTGGGAGTTGTAATTGGAGCGATTACTTGTGACTATATTATGGGTTCTTAATTTACATTGTGGGAGCTGTAATTGGAGCCTGACACTCTTGTCGATAGAAGTTAAAGATGTGGGTGTTAGCTATTTTTGACTTTTCTCATAAAGTTGGACAACATTTAATTGTATTTTTCGATTTTTTAATAACTTATCAGTTAAGTTATGTAATTTTGTCCGGATAAAAATAATAAAGTGACCTAATAAATGATCTAAGTCAATGGGTTAAAGTCCAAGTAAAAGATGGATCCTGATCTAGACTAGACCTATATCGAACCTATGATAGGGAAGCCCGATATGGATGCTATATATAAAGTTTAAGGTCTCCTACAGTTACTCATGTCATTTGTAAGCATAAAGATTCTCTAACCCATTAGGAGAGCTTATGTTTTGAGAAAACTATAGAAATACTTTTTTGCGTCTTGGTGAGCAGTTCCCGTGAAGACGACAGTGGATTCGCACTCATTTTGACTTCGGAAAGCTCGTTTGAAGTTATGGAACTGAAATTAGGTATTTTTCGCATTCCTTCGTTTATTTCCCTTTCACGTTTTATTTGGGATACGTAACTAAGATCCTGTTACATATTACACGTGGTATCAAAGCGGTGACGTGATCGGGTGGTTAAAAATGAAGATTTTTCATTTTTTCTCCATAAGGTTCTCAAAGAGTTAACATCCATTTTCGGTTTTTTGTTGCTTATTATTGCATAAAATTGGCATAAAAGTATTTATTCTTGAAAAACGGGGTGAAAACAAGCCTAGGAGTGTGAAAAATGACCCCAAAACTTGTCAAAAACAGCCTCGACAATAGGAGGCAACGAAGAATTGTCGGGTGTGTATACTGCCTGTAAGGCAATCGCGCATCTAGCGCATGCGTACAAGTTGTGGGCGCGTCACTCTATGACACTTGTACAACATGCATTATACCCTCCACACCCAGCTGACGTCATGCTGACATAAACACTACAGTGAATGCCGACGTCAACAGATGATGTCAGCGTGCTACCGTAACCTAAAAAAACCAAAATTTTCAGATTTTCCATAAGGATGCCCCGGGGTGGTTTGGGTTAGTTTTCAGGTCCAATAAATTTATAAAGTGAGTTTTTCCATTTTTCTGGATTTATTACATTAGTAATAAATTAAAGGTTAACTCCAGAAACAGGAATTAAGGCATTCTGAAGTCGAGTTCGAGTGAATTTTTATGCTTTGAATATCAAATGAGGGAGATATTTCAAG
Source organism: Erythroxylum guanchezii (assembly GCA_025629825.1). Classification (NCBI taxonomy): domain Eukaryota; kingdom Viridiplantae; phylum Streptophyta; class Magnoliopsida; order Malpighiales; family Erythroxylaceae; genus Erythroxylum; species Erythroxylum guanchezii. The sequence goes on along the minus strand of JAOTAX010000005.1, from coordinate 15,252,111 downwards.
TGTCTTGGATCTCATGTTCAGTGTTTAGGATCGCATGATGGTCACTTGGACAAGGAATTAAGACATTCTAAAGCCATTTTTGAGTGAATTTTGTGCAACGAACTTGCCATAAGAGAGATACATGAGGTTCTAGTATCTCAGGTAGTCAGTTCAGTATTCAGTGACATACAATAGTCGTTCTTATGAGATTGTTTTGCTACGAAAGTCTCAAATGAGGTTTTCAGAGAATGTCTTCAGCACTAATGTGTGACAATGAGACTATGCATTCGGGTTGTTACATTTATTGATATTACATTGTCATATACCATATGCCCATAAAGAAAGTGAGGATAATATAAAGATGTATTCCTTATATTTGTGAACTTTTTTAATATTGACGAGGAAGTAGTCACCACAGTGACCTTTCGAGTTAGTATTTTAAATTGTTCTATTTACATGTTGGGGATGCCTCTGGTCTCATGTTTGGTTATTCTGCCCATAGGTGTTGGCCTTACATAAGAGTTTGAGATGTGCATAAAGGCATTGGATAGAGGAAAGTCGTTGCTTGAATGATATATTCGCCCACAAGTAGTAGTGTCATGAGAGTTGATGATTTGAACTCTGATCGATTTTATGTAGAGGTCTAGATGTACATATTATGTATTTAGCCCACAGATGTTTCATAATATATGTGACCGAATTCTCGGTACAGATACTATTTAATGGCTTTGAGTATCACTGTTGTCCTACATTTATGCTAATCTATGTATTGTTATTTTACAGTTACCTTTTTTGTCAACAACATTATCGTCACCATTGAAACCCTAGCTGGTTTCAATACGAAGAAGTAGACAGAGGATGTATTGAATGCTATAGAGATAACTGAAAATGATATAGCCATATGGACTGATAAACCATCTCCACCTACATCCATGAGCTCAAGAGCTCATAAAGCAGCTCATGCAGCCTAGGATCGGTCTAACAGATTATGTCTTATGACTATTAAGAGATCCATACCTGACCATCTACTTAGTGGACTTTCGGACACAGACATAGCGAAGGAGTTTCTTGATAATGTCTCTCAGAGGTACATAATCTCACCTAATGTTGAGACGAGTGCCTTGATGAAAGAATTATTCTCCAAGAAGTATACGGAAGAAGGGGGAGTAATAGAGTACATATCAAGAATGATCCATCTTCACAATAGACTGAAGATGCTGAATATTCCTCTTTCTGATGTCTTCATAGTTCACCAGACTCTGAGTACACTCCCTACAGAGTTTAGTAATCTAGTGACGACATATTACTCACTAAATGAGGACTAGGACTTTAATGCTTTGATTGCCCATTGTGTTGCTAAGGAGGAGAAACTCAAGCTTGCTACTCCTAAAGCCCTCGAAGCAACTAAAGGGAAGGAAAAGATGAAGCTCGTTAAGTTCAAAGGTAGAAAGACTAAATCTTCTCCATATGTTGATGCTAGTCAATCCAATGCTCGTAAAGGTCCTGCGGACATAAAGAAGCCACTAGTATAAGGCCTAGAAAGAAAGTTTGAGATCATCAAGTAACTCCTTGGCTTATCAATTTATGAATCTAATTTTACGATAATCGTAGTAAGTTCTTGGTGACTAAATAGTGGAGCATCTGATCAAATTGCTTCCACAATACAGGGGTTCATATCTAAGATAGAGCCAAATAAAAGGATGGAAAAACTGATGGTTGATAGCAATGAAGAAACTAATGTAATATCTATAGGGGATGGATGTAATGAACCTTACTGCAAGGTCCATTTTGGTTATTACACGACACATTTATATTTATATCAATTTTGGACAAAGAAGGTTAACGTTTTGTATTTAATGCTTTTGTTGTACAATTATTGTTTAATGTAAAACATAATAGTATAAATTTTTGTCATATGGTTTGTATAGAATTTGTCTCACCCTGAATTAAACATTTGCTTCTTCGTATCTTGTTGAGCAAGTCATAAAAAGAAGAACCCTGATGAATGATAAGTCATACATGGTGTGGCATAAAAGTTTAAGCCACATTTCCAAAGCTAGGGTTGAGAGATTGATGAAAGAAAGCATTCTCTTAATTTTAGATTATGATAATCTTGATGAAAGAAAGCATTCTCACTCATGTTTCTAGCTTGTTGGGTCTGATGCATATGGATATTAGAAGATCTTATACAGTTGCATTGTGTAATTCCAAATTTAATATGACATTTGTTGATGATTATTCCCATTATAGTTATGTGTTTTTACTTAAAGATTGAAGGTTAAGAGTCAACTGGGAAAATTCATCAAGATAGTCAAATCTAATTATAGAGGAGAATATCATGGCAATTATGGTGTTTCAAGACATGAAAAGGTTCGTTTGCTAGATATATGGAATCGGTTGGAATAGTGACTAAGTTCACTATGTCGAGTAGTCCTAAGCAAAATGGTGTGTTACTGAAAGGCATAACCGCGCCCTAAAGGACTTGAAGAAGTCGATGTAGAACAAGACTAATCTACCTAATTGTCTAGAAGTGTGGAAACCCAGCCTTGCACACATTTGTGTATTGGGCTACCCTACTGAGGTTGTATAATCCTTATAAAGACAAATTAGATGCTCGTTCCGCTCATTGCTATTTAGTAAGATATCTCAACTACTCAAAAAGCTACATATTTTACTATAGAGAAGGAGGAATCAGAATAGTGGAATCACAAACAGTTAAGTTTCTGGAATACGATGTCTGGTGGGCCCTTTGACCCTTTAGATGATAGCACAGATACTATAGTTATTACGTACCCACCGCTCATATAATTAAATCGGGTGGATCTAGGTTTTAGTACCACGCCTATATAGGAACAAGAACTCATACTTATACACATAGAGGTTCCTGAGGGTACAAAATCTAATGCAGTTACGTAGATCCACTAGAGTGGGATAACCTGCTATCGCATCTGATTACATAGTCTATTTGGTGAATAAGACTATGATGTTAGACATGTTACGGATCCAGTTATTTTGACAGAAGTTATTTCTGGACCCAATGCAGATTTGTGGTGAGATGCAATGAATGATGAGATGTAATCTATGAAGCATAGTAAGGTTTGGGAGCTAGTTGATTTGCAGCAGAATTGCAAACTTGTCAGTTGTAAATGAATTTATGTTGGACCCCATTTTCGGAGCCCAACAACCGGAGTCATAAACCTTGAGCTCATTACCCTGTAGGGTCATAACCAACATTCTCCTAGGGTAGTGTGCCCCCACCCATCAAACACCAAAATTTCCAACTTGACTTCTTCAAATAAATTGTAGCTCTAAGTCTCTAGTTTGTTTTATATCTAAAATCCTCCCAATCGGAGTTCTACAGCTCAAGATATACTTAAAAAGCTAAAGCGTGTTCATACTCCAGTCATGCTCTCCCAACCAACCTCTCACTTACTCTAATGAAATCTTTCTCAAAACAAATCCAAAAGATACAAATTTTCATGGAGAGACAGTAAACGATGTTAGGAATCAGCTGCTTCAAGAATCACTTCATTTGGAGGTCGGATGAGGAAGTTACACCTTAAAAAATCGAATATGTTTAGACCATCAATCAATTTGTACCTATCTTGGCGCAATTACCATAACTCTCACTACAATTGTCGGATTGGCTTTGTTTTTAGACGGTTTGAAAGAATACTTCTAGATCTACATCTTTCATGAAGAATCAAAGCGAGATTCGGTCTCTAAAAGGATCAAAAATGGAATAAAAGATGACAATACAAACTGAGTCGATGCAGAAAGTCAAACTAAGACGGTCAAACTAAGACGATCAAACTAAGACAAAGCAAAACTAAGATGAAGCCAAACTAAGACGATGAACAATAACTAAGATGAAGTGAATGAACAGTAACATCGTCTTAGATGAACAGTAACTAAGACGAAGTGAATGAGCAGTAACTAAGACGAAGCGAATGAACCATAACATCGTTTTAGATGAACCGTAACTAAGACGAAGCAGAACTAAGATGAATCAAAACTAAGACGAAGCAATCTAAGACAAAGCAGAACTAAGACGAATCAAAACTAAGAAGAAGCAAAACTAAGATGAATCAAAACTAAGACAAAGCATTCTAAGACGAAGTAGAACTAAGATGAATCAAAACTAAGACGAAACATTCTAAGATGAAGCAGAACTAAGACGAATCAAAACTAAGACGAAGCATTCTAAGACGAAGCAAAACTAAGACAAATCAAAACTAAGACGAAGCAATCTAAGATGAAGCTGAACTAAGACGAATCAAAACTAAGACAAAGCATTCTAAGACGATTCTAAATCACTTTCTACACTCTCCAGAGCATCTCCCCTCATAAGGACCATAACTTTCGACTTAGATGTCCAAAATTTTCATGCTATATACCATTGGAAAGATAAAAGAAAGACCTACAACTTTCTAGGAGATAACTTTACCTAAAACAACCTAGATCAACCAGAAATTTCCCTGAAGTCAGTACGCAAATTTTTCCCCTTATGAAACCTTGGGAAACATGGGAGAAAACAAAATCATAAACCATTAGTATCAAAAGATCGCAGTTTTACAAAGCTTTAGTGGGCATTTTAAGCCCCCAATACATCAATGTTTCAGAGAAATCCCAAAATAAAAAAGATTACATGAACAATAATTTGCTCAAAATGCAACTAAAGCCTTGGTTTACAAGATTTGCTTAAAATACAACAACATTTTAAAAGTGGAGTGATGTCTTGGCCCTTGACTACTCAAATCTCTTGCTCATCACTTGCTTATGGGAAGGAAAGAAGGGGTGAGCTTAAAGCTCGTGGGTAACACTTTTACAATCGATAACAAGCAAAAATCATTGCAATAATCATTTTCATTGTAAAACTCAGATGAATGCATGACATGTGTACATTACTATTTTTAACTTATCACGAACACATAGGCACATCAAATTGGTTCGGATGGATCCAAAACAGAATGTACTACACATTTCCACATAATGGTCTTGCGTAGCCGTGAACTTATGGGAGTCCATGAAGGAGCTCCATGCTACTAGCGGGCAGGCGGGAGAAGCCTTTTTGTCAAAGTGTACTTGACTTAACTTAGGGGACCACTACAAACCCACATAATATATATTTCATGACTTGTAAAACATGATGCCCCTAGAGGCATATTACAGAAACTTGTTTTCTTAGGCTTGATGCCCTTTTTAAAATCATGTTCGTAATACACAAATATGCAGCATATTTTCAAAACACTCAAAGAACAGTACATGCACATTTAAAAGTAGTTGAAACTCATTTATTTTCACTTCTTGAAAGAGTCATTAATGGCTTATTACTAAATCATAAAAATGTAATCCACCTAAATTCCTTGATTATGGCTTGCTCAAAAATGCCTCTCTTCTTGCTCCTCTTGTCCTTCTTGATTTTTTTCAACATTGACAAAAATTTTAAATCAAAAGAATTTAAATCGGAAAACTCAAAGAACCAAATGCATGAAATTGATCCTGGAATACTTATACTCATACCTTTCCTAAGCTCTTTGAACCAAAAACCTTTCAAAAGTCCAAAAGATTAAAATCAACTTACCTTAAATCTTCACCAAACAATGATTTTCTTGGCTCTAATGGAAGCTTTAACCTTCCTCTTCCTTTTTCCCTTCTTGATCACTCTTAAAATCCCTCTTGAAGGTTAAGAAAGATCAAAACCTAGCTTGCTCTTCTTTCTTTCCCTAAACTCACGAAACTCTCTCCCTTCTTTCTTCAATTTTGTTTTCTCTCTCTTCCAAAAGCAAGACACCTCATTTTCTTCTCCTTTACACCATTAATGATTACATAAAGTCCCCTTTTGCCCTTACTTTAATGCCTTATAGTTTTTAAACTCAAGTGTCTTGCCAAAATTAGCCTTACACTCTCCCACTACTTTAATAGTTCAAAGCCCTTGGCTCATGTCATATCATCTTACCCACATTAACAAGCTAATTAATTCCAATGTGACTAATCTAGCAAGACCTCAGAATTAATCTAACTATGCTTATAAATATAAAAAAATCAGGGGCCAACAATTTAAAAGACCTAAAGGAGTTCGGGATAAAGTTCAGCGATTTATGGCCCTACTCAGTTGCCTGCTGGTTCACTTACGACGAAAGGTTGATTTTAATGCTACCTTTTCTCCTGTATCGTCGAAGGATACATTTTGAGTGATTATGACAATTGTAGCTCATGATGATATGAAGTTACATAAAATGGTTGTCAAAACCGCTATCTTAAATAAAGACTCTTATAAAGAGGCCTATATATGGTGCAACCTAAAGGATTTCAAGATCCATATGGAACTGACATGGTTTGTATGTTAAGTAGATCAATATATGGTTTACATCAAACCTTCCGAAAGTGGTACCTTACATTTGATAAGGTTTCACCTCTTTCGGCTTCATAGAAAATACAATTTAAAGATGCTTATACTGTAAGGTTAGGGGGAGCAAAGTTGTCTTCCTGTTACTATACATGGATGATACATTGCTCACATCAAATTACTTAAATATGTTACATGAGATTGAGCAACTTTTAGTCAAGCACTTTGACCTGAAGGATCTTGATGAAGCATCTTTTGTCCTAGGTATTCAGATTCACCAGGATAAATCTCAACACTCATTAGGCCCCTCACAAAGTACATACATTGAGTATGTGTACAAAGGTTTAATATGGCTTATTGTAAACTTGTTATAGCAGCAATCTCTCATAGTGAGAGATTATCTTTGGCATAATGTCCAAAGAATAAAGTAAAGAGAGTGACTGTGAGGAATGTTCCATATTCTGGTACGGTTGGTAGCATGATGTATGCCCAAGTGTGCACTAGGTTGGACATTCCATTTACTATTAGACTATTTGGTCAATATCTGGTTAACCCAGGTATAGACCATTGGAAAGCAGTCAAGCGAATGTTGAGATATTTAAGGGGAATCAAGGATTATATATTGACATATAGAAAAGTCAACAATTTAAACATCGTAGAGAATTCAGATTCAAATTTAAGCTATGAGTCCGGATGATCAAAACTCCACTTAAGGTTACATTTTTATGTTTGCAGATGGTACAATGTCATGGAAAAGTGTCAAGTAGACACAGTTGACTTCCTCGACCATGCATCCAGAGTGCATGCTATGGGACTGCTTCACAGGTAGTTTGGCTCAGAAACTTAATTTTTGAGTTGTTTGTGGTTGATTCAGTGGCTGGACTCATTCGGTTACACTGTTATAATCTTACTGCTATGTTGTTTAGTAACAACAAAAAATATCACAGGGTTTTAGCATTTGGAGGTCAAATATTTGATCATAAAGGAGTTGATATGAAAAGGTGGCATTAAGGTTTGGAGCATTTAAGGACGAAGGAATTGTAAGCCGATCCTTTAACTAAAAGACTTCACCTACTTGCGGTTGAAAGAAAAGTATACAGTATGGGTATTTTGAAGTCTTTAGACACTGTTAGTTAGGGGATCGTTACGTTTTCTCCATGTACATTTGTACACTTATACATTTGATGTATTATGACAATATGATGGTTCATCAATAAAGATGATCATTGTTTATCCTCAGTAATAAATGTTTATCGTACATTGTCATAATTGTTAAGTAACCGTTTCACCACAATAGCTTAAGTTGTTGTGTGAGGCCAACTTAATTGGTTTTATATATTCACTAATACACTCCCTCAAGTGAAAGCTAACACACTCCCTCAAATGAATGCCCTTTGAGCTTGAAACTTGCATAGGCTCACTCTATCTTATGCTGAATAATAGGTGATTGATAGGATTTGAACTCACGACTACTTAGTCATAAGGGCTCTGATACCATGTTAAGTAACCGCTTCACCACAATAGCTTAAGTTGTTGTGTGAGATCAACTTAATTAGTTTTATATATTCACTAATGCACCCCCTCAAGTGAAAGCCAACAATAATAAGTGTGAAAGTTTTAAGATTTGTGTCAATCTTAAGCATTTGAAGTTCCTTGGGCATATATACAGATTGACCTTGAGCCTATGTCATTTAGACGCATACAGTTTTATATGGATATCCATAAAGTTTGACATAACATAGGAGGATATAAGTTTTCAATCCCATTAAAGTTATTTAATGCAGTTTAGCATTTAGTGAGAGGAAACAAGTTTTTTCTAATGTTATTTAGCATTCAATGAGAGAAAATTTCTCTAATGTAGTTTAAAATAGCATAAAGTTTAGAGAGATCGAGACCTATAAACGAAGATGATATAATTTAGATCATACAAGCATCATCTTAGTTTTTCACACTCCATTTTCCCATTCATGTTATTGAACTATTAGATATGCGTGACTATATTAGATCTGCGTCACACATGACACATGTATTTGATACCTTTTGGTATCGAAAGCCTTACAGGACGGAATGATGGACTTTCGTTATCTTTAGATCGAATGTTTTGTTTTTAAACTTAATCAACTAATACAATAGCATAGCTTAATCGAGTTTTTAAACTGTTTTAAACTTGATTCAATACCGCAATTAAGTATTGTCCAATGAGGGGATTGTTAGATTCTTTTTTACTTTTCTCATAAAGTTGGATAATAATTAATTGCATTTTTTGGGTTTTTAATAACTTATCGGTTAAGTTACGTAATTTGATTTGGATAAAGATAATAAAATGGCACAATAAATGATCTAAGTCAATGGGTCAAAGTCCGAGCAAAAAATACATCCTGATTAGTATGGACCGGACCCATATCGAGCCTGTGATGGAGAAGCTCGATATAAATGCTATATATAAAGGTTAAAGTCTCCTATAGTTGCTCACGTTATTCGTAAATATAAGGATTCTCTGACCTGTTAAGAGAGCTTACGTTTTGATAAAACTGTAGACAAACTTCACCACGTTCCGGTGAGCAGTTCCTGTAAAAGCGGCAGTGGATTCACGCTCGTTTCGGCTTCAAAAAGCTCGTTTGAAGTTATAGAACCAAAATTATGTATTTTCTGCATTTCTTCGTTTATTGTCCTTTCACATTTAATTCGTGATATGTAATTAAAGTCCTGGACATATTACAATGGGGAGCTAGGAGGTAGAGCACAACAATGGGAATTTTACTTTAATTAACAAAATTATTTAATAATATCAACTTTTAAAAGATTACATAATAAATTTCTTTACTAGATAAAGTGGTATATCATAAATTTGAACCTTGAATCTTATTGGATTAGATTGAAAAGATCTTACCTCTGAATTATAATTCAACGGGGAGACAATTTCTATAGGCTCTAATTAACGAAAATGAAAAACAAAAGACTTATGTTTTATTTTTGTTTTGATAGATAGTGGTTTAAGTAAAACAATTTTCTTAACTAACTGGGAATGGTTGAAGTTGAACTAGAAACGAAAAGGAAAAGTAGAAACAGGTGGGAAAAGAAAGGAGACAGGCATAGGCAGGTGATGAAAATAGCTGGTTGAAGTGGTGGGTGGCAAGGAAAGGAAGACCCACATCAAAGAGAAGCGAAAAGCTAAAAGATTCTGTTTCTGCGACCAACTGAGAAGTCTAATCAATCAAAAAATTTAATGGACCCCGCCTTCAAACCATCCATGTAAACCCAAATGATTGAACATGCCATACCTTTCCATTAAGATCGTCGTCATAATAAAAAAATAGTTGGACGTTATTTGGATTTAGAAGCAGACGAAGATTGAAGGAAACAGGTTGGGGAGGGCCAAGTTCACGTGAGATTCACATGGAAACTGGCGCTACAAGGTGATGGAGATGGAGCCTCGTACGGTGTTTGGGCGAGTAAGCGTAAATGAGGGGTTTGGTGAGCCCCACTCACGGACTCTGTCGGTTATCCCTGCAATCCCAATCATTTGTCATTTATTGCCCTCAATTATGCAATAGAATAATAGCTTTGGGTCTTTTCATTTTTCTTACTTTTTAAAAAATAATATTTTCATAAAATAATGCAAAATAGAAAAGAACAACTTAATTGGTTGAATAAGAACTGGGCCAAGCTCACGTGCACGTCACATGAAGAATGAGCCTCGTACGGTAAACCATTAGTTAATATTAACTTGATATCAAAGCGATGTGTGTGGGGGGAGACTGTGGAAACTGGAAAGGGTAACACGTGGGACAGCTATCACGCACCAGTGGGGACACTCGCAATCATCATCCGACATCTTGTCTCTAATTATCATCATCATTACCTTCTCTTTATCAGACTATCAATCCAACCCTCCGTCGTTTTATTGGCATCACACCAACGGTTGATGATTGGATGTCGTCACCGTGACAGTGTTTTAGGAAAGGTCCGTGATTTCCTTCCAGTAACAGCCCATTTCTACCAAGGCGACCAACTCCCCTTAATCATGTAAGATTAACTCTATCCGTTTACTTCATATCGACAATTGGTTCCTTTTCTTATTATCTTTTCTTTTAGATAGAATTTAAAGACAAGTTAAAACTGCTTCAATCACACTTACTTATTTTAAGTGTGAAAATGAATGGGAGGTAGATGTTGTATACACTTTAAGCCCTTGAATTAGGGAAACTGAATTTAATATCCATGGTTATAATTTGATAGTGTTGGCAAAATCTATGTGTCACTCTTAATTATTACCTGATTTTATTTCATATTAGCAATTAAATAAAAACTTTTAAAACATGGAAGGGAATAGATGCCATTCATCTGAAAATAAAAGCAACTCAAGCACTCAAACTTAATGGGTCTTTTGCTACGGTGAAAATGTCTGTCGGCACCAATAATTGCTTTTGTCCCTAAGGTGATATCTATGATGAGATAAAGTGAGAAGATTGGCGTGCGGTTATTGTAGATAACTAGCGTAGTGGTGGACTTGGACGATGAAAAGAAAAATTGCCCCTTCATTATGGAGACAATAATTTTGATTGCTTATCCTATTCCCTATAAAGTGTAAGTTGATTTGCCTTCAAACACACTAGCACATAATTCAAGATAACATTCATTGCCTATTGTTTCCATTAGAAGTGCAAGTTCTTTGCATAACTATTATTGATCCTTTTAAGTCTCCAAACGACCATCATAATCACCACTACACTTCCACTTCTAATGGAAACAATAGGCAATGAATGTTCTCTTGACCTATTTGCTAGTGTGTGTGTATATTTTAGTAAGATTGATAATACTAAAACTTAGTTAAGCCGATGTGCACATTGATAGGAGACAATAATACAATTCTTTAAAAGATTAACTAAATATCAATGATAAGAAAGAACTTTTCAACTTGTGCCAACAAAACATTATGAGAATAAGAAATTTAACAATAAAACAAATATTACAATTTTCATGAAAAACTTTTTAGTGTAGAGAGAAAAACTACGGGATAAATTCACAATAACAAGCTGTCTTATATGGTCTCCACACATAGTCGTGCATCATCATATAGGCATGCACACGACTGTTTATGTCTTCACTCTTCACATGTTTTTTCACATGTTTTCAAAGGCTTACACGGTTGATCCACACAGCTATGTAAGTTAAGACACGGGCATATAACACTTTACATTGTTGTGTATCTCCTTAAAAGAGCTTCATCCTACTTGTCTTCACTTGTTCCTTATTCCCATAAATCATAAAGACGTCTATGATAACTGAAAGTCTCAAAAATAGGATTGGACACTCAACAATCTCCCCCTTCATCCCAAATATGGCAAAGATATAGTATTCTCCATCAGTCACTTGAGATACATCCTAAAAACTTACTACAAAGCTCATGTTTGCTTCTGGGAACCATTTTAATCAACTTATCAGTACCATTCAAATTTGGAGGAACCTTTTTCAACATTAATTGTTGTGTTTTCTATCATAAACTTCAACCAATGATATTTGACGTTTATGTGCTTTGCACAGGAATGATACATAGTATTTTTGCTCAAACCAATAGAACTTTGACTATTACAAAATACTACATAGTCTTTTTGCTTCACTTCCAACTTTTGAAGGAATTTTCAAGCTAAAGCATCTCCTTACAAGTTTTCACTGCAACTACATAGTCTGCTTCAATGTAGATAAAGCCACACTCTTTTGTAGCTTAGATTCCCATGAGATGGCTCCCCCTACAAATTGAATAGAAAACTTGAAGTTGATTTTCTTCCATCAAAATCTTCAATCATATCTGCATCTCTAAAATCTTCTAAAGTTGGCTCACCATTACCAAAACACAAACTCCACTTCAACATATCTCTTAAGTATCTCAAAATATATTTCACTGCTTTTCAGTGAACCTTCCCTATATTTGATAAAAATCTACTCATTATCCTAACAACATATCTAACCTTGTGTACACCATTGCATTTATCAAACTTCTGATACCACTACCTTGGAGCTTGCTTTAAGCCATATAGGCTTTTCTTCAACTTACAACCAAATTTTCCTTGCTTTTAGTTTTGAAACCTTTTGGCTACTTTATGTTTATCTCCTCTTCGAAATCTCCATGCTAGAAAGATGGTTTAACATCCAACTGTTCGAGTCAAGATCTAAATAGGTACTTAGACCCGAAACTATTTGGATTAAGGTCATCTTGATTACTGATAAAAAAATTTCATCAAAGTCTATACTCTTCTTTTGACTAAATCCTTTCACTGGTAGCCTTACCTTATGCTTTACCAGCTTATTATCATCTATGATTATCTTGAACACCCACTTATTTTTCAATGTCTTTTTTTTTTGGAAGTTTTACAAGCTCATATGTCTTATTCTTCTTCAGAGAATCCATCTCTTACTTTATAGCGACAAGCTAGAAATCTTTGTCTTCATAAGATGCAATCTTATGTAAATGCTCAGTGTAACAGCCCAGATCACCCACTTGCAGATATTGTCTGCTTTGGGCCTCAGCCAACACAGTTTTGTTTTTCCCCTTCTGACCCGAGGGAAGGGATGAAAACGCATCTACAAGGGAGAGGTTTTCACACCCTTATAAGGAGTGCTTCGTTCTTCTCTCCAGTCGATATGGGATGGCAATAATCCTTCATCCTCCCCCCTTAGGGGGCCAGACGTCCTCGCTGGCATATCGCTTGGGTACTAACTCTGATACCAATTGTAACAGCCCAGACCACCCACTTGCAGATATTGTCCGCTTTGGGCCTCAGCCGGCACGGTTTTGCTTTTCTTCTTCTAACCCGGAGGGAAGGGATGAAAACACGTCTTCAGTGGCAGAAGGTAGTGGGCCTCACTCACTCACTGAGATATTGTCCCTTTTGACTTGTAGGGAAGGGTTTTGCTTCGCCCTTACTCGAGGAATGCGAACGCGGCTTCAATGGCGGAAGGTAGTGGGCCTCACTCACTCACTGAGATATTGTCCCTTCTGACCCGTAGGGAAGGGTTTTGCTTTGCCCCTACTTGAGGGATGCGAATGCGTTTATAAGGGAGAGATTTCTACACCCTTATAAGGAGTGCTTCGTTCTCCTCTCCAGTCGATGTGAGATGGTAATAATCCTTCATATTGTAACAACCTAGACCACCCACTTGTAAATATTGTCCGATTTGGGCCTCAGCCCGCATGGTTTTACTTTTCCCCTTCTGACCCGGAGGGAAGGGATGAAAACGCATTTTCAGTGGCGGAAGGTAGTGGGCCTCACTTACTCACTGAGATATTGTCCCTTCTGACCCGTAGGGAAGGGTTTTGCTTCGCTCCTACTCGAGAGACGCGTTCGCATCCCTCGAGAATGGAAAAAGCAAAACTGTGCAGGTTGAGGCCTAAAGCGGACAATATCTGTAAGTGGGTGGTCTGGGCTGTTACACTCAGCCTCCCCCTCAGTGGTAAGTAACAGGTACTTAGAACTTAGATATCTTGTAGAAGACCTTTTTTTCCTTGTTGACCTTTAAGTTTGTGTTTCATTAGCTGATGGATCCAATTGCTCCCCCTGCCTTAATGGATTCATTTTCAGTTTATCTGGATGTAGTTCATGTAGCTCATCATTATCAGATTGTATCTGACCACCATCAATATATTTTTGGTCACACACTTCATCTTCTTCACCTATAGACAACACAATAGTCAAAGGAATTGACGAAGAGCTAACAATGTCATATGATGAGCTACAATGTGATGACTTATCTCCTCTAGGAGGATTAGCACCTATCTCATACTCCTAGAACACCACATCCTTACTTCTGACCACCTTTTACTTCTCTAGGTCATAAAATATGAAGCCTAATTGATTACCACCATATCCAAAAAAGATGCAAGCTATCAATAGTTCAAGTTTCTTTTTCTGATCTTTAGGTACATGTCTGAATACTTTGTAGCCAAAATCTCTCAAAGGATGATATTTGAGATTTTTGCCAATCCATGCTCTCTCGGAAATCTCAAAATTCAACGAAACTAAGGGAGCTTGATTAATTAGGTGGACTGTAGATTAGACTGCTTCTCCCTAAAATGTCTTTGGTAACATAGATATTCTGAGCATGCTATGAATCTTCTCCACAATGATTCTATTCATCCTCTTAGCAATCCCATTATGTTATGAAGTCCCTGCTTCGATTTTCTTATGTCTAATATCATGCAATGTACAATATTCTTCAATCACCATGGAAGTATACTCCCCTCTATTGTTTGTTTATAAGCACTTCAACTTCCTCTCAACTTCCTTTTTACCATAATATGAATCTTCTAAAAAGTTTCAAATATTTGATTCTTAGAGTTCAATATGTACACCCAATTCTTCCTTCAAACATCATCAATACATATAACAAAATATCTGATGATCTTGATTTTTTTTTTATCCCCCTTCCACTTATAGCAAAACCTCCTAATGTGTCTTGGATTATCGTAATAGTGACATGTCTTCACGTCTTTGTCACCCATAGATTCTGAATGGTTCTTAGACTTGCGATAACCTTTGGTACCCTTTCTTTTTTCCTTCCTTTGCTTTCTATCACAAAGGCCTGTACGTTGTTGACTCCAATCTCCTTTCTTATGATTTCTTCATTAAACTTACTCTCTTTGGCTACATCCAAAGAGAGCACACCTTTAGGAGTTAAGTTGTTACCCGTGACCACTAGTGTCTCCAAGCTATCTGATAACAAACGCAACAGGAATAAGGCTTGAAGCTCATCATCAATAATGATCTTCATTGTGATAAGCTTGTTGATTATGTCCTGGAAATCACTTAGATGCTCCAACACTAATTTACTAGCTTTCAACTTCAAGTTCACAAGCCTCTTAATCAAAGAGGTCTTGTTATGAGCATTCTTCCTTTCATGCAAACCTTTTAGCTTCTTCTATAGTTTAAAAGGATTTATTTCTTGAGACACATGGTTGAATACACTAATATCAATCCATTTTCTACTAGCACCCAGAGTTTTCCACCTAATCTTTTCCCATTCTCTATCTAATATCTTTTTAGGTTTTGAAGGAACATCATCCTTCACACCTTTGTCCACGTCAATAAGATCAAAGAGATCCTTACAATACATAAGGTCCTCCATCATAGGCCTTCAAATAGAGTAATTTGATGATGTCAACTTAACCATAAAATTGTTTTCACCTTTCATTTCAATAGCTCTAATATCATTTGTTTGGAGACAATAACATAACTTTATGAAAGATCAACTAAATATCAACAACAAGACAAGAAAGAACTCTTCAACTTATACCAGTAAAACAATATGAGAATAAAAAACTTAACAATGAAATAAATACCAAGATTTATATGAAAACCTATATAGAGGGAAAAAAACCAAGAAACAAATCAACAAGCAAATTCAATAAGGATTTACAAAAAGTTGATCACTCACCCATAACAACAATTTTTTTCACAAAGTTTCAAGATTGAAACCAAAGTTGATATCATAATCAATATACACTTAAACCAATCCCAAAAACAATCAAACAAGGATGAGAATACAACATTATTTACCCTCTTACTTTAGATGTTATGGCTGCACTTTCTACAAAAACCTATGTATTTATCTCTTCTATGTCACGAAATAGGTTTTTTTGCTTCGTGCATGATTATAGAGAGTGACCTGATTTCTACACACTACCGTGTATGTTTTTACTCTTCACACGTTCCTTCGCATGTTTCTAAAGACTTGGTTGATACACACGACTGTATAAGTCAAGGCACATGCATGTAGCACTTTACACATCTGTATATCTCCTCAAAAGAGCTTCATCAATCTTGTCTTCACTTATTGTTCATTTCCACCAACCATAAAGATGTCTAAGATCATTGAAAGTCTAAAAAATAAGGGTGGATACTTAAGGTACATGACATTGAGACAAACATATTATGCTTATTTGAAATAAATGCTATTAGTCCAAATAAACTTTTACTCGAATCATAATGTATATTGGGCATTACTAATATTCTTCAATGTTCATAGAAAAATAACTAATGAAATTATATCATTTTGTTTTTTGTTTTTATGTAACAACATGAAAGGCTCTTCATTTACTTCTCTGTCGAACAAAATATTGTCTGTAATTAAAGCATCGGTTAATATGAAATATCTTATGGATACTACAAACATATGGAGGAATATCTTTACACTTATACTTGAGTCAAAACATATAGTAATTCTATAGTTATCATCACAGGACTTTAAGATATGCCTGAAATTATAAACTTCATTGTTATTCGTTAAACTTAAACATTCAAATTAAAACTACAATGAACATTGACGTGACATATTGAAAGAGTTTTTTTTTTGAAATTATTGAAAGAGTCAATAACCGAGCAACCTATATTCACATCAAATTACAAAGCTTATCTTGCTTAGAAAAGGGGAAAAAAAAAACAATTCTATCTTATTTTAGAAACCCATGTTGCATCCCTATTTCTTTTTATCAATAAAAAATTGAATTAATTACGATGAATTAAAAAATGCTCCAAATATTATTTCTAGTTTAGATTAAAAAAATTTAAAAATACTTTTAATATTTTATTGATAATAAAATAAAAGAATTTGAGCATTAATCCCTTACTTTTATGGAGTTATAAAAATCAATTAATTAATATAAATACAAACTATTCCAAATACTAATTCAGTGTGAGCTTTAAATAAGCTTTAAGTACGTAAAATAAGTAAATTTCACATTTCTTTTCTCGTTTTGATGTAAAAAAAATAATTACTAATTGTATTCTAGTAATGATTTTGTACGTTTTTAATGGGACAAGCATACTTCTAATTTTTATTTAGTGTTATTTGCTATTTACTCTTTCAATTTTGGGAAATTTTAATCATTTCAATTATAAAATTTTTAAT